>CM040752.1:36928585-37001085 GCA_022829145.1 Albula goreensis | reverse complement strand
TGTCTCCTGCGCAGCTCGTCCTGCTCCAGTAGGGCCTGGGCCTGTTTCTGCGCCTCCCGCAGGAGCTCCAGCTCCGCCAGCTTCCTCTCCTTCTCCTCCTGCAGGGCGCGGAGGCGCTGCAGCTCCTCCTCCTTGGCTGCTCTCCTCCTCTCCCGCTGCTCTCGCTGCTCCCGCCGCTTCATCTTCAGGTCTTTATGCAGCGACGACTTCCCCTCTGCGCCCAAACGCATAGCCGTCTGCATCGCTACGGAGACAGGACAGTCACTATCTACCTCAAACTACTCATAATGCCCCTCTGCGCCCAAACGCATGGCCGTCTGCATCGCTACGGAGACAGGACAGTCACTATCTACCTCAAACTACCCATAATGCTCCTCTATTATCAATTGGTTGAATTATTTATTGATTGATAACCAAACAAATGATCTTACATTTGATAAACTGTTTCAGCAATGGTGGCACAGATCCACTGAGGCAGCCATTTTGTGAGGCCCATAAAGTCGATTTAAGGGCCCCCATGGCTGAGAAGGTGACTCAGATTTGCCCTGCGATGAGCAAAACCCGCACAGATTACGGGAACACCATCTGTGGACTCGCTCATTTCAGCATCATCTCAGCACAGGAAATGGCTGTTTAGCATGCAACTTCAGTTTTGATCACACTGATAAATCAGCACATTTTATGGTAAACAGGGTATGTACAGCAATAATCAGATTATGTGTTAATCCAACTATGAAATCATTTTATCTTTGTAAATATATATTTTTGTAATGATCTTGTAATCATGTTTAAGTATTCATTTCTGGGACTGAAATGAGAAAAACTGTACTACCTCAACATCTTTCAGACAACATTCCCAAAATCTCCCAATTGCAATCTACTCCTGTTGCAGGACCCTCCCACTCTTCTACAGGCCCCTCCCACTCACAAAGAGGCCCACTCCCATTCTTCTGCAAGTCCCTCCCACTCACAAAGTTGCCCCTCCTACTATTCTGCAGGCACCTCCCACTCACCTGCAGTCCACTCCTGCCGCTGTTTGGTGTCAGAGGCGCTCATCTCGTAGCTCTTGGATGCGGTTTTCAGACAGAACATGCATCTCTTCCCGTCTTTATCTGGCAGGGTCTGGGAGAGAGAGACTCACATTACAGCAGCAACAAAGCACTATCCACTGCTCAGTCCCTACACAAACACAAAACCCCTCCCCCCTCGAACCCGTGCCCACTTCCACCTCCCGCCCCCTCAAACCCAGCCTCACCTCCACACAGCAGTTCCCATCTAGAGTGATGCTGCCCTTGCGCTCCTTGCGGTCCTCGCTGGTGAAGTAGGCCAGCATGCTCGGCTTGAGGGTGAACCAGCGCTCCATCCAGTTCCTGCGCAGCTGCCCTCTCTTCCACAGGTACCCCTGAACACACCCCAGTGTTACTGTTACACAGCCCAGCACCGCTCAACCCCAAATACAACCATTACAGCCATCTAACTACCGTTCCTCAACCAATATGTACAGCAAATGCAGAGCTGCTCACCTCTTTCAGTACATCTCCAACTATTTCCCTGTAAACCTCCTCGATTGCCATGCTGACCACTTCCTTGTCAATGCCTCTCGTCAGCTTCCCAGAATTCATCATTTCCAGGAAGACCCAGACGGTGAAGCCGCTCTGCTGCACTGATTCCTGGGAAATGAAGTCCTCCATCTCCACACAATTGAGTTCCACACTCATGGCCATGCAGACCTTCTTTAGTAAATATTCTACCTGGAATGAGGGATCAAACAAGCCGCTCAGTCATGAGTGAATTTAACAGAGTCTGTGGCATGTTAAAGGTGAACAGTGCTAGCCCTGAGGGACTGAAAAGCATCACGTTTAAAAATGATTTCAGCCCTTCCTTATGTAACTGTATTCACGTGCTGTTTTCCTGGCTGAGCCCTGGTCTTTAGGTATTTAATTGACTGAGGCTCGGTCTCGGTCCTTCATTTTTTGATTGGCTGAGCCCTACTACTTAGATTTTTGATTGGCTCAGCCCTAGTCCAAATGTTGATTTGATTCGTTAAGCCCTGGTTTGTAGCTTTTTGATTGGCTGAGTCCCACCCATCAACAGATTGTGAGGAGAAACTCCATGGGTCACAGCGGGTGAATGTGCGTGATCACTGCAGTCTCTCATCTGCACCCTCCAACAACAAATCTACACCTCAGTCAAACCTGACAGTCACGCACAGCAAGCATCTTCTTGTTAAATTAAATTTTCAGATATGACTGTGTTTACATCCTAAAAAAATATATTAAGGATGGGAATGTAATACTAGTTTTAACATGAATAGAAGTACTTGTAAAACAATAGCAATTTTATTTTAGTAATTTTAGTATATTTTCAGTTCATTTCTGAGTCAGACTCCAGTTCTGTTATTTCTGTCAGTTGTTCAGAGGTTAATCCCTAAATGAGAGCAGGCTGAACTCTGACCTCGTCCGGCACCATGACCAGGGGGTACTTGTCCTCAGACAGGAAGTTGAAGAGGCACCAGAGGCGGAAGGCATCCTTAGGGGGCAGGATGCTGCTGCCGTTGGGACGGTAGTTTTTCTTAGCGGTGAGGGTCCAGCAGAGCTCATCCACATTCTCTTTCACAAAAGAGCCCTCCTGAACCTGCCATGAACCAAAGACCGCATGTGTGAGCATCTGTGTGCATATGTGGGTGTGTGGTGTGTGTGTGTGTGTGTGTGCATGTGTGAGCATCTGTGTGCGTATGTGTGTGTGTGAGCATCTGTGTGCATATGTGGGTTAGTGTGTGTGTGTGTGTGTGTGTGTGCATGTGTGAGCATCTGTGTTCATATGTGTGTGTGTGTGTGCGCATGTGTGAGCATCTGTGTGCGCATGTGTGTGTATGTGTGCACATGTGTGAGCATCTGTGTGCATATGTGTTTGTGTGTGTGTGAGCATCTGTGTGCATATGTGTGTGTGTGTGTGTGTGTGAGTGTGAGCATATGTGTGTGTGTGTGAGCATCTGTGTGCGCATGTGTGTGAGTGTGTGTGTGAGCATATGTGTGTGTGTGTGTGTGTGTGAGCATCTGTGTGCATATGTGTGTGTGAGCATCTGTGTGCGCATGTGTGTGAGTGTGAGCATATGTGTGTGTGTGTGTGTGTGTGTGTGTGTGTGAGCATCTGTGTGCGCATGTGTGTGTGTGTGTGTGTGAGCATATGTGTGTGAGCATCTGTGTGCACATGTGTGTGTGTGTGTGTATGTGTGTGCATCTGTGTGCATGTGTGTGTGTGTGTGTGTGTGTGTGTGTGCGCACATGTGTGTGTTTCTGTGTGTTAGCACAGGACATTGAGATTGTGGCAGGTGAGGCTGTGATACATGTGTGAGTGTACAGCAGGTGCACCTTGTCCAGGATGTACTTGTTGAGGTAGGGCATGTAACCCTGGCTGGAGACGGGCCCATCGTCGTCATCTCTGAAGTGTTCCTCCAAAGCAACAGGATCATGGGGAATACTCAGCACTGTGCACAGGTTATGGGAGAGAACCTGCAGCCAGCAAGCACAGAACACGCACACACACACGCACAGAACACACACACACACACACACACACACACACGTACAGATAGACAAATGCAAACAAACACACATGCATACACAGACAGGAACACAAAGGTAAAAAAAAGGTTCAAATCAGAGGCAAGAGAAATCTTTACTTGAGTTTAAGATTTCTTCACCCTCACTCTATAGTAAAAATAAATAAGTTTGCTACATTCTGCTGAGTGTTTTCTGTGAGCTGCACCACAGAAATAGGGCGTTGCTGACACAGAGGAGATGGGGAATATGGTCAGTTTCGCTGGTGTGGTGGGACACCACCATCCTGCCAAACGAGAGGAACCTCCAACCAGGAACCGACCAAAACACCGCCATGAGGAGGAAGTGCCTCCATCTGAGGGCTACACCTGAGGCGTGCGTTCTGTTAGCACTCCGCCCCAAGCCAACGACACAACAAAATATATATATATAACAAATACATATATAAAAAAGTATAACTCTACCTTTTCTAGGGGGAGCTTCAGGATGATATATGAATTACACTCAACGACAGCTCTTGCACTGTCTCTCCTTTGCGCTACCCAGACTGCACCCTGCTATCCTGCCACTGCAGAGAGCTTCATCCTCTATAAGGGACATACAGGAGTCCTCTTATCTGTCATCTCCAGCATATCCGGGTTATTGGCTCGAAGTATAGAGGGTTACAAGGGCATACTGGCATGAAGGAACCAGAATGGGATTGGACGAGCTCAGCAAACATAGATTATTCTAATGAGCCCTTTTGATGTGGTGTGTACGTGTTTAACTGGCGTGGGCTGGGGAAAGACCACACCCACAAACCTGTCACCCAGGCAGTACAACTTCACAACCGCACAGCAGCAAAAAATAGCTCAACCCACTTCAGACCCAGCTGTTTAGTACAGATGACTAATCTAGAAAGTCTTTGTTTTTTAGCATTTACCATTTACTTGTAAAATACTGCCAAAGCAGTGGAGACACTTTTTAGGGAAAAAGTTGTATAACACACAACTCCATTTGGGCGTGCTGCAAATAAGAGCACTGAACAGTTCCCTCTGGAAAGCTCAGGGATTCCCCAGGACCAGGTCTGGAACCCCAGAGTGAGGGGAGGGGAAGGCCCCCCAAAGGAGGTACAGATGGTGCAGAAAAGCTCCATCAGAGCGAGAGAGTGCAGTCCTACGCAGAGGACAGCCATGACGACTGAAACAGCTTCACAATATAAACATAATCACAGAGAAACAGAGTGAGGGCCGCTAAAGTGAAAGCACAGTTCGTGCTGTCCTACACTGCCATGGAGGTCCTGCAGTGAATAGGTTTCCCACACTGCCATAGAGCCCCTGGGGTGAGCAGGTTTCCCACACTGCCATAGAGGCCCTGGGGTGAGCAGGTTTCCCACACTGCCATAGAGGCCCTGCAGTGAGCAGGTTTCCCACACTGCCATAGAGGCCCTGCAGTGAGCAGGTTTCCCACACTGCCATAGAGACCCTGGGGTGAGCAGGTTTCCCACACTGCCATAGAGGCCCTGGGGTGAGCAGGTTTCCCACACTGCCATAGAGACCCTGGGGTGAGCAGGTTTCCAACACTGCCATAGAGGCCCTGGGGTGAGCAGGTTTCCCACACTGCCATAGAGCCCCTGGGGTGAGCAGGTTTCCCATACTGCCACAGAGACCCTGGGGTGAGCAGGTTTCCCACACTGCCATAGAGGCCCTGGGGTGAGCAGGTTTCCCACACTGCCATAGAGGCCCTGGGGTGAGCAGGTTTCCCACACTGCCATAGAGACCCTGGGGTGAGCAGGTTTCCCACACTGCCATAGAGCCCTGGGGTGAGCAGGTTTCCCACACTGCCATAGAGGCCCTGGGGTGAGCAGGTTTCCCACACTGCCATAGAGGCCCTGGGGTGAGCAGGTTTCCCACACTGCCATAGAGGTCCTGCAGTGAGCAGGTTTCCCACACTGCCATAGAGGCCCTGCAGTGAGCAGGTTTCCCACACTGCCAGTGAGCAGGTTTCCCACACTGCCATAGAGACCCTGGGGTGAGCAGGTTTCCCACACTGCCATAGAGGCCCTGGGGTGAGCAGGTTTCCCACACTGCCATAGAGACCCTGGGGTGAGCAGGTTTCCCACACTGCCATAGAGGCCCTGCAGTGAGCAGGTTTCCCACACTGCCATAGAGACCCTGGGGTGAGCAGGTTTCCCACACTGCCATACAGAGACCCTAGAGGGTGAGCAGATTAGAGGCCCTGGGGTGACACTGCCAGTGAGAGGCTGCCATACAGGCCCTGCAGTGAGCAGGTGTCCCACACTGCCATAGAGGCCCTGCAGTGAGCAGGTTTCCCACACTGCCATAGAGGCCCTGGGGTGAGCAGGTTTCCCACACTGCCATAGAGCCCCTGGGGTGAGCAGGTTTCCGTTTCAGTCACTTACTGTTGCCTTCCTGCTCAGTTTACTCTCTCAGACACGAGCGTGAAACTGTGTCACAGCACAGAAAGTGAGAAAATGGGAGTTACGCAGGCAACACAGACACCTCACTTCATTTTGTATGCATTTGTGTGCTACGGCCATTAAGGCTTAAAATACAGCGCAGAGAGCAGGCTTCAGAACAGACAGCCGTGAGCCAGATTAAGCCCCATACACTTACACACACAAGTGGGGTGGAACAGTGATCTCTGTGATCACAACTTCTACCTCCTTAGCTGCGTAAGGCTGCAATATTTGTTATCGTAGGTTTAAAAGTGGAGTTCTCCCTCTCAACAGGAATAAAACAGTTACCAAGTTTACCAAGGTGTTTGATGTCAGAGATAATGAGCCCAACCTCAGTCAGAGAATGTTGAGCAAACAGGAAAACAGATCCATGGAGACTGCACAGGTTAGCGCTGTAAAGGCAGGGCTGGCCTGTGGGAGTGCAGGCCGCCCCTGTGAACCCAGCGGTATCTGTGCTGCGCTGCAGCAGGGGTGCAGGAGGGCATGTATAAAGCTGCTGCCCACATCCTGTATGCCCTTCCTCTTCCTCTTCCTCACGCTTGCAGGATGGGAGACGCAGAGCAGCACTGGGCCCCCTGTGTGTGCTGCTTCTGCTCTCAGCCACCCAGCCATTAAAAACCTTTAAACTTTAAACTCTTACACACTACACACGTACTTTCTCTAGTTTGCTCAGTGACTGAATTATTCTTTTTCAAGTATCATGCGGTGTCCTCACTTTCAGTAGTTAGTGCTATTGATTACTTGCCTGTTTTTAATGTAATAAACTGAAATGTTGTCCCTTGAAGGAAGCATTTGACAAAGGGCAAATGGCAGAATATAGGAGCAGCCGCTGATTGCTGATTGAAAGTCCTGGGCTATGAAAACGGGGATTAGCATGATCATGTAGCGTACAGACGCTGTCAGAGCACTAAAAAGCAGTAAAGCAGTGCTCACAGTGAGCCGGGAGGGAAAAGCAGCAGCCGGGTAACTGAGCTATCAAAAAGGATGCCTGTTTCCATCACACCTCATCATGATGGGATTAGCAGTGACCGTGCTTCCCACTCCACATAGGGAAACGTTAGCCCCATAGGGAAACGTTAGAATCCCCATCCTGAATCCTCACAGTAAAACATTAGTCCCTGAATCCCCATAGGGAAACATTAGCCCCTGAATCCCCAAAGGGAAACATTAGCCCCTGAATCCCCACAGTGAAACATTAGCCCCTGAATCCCCATAGGAAAACATTAATCCCTGAATCTCCATAGTGAAACATTAGTCCCTGAATCTCCACAGTAAAACATTAGTCCCTGAATCACCATAGGGAAACATTAGTCCCTGAATCCCCATAGGGAAACATTAATCCCTGAATCCCCATCGGGAAACATTAGTCCCTGAATCCCCATAGTGAAACATTAGCCCTGAATCCCCACAGTGAAACATTAGCCTCTGAATCCCCATAAGGAAACATTAGTCCCTGAATCTCCATAGTGAAACATTAGCCTCTGAATCCCCATAGGGAAACATTAGTCCCTGAATCCCCATAGTGAAACATTAGCCTCTGAATCCCCATAGGGAAACATTAGCCTCTGAATCCCTGAATCCCCATCCGGAAACATTAGCCCCTGAATCCCTATCAGTGAAACATTAGTCCCTGAATCTCCATAGGAAACATTAGTCCCTGAATCCCCATAGTGAAACATTAGCCCCTGAATCCTCACAGTGAAACATTAGCCCCTATTAGCCAAGATGCAAAGCTGATCCTAGATCAGGGCCCATGTTCATATAATATCTTAGAGGAGGAGCGCTGACCTAGGATTGAGCGCAGTACCGAACCGTACTGACTTACTTTCACCCCTGGCTACGGCAGGGCCCAGACTCAGCTACGGCAGGGTCCATAATCAGCTACAGCAGGGCCCAGACTCAGCTACGGCAGGGCCCATACTCAGCTACGGCAGGGCCCATACTCAGCTACGGCAGGGCCCAGACTCAGCTACGGCAGGGCCCATACTCAGCTACGCCAGGGCCCAGATTCAGCTACGGCAGGGCCCAGACTCAGCTACGGCAGGGCCCAGACTCAGCTACCGCAGGGCCCAGACTCAGCTACCGCAGGGCCCAGACTCGGAGGAGGCATGCTCTCCTGGGATCAGTTGTACTCAACACTTATTATGTGCCAAATAAGGCAAAGCTGACCCTAGATCAGCTCGCTCTATGAGGCTGTATTAGTTAATACAGGGCCTGGTGGTGTATTTAGCTGTTTCTTGTCCGGAGATGCTGTGTAAGAGGACCATGGCATGCCTCCCAGCACAAATGAAAGGGTTTCTGTGCCAGAGATTATGATTGCACTGGCCAAATGAAAGGGTTTCTGTGCCAGAGATTACCATTCCTGAGTCCAGCTGACTAGGCTTTGAGAAGGTGCACACTAAGAGCAAAACTGTTCAGGAAGTTTATTCAGACCCCAAACATTACATTGCTTATTTAAACTCCATTAGATTCTAGCCACATTAAGCACAACAGAACATCACTTTGAGTAAAATGATGGGCTAAAACATTGATGGCAGCCATACTGTTTTACACAGGTAAATGCTTTGCCAGCTCTCTCTATTCCTGAGGTGTGCTGTTTAAATCCTACTGCAGTGTGATTGGGATATCATTCTGGATATATTAACACCTGTTAGACATAAGAACTACCCACCATACACTGCTGATCATAATAAACTCAGTAAGACAGGATTTAGCTATGCTACGGTAAATGTCTTTGCCCTCTCCATGCAGCAAATATACTCTAAATCAAACACGCTCACCATCATGAATGCTAGATTCAGACAGCATTAGAGAAAGCTGAGATCAGCTCACAGCCAGCCCAGCACTCTGGGCCCACTGGAGGAAATACACGGCAAAAACTAGTAAATAACAGCAAGAATTAATCCACACGGATAAAAACTTCAAAGATGAGGGTGTAAAAAAGTGATAAAGTGAAGCTTGCTGGACTGATCTTTAAAAGATATGTGTGTGTGAGTGAGTCAGTGAGCAGCATGCTGTGCCGTTAGCAGGTGGCTGCATGTGAGGTTCTGAAGGGGCTGAGTCGGAAGTGAGGCAGCAGTATGGTGGAGAGTATGGCGAAACCGTCTAGCTGCACCACTGAAAAAGCCCTCCATTAACACTATCTTCCACAACCTTCACCCTCACAGCACTAGAAACAGGTAAAACCCCACCTTGAGCTGAGATTTGGACACCTTCCCACTCTTCTCCACGTCCAGCGCGGTGAAAGCGTACCAAATGGACTTCAGTAACTCCGAGCGCAGGTCCATGGCTGCAGTAGCATGACGCTCTCTTATTCTTTCTTTTTTTCTGGTTCCCCCCTTCGTCTCTTTCTCACCTCCGACTTGTGGCCCTGCCTCAGCAACCACCCACAACCTCGCCTGTATCCGCATGTACAATCACAACAGTGCAACAGCGCCCCCTGCCTGCCACTGTTACTGCACCATCTGTGGTAACCTCACAGGTACTTGGAGGTATATTCATGCTTTAAGATAACAGTAAACCACCTGTACAGGTGAACCTTGATTTAAATATTGGAGGTCATGGGTAAGGCTTCCTCGAGTGGATTTGACTTTTCATCATAACCTGCAGCCCTGGCAATCTACTTTACACATCTCATGCATTGTATAGGTCAGTCTATGGCATGAAACTACTGCATCAACTACAGGTCAAATTACACCCTACACCAGGGGTGTCAAACTCCAGTCCTGGAGGGCCGCAGTGTCTGCAAGTTTTTGTTCTTTCCTTTCGATTGGCAGCCATTTCAGGCCTTTGAAACCAGGTGTGTGGACTCTTTAGCCAACCAATGATTTTAATTAATCAATTAAGTGCTAAAACACACCAAAACCAGCTACCACTGTGGCCCTCCAGGACTGGAGTTTGACACCCCTGCCCTACACCCTGCTAGGGTAGCTGATGCTAGATGTGTTAAGATGTAAGGTAAGCTAATTTATGCTATTTGCGTTATGGCAGTAAGATGGGCTGGCTAATGGAATGTGTGTTCAGGTGTCGGGTAAGCTGTCTCATGCTACATTTGTATAATTGAGTTCAAAGGGTGGAAACTGGTCGCACGCGAAACAGTTTGACCAAAAAAGGGGAAGTTAGGAGGGAAGTTTAGTATGACAGTAACAGATTGAATTGTTGTCTCGTATTCATATTTTTGCGTTAAATGTTCCTCTAAGCAGACATAATTTGCAATGAAATTAACATACATGTTGTATGTTATTCTATACCGAATTGTTTGAACACTAAACAGAAAAACACAAACCTAAATAGCTGGAAAAGGGTAAACAGGACTTTGCACTAACAAAATTAAAATAAGTGCGGGTGCTCACAACTGAGGTTTTGAAGCCACTCCTGAGAAGCTCACTCAGTACGTTCTGTTATTATCAGAGCGATGTGAATGAAAGTGAGAGCCAAATACTGGCACCAAACTGTGGTTATATTGTGAAATGTAATTTTTTAAAAAAAAAAAATAAACACAGCGTGCATTGTGTGCGGTATGTTCTTCTTGGTAGTGAGAGCCTCAAAAGATGGCGGCCGGAACCCTTCGTACAGGAAGAAGCGGTCAGTGGGCTCGTTTCTGTCCACCAATGAGAGCTCTGTTAAGAGAGTGATATAGGAAGAGAGCAAGAAAAGGAACAAATAAAGGTACGTAGTAAGAAATGTTCACTTACCATCTTGCAGAAAATCAGCCGTGTATCGATGTCACTTTGCTTTCCTGACTGTAATTTGCAAGCGTTTGAGCTACCTCGTGCGTTTATTAACACTGTCATTTAAATCCAGAACAGCCAGGGTAAACGGTCAATGTTAGCTCTTAGCCAGTCAGCTAGCTACCGCAAGAACCAACATTAACACATTCAGCTATTGTAGCTGCCGTAAGTAACTAACCAGGGAATGGATTGAAAACGTCAGGTTTTTTCCTGAGTTACTGAACGTTAGCTAGTTAACAAGTGTTTTCAGTTTCGCGAGTTGTCCGAGTTGTGGTGCTTTAGGGTTACCTAGGATAGCTATGGTATATCCTTAGGTAAATTGCTCATCCAGCTCCAGTTTGCAGTACAGTTGTATGTGAAAATCATAGTAATTGTCACAGAGTTTTTAAAAGTTGCAAAATAAAAATAAAGCTGCATTTCATTGCCGACGAGTTTTACACGATTCATGTCATCCATTGTGGTGCCTAACAGCGAACCCGCATTTTCATTATACCATGGCCTATATACGGTCTATTTATCGCCAGCCAGGCCAAAGCGTTTTACTGCATACTGTCTACGAGAGGGCACTTTGCGACGTGAGAAAATCAGTAAGTGACAGAGAGAGAAAAGTATTTTTTTTAACGGGTCACACTTTAATGTTGCACTCGTAACAAAATGTGTTTATGGTTATCGACTTGAATTTCCCCAAGGGGATGAATACATTTTCTATCTAATTAAACTCTCCCAGTATATTTGCTAGCTAATGTAGATGATCTAACGTTGCTGATATCCCATCCCTGTGCTTAGTCTAAACAGAGTTGTTCAGGCGCATTCAGTTCTGCGTAGACTAAGCACACATTAAAGAATCCTGCAAAGCAAGCCACGTTTTAAGGTGACTCTCATGGGATGTCCAGGACGTGTGCACCTTTGATGAATGTGGAAAGGACGTATTGTTGTCTGTTCATACGTGTACATTGCACAGATCAGTTTAAGGTGCGTGTGTGCGAGCATATTCATGTGTGTATGCAGACAAATTTAGTGAGGTGTGTGTGTGTTTGTCCTGCTGCAGGCTCTGGGCTGAGTGTGTGTGTGTCTCCTGCAGCAGGCTGTGGGCAGGATCAGTGCTGTCAGTATGCCCGTTAACAGCACATTGCGAAGCTGCAGGTCCCCCCTGGTGCTGCTGCTGGCCATTGCTCTTTGTGAGCTCATCGCCCAATCACACGCCAGCAAGGTAACTCTGCTGTAACACACGCCAGCATGTCAGCACCTTACCCTTGGACCGTACCACAGTTACACACACACACACACACACACACACATTTTACATTTTATCACCTCAACACCTGGCCTGCTTTTGAGACATGTGAATAACAGCAAGTGCCACTGACTTTTACTCTGTCTTTCAGCTACATCCACAGCACTGCTGTTCAACTTCAGCACTGCTGTTCAACTTCAGCACTGCTCACACACAAACTCGATACAGATTCACACACGCATGCAAACTTAAATACACAGACGGATACACACACACACACAGTCACACATAAAACTTGCATGTGCACATACATGCACACACACATACGCACACACATGTCCAGTTTCATTGTGCAAAGTTGTGTAATTATTACACCACATCACCATGAACATTAGCTGAATGTGGGTTTCACAGCATTACAGTAGAATTGCTCTATATTTTTAGAAGTCATGATGTAAATAAGTGGATAATTTATTTAGCCTAAAGTTAGTGTGTCTCAATGTTTGATTTCCTCACCACACATCTTAGCTTTAGAAAGTTAATTCTCAAAGTGGCCCATAGGTGGCACTGTGGACACACCAGAGCTTCACATTCCTGTTCACACTCTTCCTCAGAGGCTCAATGAAGGACTTGATTCTCTTTCTGAACTGCAGTAAAATGAAGAAATAGCTGGTTGATATTAAAATGAATTATTCTCATTTCCTTATTTGAGTTCCTCAGTCTGGTTCTGCTAACTCACACAGAGTAAATACTCCACTGTAGTGGGTTTCACTCCAGGTCCTGGGTCTCACACTTAACATTTTAGCTGCAGCTCTGCAGAAACACAGAATACTTTTCTATCATAACTGTGCTGATCTTTCAGTCTATGTCTGATACTTTACCCAGAATGCACCCTACGTTGCTGTTCTGTCATGTGAGGATTCTCAGCGGTAAACTGACCGGAGGACTCATTGAGAGATGATGTAATGTTTAACTGTTCACAGAGTTTTGAAGATGTGCGCTGCAAGTGCATCTGCCCACCCTACAGGAACATCAGCGGCCACATCTACAACAGGAACGTGTCCCAGAAGGACTGGTGAGCCCCTCTTTCTGCTGCAGTGTGTATACATGTGCTCAGTGCCACAGTCTGTGTGGTTAATACTGCCTGTGTGCACATTCAGTAAGGGTTACAATACTCAGCATGTGTGCAGAATCTGCCACCAGCTCCCTCATCTGTGGGAATGAGTGTGAGAGTGTGTGTGTGTGTGTGTGTGCATGTGAGTGTGTGAGAGTGTGTGTGTGTGTGTGTGTGTGTGTGTGTGTGTGTGTGTGTGTGTGTGTGTGTGTGTGTGTGTGTGTGTGTGTGTGTGTGTTTGTACTGACTGCTCTCTCTGTCTCTTAGTAACTGTCTGCATGTAGTGGAGCCCATGCCGGTGCCAGGCCATGATGTGGAGGCGTACTGCCTACTGCTGTGTGAGTGTAAATACGAGGAGCGAAGCAGCAACACCATCAAGGTACAGCAGCCGTGTGTGTGTGTGTGTGTGTGTGTGTGTGTGTGTGTGTGTGTGTGTGTGTGAGTGTGTGTGTGTGTGTGTGTGTGTGTGTGAGAGAGAGAGAGAGAGAGAGAGAGAGAGAGGGGGTAAGTGTAAGTAAGGTAAAACACCCTGCAGTTGGTGTGTGTGTGAGTAAGGTGAAACACACAAAAGTACATTTTTTGTGTGTTGAAGGTAAAGATTGTGTTTGACCTCTTCCTCCTCCTTTTTGTCTCAGGTGACCATCATTATCTACCTGTCTGTAGTCGGCTCACTCCTGCTCTACATGCTGTTCCTTCTTCTGGTTGACCCACTGATTCGCAAACACGACCCTTATACCCAACCGCTACAAAACGAGGAGGACACTGAGGTACCCAAATGCGCACCCACACACTTGCTCAAGCTGTGCTCTGTGTCAGTGGTTAAGTGTGTCAGTAGTAAAGTGCTGTGCTCTGTGTCAGTAGTAAAGTGTGTCAGTAGTAAAATGCTGTGCCCTGTGTCAGAAGAGAGGCGTGTCAGTAGTTAAGTGCTGTGCTCTGTGTCAGTAGAGAGGTATGTCAGTAGTAAATCTGGTCTGTGTTCTCTGTCACCCCCTGCAGGATGTGCGGTCCCAGGCGGAGGGGGTGGGTGGGCGGGGGAACACCATGCTGGAGCGAGTGGAGGGGGCGCAGCAGCGCTGGAAGAGGCAGGTCCAGGAGCAGCGCAAGACCGTGTTTGACCGCCACAAGATGCTCAGCTAAACCCACCAAAACCCCACCCTGTCCATCTGTCCGTCCAAACCCGCCAGCACCGCCTCCCCTTACTGTTCGTCTGTCCCACACTCTCACAACATTCTCTCCATACTGCTGCAATGCTGCAGTGTAAAGCTACAGTCCGACAGAATCCAGACTCACCTCACACAACAGTGCTGCTCTCTCCGCTCAGCACCAGTGCCATCCCGAGCTCTCCATGACTCTGATGTGGGTTTGCTCTGTGACAGTTTAATTGACTTGATTGGTCTTGTTTTTACAAAGGCGAATATATACCAAAGGGCACTGCGTGGGGATATGATATCACCCCATGCAATCCCATTGACCTAGCCACCTGATTATGATGAAAATTAGCCCAAATTACCTGCTGTAGCTCTAATGCTGTGGGAACACAGCCCCTCTTGGCCTGTGATTTCTCCAGTGTGATTGGCTGCTGGCCTGTGATTTCTCCCATGTGATTAGCTGCTGGCCTTTGATTTCTCCCGTGTGATTGGCTGCTGGCCTGTGATTTCTCCCGTGTGATTGGCTGCTGCAGCGGCAGAGCTCATCTCCGTCTCTTTGCTGCAGAGTCCTCAGCCTTCCTTTATCCTCAGACAGCCCCGCTGTGTCCCTCCCCCGCAGTGAGGATGTTTGGGGACACAGGTGTGTTCAGTTCCCATGTGGCCTGCTCCTTGATGGCCCTGCAGCACAGGTAAATCAACACCTGAGCATGTGGGCTGCCTTTTAATCTGCCATTTCATAGTTGGAATGAAGATAGCTGATTTTAGAGGGCGATATTCATCAGTGGAGCTGTGAGTGTTTCCTTCTGCCTGTAATTCACTTCCTCTATCACACACTATTTAAACCAATCACATCCACCGCCACAGTTCTGCTGCCACCAATCAGATTGCAGGAAGGCAAGGCCAGGAAGGTTTGCGGAGCTGTGCTGGTGGTCTGTCAGGCTGAAGCTCAGTGTCTCCTCACAGAGACTCTGAGCCCAGTCCCTGTCATTCAGCACGGCCTGGCTGCGTGTGATCAGTACTTTCAAATGACACCTGATGTACTGCAGTCAGCACAATCTGTATGATAACTGAGAAAACACAAAGCTTTCCTTTGAATGTCATAGTTATATGCACTTTCACCGCCAATGGCTTTAGGGTGGAATGTAATTGTTTGTGCTTTTGGATCTGCACTGAGCTGGCTGTAGTTTTTGTGGTAAGTGGTAATCTTATTATAAAGGGGTTTGGACTTGCTTTGGTTGGAATATTGTGAATTTTGAATGCAGTTAGCCTGTGAAGGCTGACACACTATGACCGTCCCGTCGTCATGGGGAAGCTGGATGCTCTTCCCGCCCTGTGTTTGCACTTGGGCCCAACAGATATATTGGAGTACTGAATTTATTAGATGTGACATGAATATCTCTGTAAATGTTAATTTCCTTGACAATGAGCCTATAAAATGGAGGAAAACACATGATTCGTGGTTATTTATGATGGCAAATTTGAATGAAGTTTCAGTATAGAAATGCAGCTCGAAGTGAACCTCTGGTCTGAGGGATCTTTGTGAAGCTGAAACAGACTGAAGGTAATATCTGCCAGTAACCGGCTGAATGTGCGATGGGTCTCGCACACAGAAACCCCATATTGGCTGGGCCCAGGGGTGCAGCTTGGGTGCCAGGGTCCCAACAGCAGCATCCTGTTCATATCAGTCATGTGACTGTATGGCTTCTAATTTATACCTCAAATGGTAGTTTATACACTGTTTAAAGGCTTATGTGACTTGTCTATAAATTAATTGCTTTCTAACTAATTAAATATTAATATTACTATAATGCTTGATCGGCTTTGCTCCTTGTATTTATTTACTGTGCACACACTCAAATATACAAACATACACGCAGCATGGCGCACACACCCGCAAAAATACGCATTTGTACATACACATTCCTACAATGCCACTTGAATGTTAATGTAATTGTGTTTTGCATCTGTATGTGGTTTTACCAAAGTCATTTTATAATTTTGCATTTAATAACAAATGCTTGTCGGTTGGTAGAATTTTGGACTGTCAGAAATTGTGTACCAGTTTGAATATGTACCTTTACTGCTTAATAAATAAAGTGCTGTTCTGGCAGGCAGAAGGCTGAGTGTTTTGCTTTGGAGCCGGTGAGTTAACGCTGTGTGCCTGACAGGGTTAATCTGGATGTCAGTGGCTTTGTTTCTGTTATGATATCACTTTAATAGAGTCTTTTTTTGGTACCGTACTTGGGTTCATTTCGTGAGCTGGTTTGTGCTGTGTGCGTCCCATGAGAACAGCACATCTGCCAGACTTAATGTCACAGCTTTTGGTTTGAGAGACAGGATGTTATCCTCTCTCTCACTCTTCAGGTAAAGCTGAAATGACAGGCACCACACACTCACACACTAACCTAAATAAAGTGAAGCCAGGAAAGTGAATTCTTGTCTTTAGGATGCACGGTGAGGTAAACCTTCCCATTAAAGCCATGGAAAGTCACAGGAGATGGTTCTGTCTCTGTCACTGTGTCACTGTGTCGCTGTGCTGCGGACTGCAGGCAGTGATAATTAAAGCTGAAACTGAGCTTTCACACTTCCTCACTCAGACTGTGTTCAGTCATCATGTGGTGATGTGAGAATAATGAGACATGCAGTATCCCATCAGGTGAATAAAGTAGAGTACAGTATGAAAGTGACTGATCTGGAGTCTCCCCACTGCATGCTCATATGCAGCTGCAGCTTTGGTTTATTCTTCATGGCTGTAACACTCTGGTTTGGGGAAATCTGACTCCCGAAATACTCCTAAGGGGGGGGGAGGGGGTAAAAGCGAAACTGCTGCCCTCTGCCCCCCACTGAAGCTGCTTAATCCCCTGCTGCTGCTTCATTCTCTGAAGCCCTGCGTGGGGAGACTTACAGACACGTTTCTGTTTCAGCTCAGAAATAAATACATGCACACAAGACAAGATTCATAACAATTCCTGACAGAAGCAATGCAAAAAAAGGAGATGGGGGGGGCAAAAAGCTAACGTTTCAGTGGACAGTTGCTGTTTCTGCACACAGTAAAGTGCTGGTGTGGACTGAGATTTTTTCTCCTTGTTTGGATTTCAGGTGGGTTATCTCATATTGTCTCATCCTGATATTCCTTACAAAATGCTTACAAGGTCAAAAGTTAACATGTCAGTAAAAGGTATCTATAATTGTACCAGAAAAGTTGATTTTCTCACATTCTGTGACACACATTGTTATATATATATAACAGGTGTGATGCAGATTTCCTGTTTCTACAGTTACTGAGCAAACAAGGGGTGGTAACTTTTCTTATTATCGCTATAAACAAAAACACACTCAATTAAAAGTGTCCTTTCGCTCTGACCGAGACAAAAACACACTCAATTAAAAGTGTCCTTTCGCTCTGACCGAGACAAAAACACACTCAATTAAAAGGGTCCTTTCGCTCTGACCGAGACACAAAAACACACTCAATTAAAAGTGTCCTTTCGCTCTGACCGAGACACAAGAACACACTCAGTTAAAAATGGCTGTACTGGACACTGGGGATAGTTTCCCTTGGCAACAGAAAAGGGCCTGATGTTTTGCCCCCCCCCACCCCAGCAGACAGGCCTTTTCTTCTATAAATATGCAGAACACCACATTCCACAACAGCTCCAGCACGTCACATAATTACTGTCTAAATTTAAGGGCTGAGTCAAAGACAAAAGACGCCTAATTATCTTTGACTCATCCCTACACTGGGATAAAATGCTTCTGCAAATAGCTTTGCACATCATCTGTGAGCCGCCCATAAAAGTTGGGCTGTAACAGGGGTGTCAGACTCCAGTCTGCTCCAGTCCATATTCTGCTGGGCTGCAGTATCTGCACTCAAGTGATTACATCCCCAATTAGCTAAAGATTCCACAAACTTCTTTTCTACAGCCTAAATCAGCGACTGATTGAGAGAATATCCCAAAAACCTGCAGACACTGACCCCTCTTGGCTTGGAGTTAAGGCTGCAGACACTGACCCCTCTTGGCTTGGAGTTAAGCCTGCAGACACTGACCCCTCTTGGCTTGGAGTTAAGGCTGCAGACATTGACCCCTCTTGGCCTGGAGTTAAACCTGCAGACACTGCCCCCTCTAGGCCTGGAGTTAAACCTGCAGACACTGCTGAAGATGAAGTGGTCCTTTGGTATGTGTGTTTTTGCACTGCTGCTGTGAAGTTAGTTTGTGTGTAAATTAAGCCTGATCTGTTGTGAGAGATGAGTAGCCACGCTCTCGGCCAAAGTCAGGCTCTGACAGAGTGAGATCAGCACAGTAGCAGTGTAATCGTGCTGAACGATCAGGGCTGGGGGCGGGGTCATTATGAATAATAAGGACTTGGGCGGGGTCATAATGGATAATCAGGACTTGGGCGGGGTCATAATGGATAATCAGGACTGGGGGTGGGGTCATAATGAATAATCAGGACTGGGGGTGGGGTCATAATGGATAATCAGGACTGGGGGTGGGGTCATAATGAATAATCAGGACTGGGGGTGGGGTCATAATGGATAATCAGGAATGGGGGCCATGGTGAATATTACAGCAGGGGGTGGGAATTTGGGGGCGTGGCCAGTGTGGATGTAGGGGCGGAGCTCGTGATTGGCAGCTGGCTCAGGATTGTGGTGTGGGAGGGGGTGGTGCATGCATAAAGACCCCCCATATCCCGCCCTCCACCCCCCACTGTACTCTGGTCTGCTCTGGAATTTAAATGCTGTAAACACTCCCCAGCGTCTGCACAGTGTCCACTGCCACACAGACACAGAGCAGCAGCCCAAACTGCACAGGGCTGTGCTGTGGTAAGATGCGCGGGTGAATGTGCGCAACAGGAGTATGCACAGTGGGAGTATGTACAATAGCATATTTCGCAATAGGGTTTGCACAGTGGGAGTATTGCGCAGTAGAGTTTTCGCAGTGGGAGTATGCGCAGTATAGTTTGCGCAGCAGGATATTGTGCAGTAGAGTTCTCGCAGTGGGAGTATAGGCAGTATAGTTTGCGCAGTGGGAGTATACGCAGTATAGTTTGCGCAGTAGGATATTGTGCAGTATAGTTTGCGCAGTGGGAGTATACGCAGTATAGTTTGCGCAGTAGGATATTGTGCAGTAGATTTTGCGCAGTGGGAATATGCACAGTATAGTTTGCGCAGTAGGATATTGTGCATAGAGTTCTCGCAGTGGGAGTATACGCAGTATAGTTTGCGCAGTAGGATATTGTGCAGTATAGTTTGCGCAGTAGGATATTGTGCAGTAGAGTTTGTGCAGTGGGAGTATGCGCAGTATAGTTTGGGCAGTAGGATATTGTGCAGTATAGTTTGCGCAGTAGGATATTGTGCAGTAGAGGTTGCGCAGTGGGAGTATGCGCAGTATAGTTTGCGCAGTAGGATATTGTGCAGTAGAGGTTGCGCAGTGGGAGTATGCACAGTATAGTTTGTGCAGTAGGATATTGTATATTGTGCAGTAGAGGTTGCGCAGTGGGAGTATGCGCAGTAGAGTTTGCGCAGTGGGAGTATGCGCAGTATAGTTTGCGCAGTAGGATATTGTGCAGTAGAGGTTGCGCAGTGGGTATGTGTAGGAGCTGTGGCTGGCAGGGGCAGGGCCGTGGGGTGACAGCTGCTTCTCCTCCTCTTACTGCCTACTCAGGACCCCCATCCTGACCCACGACCCCCCCGGGCAGGCCCATGCACTCTTGCTATATTTAACCCCCATCTCACCAACTGCTGCCCCTGCTCACTGCTTTACCTTACACTGCAGACTGCTGCGCTCGCACACCACCCCTGTGAGGGAGGGAGGGGGGCAGAGAGAGGGGGAGGGAGGGGCAGAGAGAGAGAGAGAGTGCGTGCAGTGAGAGAGGGCCAGAGGGAGAGGGACAGAGGGAGCGGAGGGTGGCTTACCCCGTTTGGAATACAGCAAGTGGAGCTTCGCTTCGGGACCGTGGGGACAGCGTGGGGGACAGCGTTTCCGTGAGGATAATTCGGGGGACAGTGTTTCCGTGGGGACAGCGTGGGGGACAGCGTTTCCGTGGGGACAGTGATTTTGGGGCAGAATGGAGGACAGAAGTGATCCCCCGATGACCTCGTTCATCATGGATGAGGAGGAGCTGAAGCGGAAGCAGCGGGAGAAGCTGAAGAAGCTGCAGGCGACAGGGGGAAACCCGCGCCCCGCCCGCTCCCTCTTCTTCTTCACTCTGAAAAACCCATTCCGCAAGGCCTGCATCAACATTGTGGAGTGGAAGTATCCTTACAGCATGAACATGCACTCTCACACACTCTCGCACACACACACACACACTCGCACACTTTCACACACTCTCAGACATGCAGTCCTGAGGCCTAGTCTCACACTCAGTGCAAGATATAAGGATAGTGTGAAAATATGGAAACTCAATAATACATACGCACCACAGCACAGACACATCAGGAGGTGTGTATCCGTACCAGCTAAAACTTTGCAAACACAGCTTTAGCATAAAGCCCACGTTCACACAGAACTCACACACTTCTAGCAGCAGAGTTTCTCTGGCTCCATGGGGGATGGTGGTGTGATTTGCTGTTGAGGAGCAGAGGGACAGGCTGTTTAGAGAGGTGTTCTCTCCAACACAGAGCCGGTGGGGCGCTGCCTCCCTCACACAGTGCTACGGGCCCACTGTGCATGCTGGTTTTGGGTATAGCCAATCTCTTGATCAGTGAGTAACTGAAATTGTTACAATATGAATTTGGCTTGTTGATCTGCCTTTGGATTTTTCATTTTCCACAAATAATTTAGTCAGCGTCTCGGTGTCCGTACTTTCAGCCTGCTGATTATAATTTAGTCAGCATCTCTGTGTCCGTACTTTCAGCCTGCTGATTATAATTTAGTCAGTGTCTCGGTGTGTCTGATTATAATTCAGTCAGTCTGGATGTCCGTACTTTCAGCCAGCTGATTATAATTTAGTCAGCGTCTCGGTGTCTGTACTTTCAGCCTGCTGATTATAATTCAGTCAGTCTCGGTGTGTCTCAGCCAGCTGATTATAATTTAGTCAGCGTCTCTGTGTCCGTACTTTCAGCCCTACGGTGTGATTAGCCTGCTGATTATAATTTAGTCAGCGTCTCTGTGTCTTTCAGCCTACTTTCAGCCTGCTGATTATAATTCAGTCAGCGTCTGGATGTCCGTACTTTCAGCCAGCTGATTATAATTTAGTCAGCGTCTCGGTGTCTGTACTTTCAGCCTGCTGATTATAATTCAGTCAGCGTCTCGGTGTCCGTACTTTCAGCCAGCTGATTATAATTTAGTCAGCGTCTCTGTCTCCGTACTTTCAGCCTGCTGATTGTAATTCAGTCAGCATCTCGGTGTCTGTACTTTCAGCCTGCTGATTATAATTTAGTCAGCGTCTCTGTGTCCGTACTTTCAGCCTGATGATTGTAATTCAGTCAGCGTCTCGGTGTCCGTACTTTCAGCCTGCTGATTATAATTTAGTCAGCGTCTCTGTGTCCGTACTTTCAGCCTGCTGATTATAATTTAGTCAGCATCTCTGTGTCCGTACTTTCAGCCTGCTGATTATAATTTAGTCAGTGTCTCGGTGTCCGTACTTTCAGCCTGCTGATTATAATTTAGTCAGCGTCTCTGTGTCCGTACTTTCAGCCTGCTGATTATAATTTAGTCAGCATCTCTGTGTCCGTACTTTCAGCCTGCTGATTATAATTTAGTCAGCGTCTCTGTGTCCGTACTTTCAGCCTGCTGATTATAATTTAGTCAGCGTCTCTGTGTCCGTACTTTCAGCCTGCTGATTGTAATTCAGTCAGCGTTCGGTGTCCGTACTTTCAGCCTGCTGATTATAATTTAGTCAGCGTCTCGGTGTCCGTACTTTCAGCCTGCTGATTATAATTTAGTCAGCGTCTCGGTGTCTGTACTTACAGCCTGCTGATTTGTCAGTGTCCCCTTTTTAAAGAGATAATTTGCCTTACAGCTCAGCACAGATAATGAAAGCAGTATTTTATCTGGCTGATTAAATGCCCAAAGCTGTGAGAATGGGCCCTGCAGGCATTGCTATTTCTGGCATGATGCAGTGTATGAGACATAATCATCCATCAGGCTTGAAAGTGTCTGATTAAGACCAATCTACACCTCACAGGACTCATAGGTTGTTGTTAAGGATGAGACAAACAGCAGTAAAGCTGTGCATTCCCTGGTCTGGCTGTTGAACCCCTGGGCTGTGGGGCAGTAAAGAAGCCTGCCATGTGTGACAGGTGTGCCAGAGAATTAAAGTGCTGCTCAGGTATTTATGAACTTTCCGATGATACATCCATGTTCCGTATGTGGTGTGGGCTAGAGAAAGCCGGTCAGAGATAGAGGCTTGCAGGGAGCAGAGTCCAAACTCAGAACTATAAATGTCTGCACCCAGAATGACCACCTGTTTTGTTTCGTGTTCCAGTTCAGTCATGTTTACAATCTGAAGAGACAGTGTTAGGGTAAAGCAGTGTTAGGGTGAAGCTGTTAGGGTTAGAGATGGTAAAGCAGTGTTAGGGTAAGGGATGGTAAAGCAGTGTTAGGGTACGGGACGCTGCGTTAGGCTCACTGAGCCGCAGACTTTGCGCTGTCTGGCCGCTTATCCACACACTGACCCCGCACTATTTCAGGCTGCCGGTTAAAAACCATTAATGAAGCCTCTTAATTTAGTGCTAAGCGGCTGGCTTGCCTGTGCTCCTCTCCACAGTGGGAGAGGCCCAGAAATATCCCAGCAGTGTGTGCGGCCCTCCAGACAGCCTGTTGACTGATGTTTCCCTGCTCTGGCTTCTCCACCTTCGTTTTGTATCAGATTTCTTTCGAACACTTAAACTGGCGATCAGCAGCTTTGTGCTTGATAAACAACACAGAGTCCAGTGAATCAATGGCTGCAAAGACAATGATGAGTTTGTTTTTCTTGTCTCTGATTCCTGACATATTTGTGTCTTAGCAGCCTACTAGGACAGTTTTTTTGCTCATATGTGGATATGAAGTTGGAAAATGGTGGACATTAAAAGCACACAGCTCCAACCTGTGGCTCCTCACCTCAGCAGGCAGCGCTTCTGTCTGTGTTTCACACTCATTTTACATGCTCTGCTTTTTTACAAAGCAGTGGCATCTGAAACAGTTCCTCACCATTTAATATCCCTTTCAGAAAGTTTGCTTCCCTTCTGTCTGCTCGACTTTACAATGATTCAGAAACTCCAGAATGAGGAATATCTATAGGAATGAGGAATGAGGAATGAGGAATATCTCCATATATAAATATGGAGATTTGACCATAAAAACAGAGCATTTTGTCTGTAGATCCATGAAGGGAATTATCTAATAAGAAATGAACTGGACCCGGTGACATGTGCATGGGTCTGTGTGTTTTTTTGTTTGTTTTTTAATAGTTTGATTATATTCAGGGTCTGTGTGTCTTTTATTTAATAAGTGTTTTTATAAGTGTGATTATATTCTGAGCCCAGCAGCTGTCTCCCAACGTCAGCACCTAAAATCAGATACCACGCTGACCTGGCAGGGGAATTCTGATGCCACGCCCCCTGGTGGTAGGATTGTGCGAGTGGCAATGGGTGCAGGCAGGGTTTCAGTACAGTAGGGAGCTGAGTGACAGATTGATGATCTGTTATAGGGATGAGGTTACAGGCTACAGACCTAAACTCTTCAGTATCCTAGCATACTATGACTGAGGTCACTGCTCCCTAAAGCTTGGTTTAGAGAACTAATGCTAGTATTCTGTGTAGAAACTTATCATTGAAGGTACACATAATATGAAAGTCCATGCCACAAATTAATTTTATTTATGTTACATTCTAGCCATTTAGCAGATGCTTTTAATTCAACATAACTTACAGAAAGCACATTTCCTCAACAACTCCAAAAGCATCAAATCCAAAAACAGTGAAGCACCACATATATAATTTTCACAGCAAAATAATAATGATAAAAGCAGACATCTGATAATTATTGTAATTGTAATTATAATATAAGTGTACATTTGGCAAAAGTATTCTGCTAGCATATTATTAGCCAATCGATTAAGTGTTTATGTGCAGAAACGAGCTAACATCACAAACGCTGTGGCCCTTTAGGAGCTAACATCACAAACGAGCTTTATGAACATCACAAACGCTGTGGCCCTTTAGGAGCTAACATCAGCAAACACTGTGGCCCTTTATGAGCTAACATCAGCAAACACTGTGGCCCTTTATGAGCTAACATCACAAACGCTGTGGCCCTTTAGGAGCTAACATCAGCAAACACTGTGGCCTTTATGAGCTAACATCACAAATGAGCTAACATCAGCAAACACTGTGGCCCTTTACGAGCTAACATCAGCAAACACTGTGGCCCTTTATGAGCTAACATCAGCAAACGCTGTGGCCCTTTATGAGCTAACATCAGCAAACACTGTGGCCCTTTATGAGCTAACATCACCAAACACTGTGGCCCTTTATGAGCTAACATCAGCAAACACTGTGGCCCTTTATGAGCTAACATCAGCAAACACTGTGGCCCTTTACGAGCTAACATCAGCAAACACTGTGGCCCTTTATGAGCTAACATCACAAACGCTGTGGCCCTTTACGAGCTAACATCAGCAAACACTGTGGCCCTTTACGAGCTAACATCAGCAAACACTGTGGCCCTTTATGAGCTAACATCAGCAAACGCTGTGGCCCTTTATGAGCTAACATCAGCAAACACTGTGGCCCTTTACGAGCTAACATCAGCAAACACTGTGGCCCTTTATGAGCTAACATCAGCAAACACTGTGGCCCTTTACGAGCTAACATCAGCCAACACTGTGGCCCTTCATGAGCTAACATCAGCCAACACTGTGGCCCTTTATGAGCTAACATCAGCAAACGCTGTGGCCCTTTACGAGCTAACATCAGCCAACACTGTGGCCCTTTATGAGCTAACATCAGCAAACACTGTGGCCCTTTATGAGCTAACATCAGCAAACGCTGTGGCCCTTTACGAGCTAACATCAGCAAACACTGTGGCCCTTTATGAGCTAACATCAGCAAACACTGTGGCCCTTTATGAGCTAACATCAGCCAACACTGTCGCCCTTTGGGACTGAAGTTTGAGATCTCTGGTCTGCAGAGCTAAATCAGGCCTGCAGATTCACCTACCAGCAGGTTTCCTGTTCTGTTTCAGTGAGCACCATTTTTAGACCATGGCGGAGGGTTGAATTAGTTCAGTTAAAGGAGTGATATGAGCTGGGTGCCAAATGAATGGGTAAAAGGTAAAACATGAGCGTGACTTGCCCTGATTCTGTGTTGGGTTAACCGCTGCCCTGTTTCTGCATTGGGTTAACCGCTGCCCTGTTTCTGTGTTGGGCAAAGTGTTGGGCATGAAGCTGCCCTGTTTCTGTGTTGGGTTAACCGCTGCCCTGTTTCTGTGTTAGGCGCAGTGTTGGGTATGCCGCTTCCCTGTTTCTGTGTTGGGAACACCGCTGCCCTGTTTCTGTGGTGGGCACAGTGTTGGGTATGCTGCTGTCCTGTTTCTGTGTTGGGCGCAGTGTTGGGTATGCCGCTCTTCTGCCTGTTGAACATTTTCCTGAGCAATTTCCTCCAGACCCTTTGAGATCATCATCCTGCTGACCATCTTTGCCAACTGTGTGGCGCTGGCCGTGTTCCTGCCCATGCCTGAGGAGGACTCCAACAGCACCAACACCAACCTGGTGAGCACCATCCACCCACGCCCTGCGCCCTCCACCCACGCCCTGCACCCTACACCCAAGCTCTGCCCTCCACCCACGCCCTGCACCCTACACCCAAGCTCTGCGCCCTCCACCCACGCCCTGCACCCTCCAGCCACGCTCTGCTCCCTGCGCCCTGCACCCACACCCTCCAGCCACGCTCTGCTCCCTGCACCCACACCCTCCAGCCACGCTCTGCTCCCTGCACCCTGCACCCACACCCTGCACCCTCCCACGCTCTGCTCCCTGCACCCTCCAGCCATGCTCTGCTCCCTGCGCCCTGCACCCACACCCTGCACCCTCCAGCCACGCTCTGCTCCCTGCACCCACACCCTGCACCCTCCAGCCACGCTCTGCTCCCTGCACCCTCCAGCCACACTCTGCTCCCTGCACCCTCCACCCATGCCCTGCGCCCTGCACCCACACCCTGCCCGCCCTCCACCCACCTGCACCAAATTTGCAAGTCAATTTTCTGGCTTCTGCCTGAAAAAAATCCTCAGTTTGTTCTTACATATACGACAAATTCGGTGTAACTGCCCTGTTTGTAAAGTTACAAATGAGGAGGCATGACTTTCCTAGCTAGTTCTTTGAATCCAACAGCAGCAGAAGAAATGCCTTAAATTGGTTCGTTAGCATGCCATAGTTTCGGCCTTTTTGATCTGAGATGGAACAGATGTTTTAGTCTGGGAGACCTCAGTGTAGCTCTCATCAGGTGAAAACTCAGTAAAACCAGTACTGCCCCCCACCCCCCAGAGAACAGGAATTAGACGGGATAAACAATCCCACAATCCCACAGCTGTGGGAGGAGGTGATGTAAGAATAACATTTGATGAACCCAATAATGGGTGGAGCTTCTATAAGCTGTACTGAATTGTTTCAACCAATAAAAGCATTGTCTTCACCCTTCAGCTGAGGGATTGTGTTGCTGCCATTGTGTGGGGGCAGCCATGTCTGGTGTAATGACTCCTCACACCTCCATCACCAGTGGGGGGGCATTGAGCACCTGCACTCCCCCGTCTGTGAGCTGCAGGGCTTCAACAATAGCCCCAGGAACGCGCTTCCTCGGCACCCCTCCCAAACATAATGACAGGAGCCCCAGCCAAGTCCCAACCACAGGGCTTTGCTCCACCGCAGATTTCAGATACCTGCTATTCACCAGCGATTATCACCTGGCCTGGCCAGGATTCCAGCATACAGCCAGTTTGGAGCTGCGCTGTGGAAAGGTCATTCTCTGAGAGCGAACAGTAAAATCCCCCGCAGCTTACTGCCTCCTCCTGGCCGGACATGGAAAATCCCCCAGCGTTCCTGTGACATTGAGAGGGCATTGTAATGTCACTGCAAGGGCATGTTAACATGTGCTGTGCTGGCAGCAGGGCCCCGCCCCCACCTGCATTACTAGAGGACTGATCAGCCAATCAAACACAGCAGCTCAGCGTGTCTGGCTGAGGGCCAGAGCTGCTGACAGGACAAGACAGGAGGATTTAATGGCCGCTAAAACATGCATTGTCACTACAACTAAGCATGGTAATAAAACTGAGGTTGTTTTGGCAAAAAGATCAATGTCAGCTGGGTCATGTGATTAATTTGGGCCAATCTGTATTCAGCTGACTGGGAAACACATACTATTCCACAATGGCGGTGTGACAAACGGTGATTTGTGGGATTTGTGGTGCACGTGATCAGAGTGGGTCGAATAGCGGTGCTTGCGTGATCAGGAGTGGGTGTAGAGGTGGTGACACCTCACTGAAGATAAAAACACAGCTGACCCGCTGCCGATTCCGGTGACTTTGAGCTTAAGCATGGAACTCTGAGCATCATGTGACCTGAGCACACAGGTGCTTCGCCGTGACTCAAAGCTGTTAGCGTGACAGGTCCCTGGGAGGGTGACAGCTTGCTGCAGCTGAGGCGAGAGCAGGGATCTGAAGCCGCTGCAGGGGTTTATGGGAGCAGCACCAGCATCAGCAGAGACGGGGCCAGGGGGCCGGCACTTCCCCAACCTATGCGGTCAGGCCCAGCACTTTGGCCTGTAGCGTGTGGAGACCTCGCTGGGCCTGTTTCTGTATTTAGCCAAACTGCAGTGAAAAGCCTATGAGCACAAAGAGACGTAGTGATGTCACTGATTCCATGTTAAAATGGTCCATGGGGGCTTTCATTAATTAAAAACTTGAACTCTTTTTAAACTGCAAAAATGCAAAAAAGTGTTTGCTTGGCAGCACAGAGTACATTCAGTTATGATACAAATCTTTCTCTTAGAGGAACAGATTGGACAGTAAGTGATGACTGTGAGGTTGCCCAGCTCTGCATGGGTGCATAGCTCTCTAAATAATGTAGTCAGGGGGCAATGTTTGTTATGAAAAGTATCGTTATTTCTCATTATGAAAATGACTCTGCTCCATGTTCCACTGCTGAAACGAAAGCCGGGCAGCAGGTGTTCACGCCGGCCCATTCCGTTTTGGGTTTTAATGCTTTATATTTAGCCCATGGCCTGCGCGGTGTGTGGATGTGTGACGCGAGAACACACAGATGGGCGAAGACCCTAAACATACACGCGCAGGAATCTATGGATCATTATCAACGATACATAAAACTCCCCAGGAGATTATGCTTAAAAGCCATACACACACAGACAGTACCCAGATCACTTTTTAGACAGATCTGTATTTTTGACAAAGAAAATCTAATTGTTGTTTAATATTTACACATGGTTTTATCTAGATAAATAGACCTATTTAAATGTTCTGTTTAGTTTTCTTAAATATAGAAGACAGTGCTCTAATATCTAAACCATTGTGACTATAGTTTAAGATTTACACCTTCCACAGGTCTCAGGATTACTGGTATGGAGACAGTATATTAATATTTCCTGTAGAAATATATCTCCTGAATTGTGAAGACACAGCAATGGGGAGATGGTTTTGATTGTCACATGAAGAACCAGAATAAACGAAAACTCTTGTGATTTTGTCTGTCAGTGTTGAGCTGGCTGACTGAGCACTGACTGTGGTTTAGGCTGCTGCCACGTGACCGTGGGGTTTGGGTTCACAAAGGAGTCGTTTGTAGAAGCTGAGTGTGCTCCTGGACCATGTGATCCAGCATGCACTGGATACCTGCACTAATCCTTTGATAATTAGCTATGATCACACATCACCCTACAGTGAGCACATTTCTTTCTGTCTGATGTATGAAACTCGAGACAAAGCCTGTATGCTAAAGGAGGATTCCGTAAAATGAGAGGCACAAAAAATGGTAAAGGAATTGAGTGGCCAGGGTTTTCAATGAAGTGTTTAGTCAAACCCTATAGCACCAATATATCCTTCAGTTAAACTCTTTAAGACTGTACAGGCCAAGAGCAAATGGGCTCCCCCTCTGAGCTGGGTTCTGCTCAA
This sequence comes from Albula goreensis, assembly GCA_022829145.1. Taxonomy (NCBI): domain Eukaryota; kingdom Metazoa; phylum Chordata; class Actinopteri; order Albuliformes; family Albulidae; genus Albula; species Albula goreensis. Next base: position 36,971,737 of record CM040752.1, on the reverse strand, counting down.
GGTTTCTTCCTTTTAGAGAGCGTGTTTTTTTCTGTGCTGCTATTGTACTAAAGTTGCTCCTCTGGGCTCTTCTGCCCAGAATCTAAGTTCATTTGTGACAATGTCCTAGTAAAAGCGCTATATAATAATATCTGAATGGAATGTGACTGAATTACCAAAACAGTGCAGCAGTACCCCGCTCAGGATGTGGAGACGCAGGCAGGTTGATGAGTATCTGTGAGCTCCTTTGAAAGTCCCTGAATCCACCCCTACCCCAACCTGCTGCTGCCCTTCTCCTGCCCTTCTCTGCTCCCTCTCTGACTGGCAGCTCCACATTCCCCAGATACCCTGAAACAGGAGCTGCCTCGCCATCGAAACCACGCATTTCACCAAAGTAGGTCATGTACAGCGCCATCCCTTGGTCATATGTGGTCACTGCATCCATGTGTCTATCCGTAAGAGACAACAAAAAACACAACAAACTGACTCACCGAAACTTGTACAGGCGACATTGGGCAGGTCATTCTGGTCCCCTGAAAACTCTCTGGACAGTACTGATCTTATAATTTTTATAAGATCTGACAGCTGTTTAATGTGTTTGGTTATGACAGAGTTATGACAAAGTCTCGCTTGTTCAGGGACTTTCCAGGAGAGTGACACGCTGTAAATGCCGAAAACTCGATGTCAGAAAGTTTCACCGCGGAGACCAGGTCACGGCGCCGTGTGTGTCATCCCCGGCTGTCACTCTCTGAGAAGAAGGTGCGGTTATTTTGGCTCGTCCTCAGAGAACAGGTGTAAACATATGATTGCTTAACGGTGTTTAGCTCTCGCAGCGGCAGTTTGCTACGGTAGCGATAGCAGGCCGGCCGCTCTCCGCGCGCGCTGAGACCATACATGGTGTTGTTTAGTATGCTGGCTGCGCGAGCCGAGGAGCGCACGGGTGGAAACGCGGCATGTTTCCTCCAGTCTATCAGGAGTTCATTCAAGACCAACGAGAGATTAACAGTCAATTCCAAAACACTGATAAAATGTTCCTGTCTTGTTCCTATGTTCTACACTGCCCTCACTGGACCAAATATGGACTTGTCGGTTAAACAAAAGATGATTCATATTTAATCATCTTGGGTGTACACAGTTTTTCCTGGCCACTTTTTCGAGATCGAATAGAATAGCTAATGGAAAATACTGATCACTTGGTCATCTGATAACGATATGAATTTGTTCAAACCGAAACAGTATAGAACAATACAGTAGGCCAACGTTAACCACATCACCAGTGCTAATGGATTAGGAATTTATACATACATGTCTATGTGTTGAGGTTCATTCTGTCAGTGTTTGATGTCATGATGTTGATTTAGCCCGATAGCTTAAGCACTAAGTAGCTGTTATCTGACAGAGTAACAAATATGCTCTATGTGGAAGCTGAGTTTATTCCTGGAGCATGTCTCGATAAGCAGCTGCGCCGGGTACCCAGCGCTAATCCACTCGATGCCATTTGATAATCAGCCGATGCCAGAGGGAGCTGCGAAATACCCAGCATGATGGCGCTGTTCAGAGCACTTGTTTGTTGTGCTCAAACTTGCTGCTTCGTACAAATGTGATTGTAATTCGGGGTTCATGAAAGGCGTGGTGGACGTCATCCCCTTTGTTTACCAGTCATTACAATTGGAAGGTCTAAGGCTAAAATGTTCTTTGCCGGACTAACTTTAATTGATTGATTAAATACTGCTAGGTTTAGTCCAGTCTCGATTTAACCAATCAACGTCCAATTTCCCCAACTATTCAGGCTTTAACCAATCAGGGCCCAGTTTCTTAGCACCGTGATCATTTCACTGCATCGAATTTAAGTGGTTCTGCAGTGATTTGGCGCTGAAAGAGTTTGGGAAACCGGGTCCTGCTTTACGCAAAGAATATCAGACCCGCTGTAGAGCTTACAACGAAGTGGAGTCATGAATTTACTAAGAGGCACGTGTTTGCCTGAATAATGCTATGTCTCAAACGCAAATCATTCATATTTTAATGCAAATTATGCTTTCAATATGGTACATTTACATATCTGTGTCTGATTAATATTTGATTGTGTTACTGATTAGCAACCAATAATAAATCCATACATTCATTAACAAATTCATTGTCATACAATTCAAATGTATGGTTTTATAATATGAGATTTTAAAATCTTGGGCAAAAATTTGCAAGGGAAATTAACCACTCAGTAAAAGGGTTTTTTTTTTTTTTTTTTTTAATATGACCGTCGTTCCACCAAGGCGCTGCTTTCAGCGTTTATATCCTCCTGCAGCCTGTCAGTAATACTGGCAACAGAAGGGTGAATATTTATCATTTCTGTGCTGTGACATTCTTTTGTCTCTGTAATGTATGTGTATTGTAAACAGAAGCTTTTATTATGTGAGACGTAAAAACGGCTCATTATTCCCTCTGTGTTTTTTTCTCTTTCAGGAGAGCCTGGAGTACATCTTCCTGATTATTTTCACTTTAGAGTGCTTTATGAAGATTATAGCGTACGGCTTTCTGTTCCATGAAGGGGCATATTTACGGAACTGCTGGAACATACTGGACTTCGTCATCGTGTTTATGGGGTAAGGAGAACCCAGCAGAACCCGGCCAGACCACCTTTAACCCTCACCTGGATCTTACACTCCTTAGTTTAAGATGGTGACCAAAACTGGAGTAACACACACGATGGAGTCGCTGTCTATCCCTGTGAGCTGCAGGCTGTGGTCCTGGTTTGGCCAGCAGTTTGTGATTCTGTCACTGTATGTCTCACTGTCATCACTTTCATTATCAAACTTATATAAACAGACAAACATTACAGACAATGTGATGAACCCAGACTGGTGAAATACCTGAGTTTTAACCTGAGTTTATAATTTCATGGTTCATTGAGACTGAGCTCATTTAGGCTCCTCTGGTTCTCCCTGCAGGCTTTTCACCCTCGCCCTGGACACCATTAATAAACTGGCGGGTGCGCCGGTGGGGGAGAAGGGTGGCGGGTTCGACATGAAGGCCCTGAGAGCGTTCAGAGTCCTGCGGCCCCTGCGTCTCGTCTCCGGTGTCCCCAGTAAGACCCTCCGTGCCTCACTGCTCCCCCTCGCTGTCACTCACCCTGTTACACCCTGTCTCACCCTGCTGCTGTTCCCCTCCAGGCCTGCAGGTGGTGATGAACTCAATTCTCAAGGCCATGCTGCCGCTGCTGCACATCGCCCTGCTGGTGTTCTTCATGGTCACCATCTACGCCATCGTGGGCCTGGAGCTCTTCAAGTGCAAAATGCACAAGACCTGCTACTACACTGGCACAGGTCAGCAGTGTGGGGGGCCTGGGGGTGAGAAACAGAGAGATACATCCACTGACTCACTAATGTGACTCAGGATGCTGCGATTCTGTAAAAATGAACTTTCTGTAACAGTTGAATAGTAGTCAGGTGTGTTTTTCAGGTAATAAAATGTATTATGAAACAGGACAGTATTAATAATCAAAGGATAATTAAATGCATTCCACAATAAACATCACAATGCTCTCTAACTGGCAATTCATTATTTGTAATTGTTGTTTGGATGTTGAGGAAAAGTTGCATTGGATATTGAGCAACTGAAGAGTTAAATAGATAGTTTGATTTGTTAGTTGATCGATTGACTGGGTGGTTGTGTCTGTTGATTGATTGGTTGGTTGTTTCAGACATCATCGCAACGGTGGAGAATGAGAAATCGTCTCCATGCGCTCAAGCAGGAAATGGCCGCCGCTGCACCATAAATGGCACAGACTGCCGCGCCGGCTGGCCAGGCCCAAACCACGGCATCACACACTTTGACAACTTTGGCTTCGCCATGCTCACCGTGTACCAGTGCATCACCATGGAGGGCTGGACGGATGTGCTGTACTGGGTAAGTCCCCTCACGTCGCCCCCTGGTGGCCGGTTCTGCAGCACGTGTGTGACCCATGGTGTTGTGTTTGATGCTGCTGATTCACTGATTCTCTCTTTCCTCCCACAGGTGAACGATGCCATCGGTAACGAGTGGCCTTGGCTCTACTTCGTAACCCTCATACTCCTGGGATCCTTCTTCGTGCTCAATCTGGTTCTGGGCGTGCTCAGTGGGTAGGTACAGTCTGAGCATCATCAAAATGTAGGTACCTTTGAGCGTGCTCAGTGGGTAGGTACAGTCTGAGCATAATCAAAATGTAGGTTCCTTTGAGCGTGCTCAGTGGGTAGGTACAGTCTGAGCATCATCAAAATGTAGGTACCTTTGAGCGTGCTCAGTGGGTAGGTACAGTCTGAGCATCATCAAAATGTAGGTACCTTTGAGCGTGCTCAGTGGGTAGGTACAGTGATAGGCCCTTATTTCACATTTGTTAATCTCATCTGTCTCTTTTATTTCATGTTCAGCACACAGCAGTCTCAAGCCATAAAGTATATTGGTGTTTCTGTCCACCCCAATGTAGCCTAATGGTAGATTACTTGTTTTAGGATGGAGATTTAGAAGCCCCATCACAGGCGATATGCCCTCCTCGTCCTTCGTATTTCTGTCTGTCTGGTCATTCCTGAGCTCTTGGTTTTCCTGCCATTCCTCAGGGAGTTCACCAAGGAGCGAGAAAAGGCCAAGTCCCGCGGCGAGTTCCAGAAGCTGCGCGAGCGGCAGCAGCTGGACGAGGATCTGAAGGGCTACATGGAGTGGATCACTCAGGCCGAGGTCATGGATAATGACCAAGAGGGCCAAGGTGCAGTGTGCGACCCTCATCCTTTCAGCATCTCTCCATATCGTGCTTTACTCATGCATAATGACCAGGAGGGCCAAGGTGCAGTGTGTGACCCTCATCCTTTCAGCATCTCTCCATATCGTGCTTTACTCATGCATAATGACCAGGGGGGCCAAGGTGCAGTGTGCGACCCTCATCCTTTCAGCATCTCTCCATGTCGTGCTTTACTCATGCCTGCACATGGCCTTTGCAGTTTCATTTCTCATTCATATATCTGCATACATCCATGAGTGTCATCCATGTTCCATGCTTATTTTGCTCAGTGGTTTGTCATATCCTACATAATGTGTAGAGGTATGAGATGTAAAATTATGGGATGCTGGTGTGTGATGTCATTCTGTGGCTCTGGCAGGGTTGCTGCCTCTGGATGAGGGCGGGTCAGAGACGGACAGCCTGTACGAGATGGAGGGCATGAACCGCGTCGTCTACTACTAGTGAGTGAGCCTCCATTGCTTTCGGGTTTTCCGTTATATTCACTGACAGACAAACTGTGAATTTCAGTGGTGATAAATTGTGAACATGAAAGCTGATAGCTGTGCATTTGAAGAGTGATAACTTAGCGTTTGCTGTGAGATTGAGGAGGGTCAGCTGTGAGTTTGAGGAGAGTTATCTGTGAGATTGAGGAGTGTTAGCTGTGAGTTTGAGGAGTGTTAGCTGTGAGATTGAGGAGTGTTAGCTGTGAGTTTGAGGGGTGTTAGCTGTGAGATTGACAGTGAGAGGTTTCCTACCTGCAGCCGCCGCTTGCGTCGATGGAACCGCTTCTTCCGGAGAAAGTGTCACATCTGGGTGAAGTCCAAGGTGTTCTACTGGCTGGTGATTTTGCTGGTGTTTCTCAACACGTTAGCGATCGCTACAGAACACCACCACCAGCCCGAGGCCCTCACCACCGTGCAAGGTCAGTCTGAGGATATGGGCTCAGGTTTTCCACTTCTGTCAGGTTTGACACAAAGTTAAAGAATTCATACATATAACATAGTCTAGGCTTCTCCATTATTTTTGAATCTCCAAGTGTGGTCCAGTCCTCCATGGATTTTGCTCTTTCCTGGTTCCCACCCCCATTGGCTGGACAGTTTATTCGTGTTCTCTTGGTTCTGCATTATATTCTCCTGTGAGAAGCTTGCAAGGGCAGAACATTTCACAGACTGGCAACCCCATTGTTTGAGAAAACTGGCTCACTTCCTGTTCTGCTGTGTGTTCACTTCCTCTTCCTGTTGCAGACATTGCTAACAAGGTGCTGCTATCCCTGTTTGCTGTGGAGATGTTCTTGAAGATGTATGCCCTGGGACTCCCTGCCTACTTCATGTCCCTATTCAACCGCTTCGACTGCTTTGTGGTGTCGGTGGGCATCCTGGAGCTCATCCTGGTGGGGCTGAATGTCATGACGCCCCTGGGCATCTCTGTGCTCAGGTGTATCCGTCTGCTCCGCCTCTTCAAGGTCACCAAGTACGTGAAGGTCATGGGGTCACCAGGGTCACTTTTGTTTCACTTTATAATGGATAAGGTTTGAATACAGACAGGCCAAACTGATCTTGGGCCCATGTTTCTGTGGCTCTCAGGTATTGGACGTCGCTAAGTAACCTGGTGGCCTCCCTGCTGAACTCCGTCCGCTCCATTGCCTCCCTGCTCCTCCTCCTCTTCCTCTTCATTGTGATTTTCTCCCTCCTGGGCATGCAGGTGTTTGGGGGCAAGTTTAACTTCCCCGACCAGGAAGTGCGCCGTAGCAACTTTGACAACTTCCCCCAGGCGCTCATCAGCGTCTTCCAGGTAACCTGCCATCAGAGGCCACTCAGGTGTGATAGCTCCCCCAGGGGGTCATTATGAAGATTACACTGTTTCATCATGAACAGCTGTAATGAGATAGATCACACTGTTACTGCTGTCTTTGCTCAAGCGGTTTTTGGGGCACACAGGGAGAGAGATCGGTGTTTTTATACTAATGAGTACTGCTGTCCTGGTTTCCCACTGAAAGTCAGCTGTCAGTTGAATTTCTGCCTCATGTTTTCAGCAAATTAGTGAAGAGTGTGTGTGTTTGAGTAGTCCAGAGCATGTGTGTTTGTTGACTTTCTCTCAGTCCCCCTGCTCTTCGCTGCTCTCAGATCCTGACTGGAGAGGACTGGAACTCGTTGATGTATAATGGGATCATGGCGTACGGAGGGCCTGTCTTCCCCGGAATTCTGGTCTCCATTTACTTCATCATACTCTTTGTCTGCGGCAACTGTATCCATGACTTCCCTGCTTTGTCTGTTGCTGTGGCCTTCGCTGGGTTGTGGCATGCTCGGTCTCTGCAGTGGCGGCTCTCAGGTTTATTTACAGGAGCAGAATGAGAGAGCCGTTCTGCAGACTCTGAGCTGCCAACCCAACCCTGCTAAGGAGAATTATTGTGCTTTGGTTCATCTTTGGCATCAAAGTGATCGCATTAATGTACCAAAGAAAAGTGTGCCTGAACAGCAGAACAGCTCAGTGTGCGAGCTCTGGTTCCTGGTTTCAGTGCAGCAGAGGTTGGAGTTTTGTTCATGCAATTAACGACTGATGTGCTCAGAGCCTAAACACTCAGGATATCAGCTGAAATGTTCCCAATCCAGAATATAAGCAGTATAAAAACTCAGAGGTCTCTGCTGATTGGCCGTTTGGGCCCAGTGTGAGTAATGCTGGCTGTTGTGTTGTAGAACCGGCAACGGAGCGCTGCTGGTTTGGGGTTCTCTCTGTGTATTTTCCCTGAGCGTTTCCGCGCAGACATCCTGCTGAACGTCTTCCTCGCCATCGCTGTGGACAACCTGGCAGAGGCTGAGAGCCTGACATCAGCGCAGAAGGAGAAAGCAGAGGAGAAGAAGCGCCGCAAGCTTCTGAGGTGAGTCTCCATCCGACTCTACCTAGTGCCCCTACGTGAGTCTCCATCCGACATCAGTCAGACTCAGTTGTGTCTGTAATTCTTGTCCTCCTCTTTCCTTCGCCGCTGCAGAGCAATCCTTCCTGATAAGTCAGAGGAGGAGAAGGCCCTGCTGGCGAAGAAACTGGCAGAGCAAAGAGCAAAAGCAGAGGGGATCCCAACCACTGCTAAGGTCAGTCTGTCGTTCTGTCCGGCACAGAGATGGCATGGTCAGTCTGTCCTTCTGTCCAGCACAGAGATGGCATGGTCAGTCTGTCCTTCTGTCCAGCACAGAGATGGCATGGTCAGTCTGTCGTTCTGTCCGGCACAGAGATTACATTAAATACATTAAATACATTAGGCCAAGTCACTCAGTATAATGTGATTTTGTTTTTCAGCTTAAAGTGGATGAGTTTGAATCAAATGTAAATGAAGTTAAGGACCCGTTCCCTCCTGCTGATTTTCCAGGTAAATTAACCTTAAACCAACTTTGTGACGCTGCATGTCACTGCTTACAGCCCGATCTGGACTACTGCTGGAGCAATCACGTGTGATCACTAAAAATATAGCTATGTTTTGTGTGAGTTATTGTTTGACACACTTGAACCTCTTAGAACCCTATAAAATGACTGCAGATTACAGTCAAATCTATAATATGCATTTATTTTCCATAATATTCCAAACAAAGTTCTTTTATACAATTTTTCAATTTGGTGAGGAACATGTGTAGTTAAAAATTCTGAATTCTTTTTTGACCCAAATTCATGCTGTAAATCTGCAGCTGAAGTAGGTAGAGCAAAATGTTGTGGTTTGGCAGGACCAGGGCCTGTCTGAGTTTCTTGGCTCTGCTGGGATTGGCCCTGTGTCAGGTCACATGACTGCTCCACCCAACTTTATTGGTCAGGTGATGATGAGGAGGAGGAACCTGAGATTCCGCTGACTGCGAGGCCCCGCCCCATGGCAGACCTGCAGCTGAAGGAGAAAGCCGTGCCAATGCCCGAAGCCAGCTCATTCTTCATCTTTGGGCCGCAGAACAAGTCAGTCCCACACCACGTCACACTCAGTACATAATAATATTATATTAAAGGGAAACCATATTGTATTAATAAAGACAGTACTGTAATAGAACAGAAACCATTGTGTTATTGTACTAAGATTGTACAGTATGACTGACACAGGAAGTCCATTCTGAAAACGCAAAGCCGTCTCTATGGTCATGTTCTGTTCCTGGTCAGTGGTGTCTGATTGGTTGCTCCATCTCTGGCAGGTTCCGTAAGTTTTGCCACCGGATCATCAATGCCACAACCTTCACCAACTTCATCCTCCTCTTCATCCTCCTCAGTAGCATCTCTCTGGCAGCTGAGGACCCCACCCTGCACTCCGTTCCCCCTGCTGTCCTTCAGGAACAAGGTCCCCCCAGCTCCCCACCCTGCTCCACCCTCCCCACTGCGCTCCACCACCCTGCGTTCCCCACCCCCTCCCCCGGTGCTCCACCCTGCCCTCCCCCATCCTGCGTTCCCCCACCCCACGCTCCTCCACCCTGCGGTGCTCCACCCTGCCCTCACCCATTCTGCGCTCCACCCTGCACCCACCACCCATCCCTCCCCCACCCCACGCTCCTCCACCCTGCCTCCCCCTGCCTCACCCTCCACCCCTCCACCCTGCCCTCCCCCCCCACCCCACGCTCCTCCACCCTGCGGTGCTCCACCCTGCCCTCACCCATTCTGCGTTCCCCACCCTGTTCCCCCCTCCCCCCCACGCTCCTGCACCACTCCACCCCGGTGCCCTCCCCCATCCCGTTCCCCCACGCTCCTCCACCCTGCCCTCCCCCGCCTCACGCTCCTCCACCCTGCCCTCCCCCGCCCCACGCTCCTCCACCCTGCCCTCCCCCGCCTCATGCTCCTCCACCCTGCCCTCCCCTATCCTGCGCTCCCCCTTCCCCCAGTGCGTTCCCCCAGACACTTCACTGCTCCACCCTCGTTCCCAGTGCCTGCTTCAGCATTCATCTGACAGCTTTAGTTCATTTATTCCAGTGCCTGCTTCCACATTCATCTGACAGCTGACCGTTTACTCTGTGAGTGCGCTAGCACAGATTAGTTTACTCTGGTGTATTCTGTGAGTGCGCTAGCACAGATTAGTTTACTCTGGTGTATTCTGTGAGTGCGCTAGCACAGATTAGTTTACTCTGGTGTATTCTGTGAGTGCGCTAGCACAGATTAGTTTACTCTGGTGTATTCTGTGAGTGCGCTAGCACAGATTAGTTTACTCTGGTGTATTCTGTGAGTGCGCTAGCACAGATTAGTTTACTCTGGTGTATTCTGTGAGTGTGCTAGCACAGATTAGTTTACTCTGGTGTATTCTGTGAGTGCGCTAGCACAGATTAGTTTACTCTGGTGTATTCTGTGAGTGCGCTAGCACAGATTATTTTACTCTGGTGTATTCAGAGCACAGATTAGTTTACTCTGGTGTATTCTGTGAGTGCACTAGCACAGATTAGTTTACTCTGGTGTATTCTGTGAGTGTGCTAGCACAGATTAGTTTACTCTGGTGTATTCTGTGAGTGTGCTAGCACAGATTAGCAAAGTGCAGGAGCTGTAGCTGGTGGAAGTGGAGGAGCTATTTTCCCAAAAAGAGGAGAGGGGGCTGGGATGTTGGTGGGAGGGGGTAGAGGGTTGTGAATAATCCTAAAATGCTGTACCTGCCCTCATTCTTTCCTTGTGTCCCTCTCCCTCCCAGATCTTGGCATATGCTGACATCGTCTTCACATCCGTCTTCACTGTTGAAATCGTGCTGAAGGTAAATGAGTTTCTGCTGCTCCTACAACACCACACATCAGGTTTACAGATCCGTTTGACCTTGTGTGACCTTGTGTGACCTTGCCTGTGATTGTAGATGACCACATATGGGGCCATCCTGCACAAGGGCTCCTTCTGCCGGAACTCTTTCAACATCCTGGACCTGATCGTGGTGGGCGTGTCCCTGCTCTCCATGGGAATGGAGTAAGCCAATCAGAGCAGACATATACTGAGCACTCAGCTGATACAGATTCAGCCAGAACCAAAAAAGATGATCACCCAATGGCTGTCAAAAACCTGGCCTAGAAATTGTAGAGATATAGAGAACAGTAAAATACAGAGTTAATATGAATACAATTAAAGCAGTTGAACATTGATCCAACAGATACTGACGTGCTTTGGAAGTCGATTCTGCAGTGTTTTTGGTGTAACAGAATTGTTGGTCCTCTCCAGGTCCAGTGCCATCTCTGTGGTTAAGATTCTCAGGGTATTGAGGGTGCTTAGGCCTCTGAGAGCCATAAACCGAGCCAAGGGCTTGAAGGTAGGGTCCCCTCTCCTGCTCCTCAACCTCCACCTGTACCCCACCTCCTCCCCTCCTTAACTTCACCTCCAGCTCCACCTCATTTCATAAACTCAGGGCTAACTCGGGGCAAACATAAGGCTAACTCAGGGCTAACTCGGGGCAAACCTAAGGCTAACTCAGGGCTAACTCGGGGCAAACCTAAGCAAACCTAATGCTATCTCAGGGCTAACACGGGGCAAACCTAAAGCTAACTCAGGGCTAACTCGGGGCAAACCTAAGGCTAACCCAAGTGTATCACAGTGGATTCCTGAATTCCAGCTGTGGCTGAATGGAGATTTGAGACATCCGTAGGGGTTTGCATCAGAGTCTTCCTAACTGGCTGGGGTCAGTGTCTATCAGAGTCCGGCCTTTTGGCTGAGGTCAGCTGCATGTTTTTGGGCTGGGGAATGGGTCAGTGCTTTGGGTCACGTTCTGACCCGTGTGTGTTTGTGTCCTGTTCCTCAGCACGTGGTCCAGTGTGTGTTCGTGGCCATAAAGACCATCGGGAACATCGTTCTGGTCACAATGCTGCTGGACTTCATGTTCGCCTGCATTGGTGTCCAGCTCTTCAAGGTAAGACAGCCTGCCTTTTCCCAGCGGTAAAGCCACAGGTTGGCTCAAACCCGCAGCCTTATGTGTGCTGCAGTTCTGAGGGAAACACTCCCTCCACATTTGTGTTTGCTTTACATCACTTTTCAACATTTTTTCTGTTTTTCAGGGAAAATTCTTCTCGTGCACTGACCCCACTAAGATCACGGAGATGGAGTGCCAGTAAGGGACAGCGGTTTGACCCTGAGAGACTCAGTAGCTCTATCATCTGCATTTATATCACTCAATAAGCATTTAGCATCATCTGTATGTGCGTTCTCTTAAGTCTGAAAAAGTCATAAAAAAATCCTACCTCTGCTCCCTCTGACTGTCCCTCCTCTGAGCTGTGTAATGTGTGCCGCAGGGGGACCTTCATAAAGGTGAGGGAAAACGCTCTGCAGGACAAGGTGCTCCAGAGCCGCGAGTGGGTCAACAGCGACTTCAACTTTGATAACGTGCTGAACGGCATGCTGGCGCTCTTCACCGTGTCCACCTTCGAGGGCTGGCCCCAGTGAGTGCCGCTGTGCTTTACACCACACTCTGAGAACACTGGCCCCAGTGAGTGCCACTCTGCCCCTTAGTACCACACACCTGAGAATACTGGCCCCAGTGAGTGCCGCTGTGCTTTACACTACGCTCTGAGAATACTGGCCCCAGTGAGTGCCGCTGTGCTTTACACTACGCTCTGAGAATACTGGCCCCAGTGAGTGCCGCTGTGCTTTACACTACGCTCTGAGAATACTGGCCCCAGTGAGTGCCGCTGTGCTTTACACCACACTCTGAGAATACTGGCCCCAGTGAGTGCCGCTGTGCTTTACACCACACTCTGAGAATACTGGCCCCAGTGAGTGCCGCTGTGCTTTACACCACACTCTGAGAATACTGGCCCCAGTGAGTGCCGCTGTGCTTTACACCACACTCTGAGAATACTGGCCCCAGTGAGTGCCGCTGTGCTTTACACACGCTCTGAGAATACTGGCCCCAGTGAGTGCCGCTGTGCTTTACACTGCGCTCTGAGAACACTGGCCCCAGTGAGTGCCGCTGTGCTTTACACTACGCTCTGAGAATACTGGCCCCAGTGAGTGCCGCTGTGCTTTACACACAGATTGTGAACAGGGCACTGTATATAACCCACATTTCTGCCCCTTTTCACCCTGAGAGCACAGCAATGCTTGTATAACGTTTGTAGGCTGGTTTTCCATGTAGTGGGGCAGTACTCAGTGCTGGTTCTCTGGTTCCACAGGCTGCTGTACAGAGCCATTGACTCTGATGTGGAGGACATGGGCCCCGTCTACAACAACCGGGTGGACATCTCCATCTTCTTCATCATCTACATCATCCTCATTGCCTTCTTCATGATGAACATCTTTGTTGGTTTCGTCATTGTTACCTTCCAAGAGCAGGGCGAGCAAGAATACAAGAACTGCGAGCTGGACAAGAACCAGGTACACTGACCCAAGTGCTGTCAGAGCCAGTACACTGACCAGTGGTCAGACATGGAACCCACCTGAGTGCTGTCAGCCAGCCAGGTAGAGCCACCCACCTGAGCGCTGTCAGAGCCAGGTACACCCACCTGAGCACTGTCAGAGCCAGGCACACCCACCTGAGCACTGTCAGAGCCAGGTACACCCACCTGAGCACTGTCAGAGCCAGGCACACCCACCTGAGTGCTGTCAGAGTCATGGAACACCCACCTGAGTGCTGTCAGAGCCAGGTACACCACCCCGAGTGCCGGTAGTGGCAGGTACACTGACCTGAGTGCTGTCAGAGTCAGGTACACCCACCTGAGCGCTGTCAGAGCCAGGTACACCCACCTGAGTGCTGTCAGAGCCAGGCACACCCACCTGAGCGCTGTCAGAGCCAGGTACACTGACCTGAGCGCTGTCAGAGCCAGGTACACTGACCTGAGTGCTGTCAGAGCCAGGTACACCCACCTGAGCTGTCAGAGCCAGGTACATCTCTGTGTACTGTCAGGATTCTAGCAGTCAGATTGCCAGGGGCTTTGCGGTGCCCAGCCGTCCATAGTGCTGTTATCCACTACCTAGGGTTTCAGTGAAAAAAAAACTATAAAGGAGAATGTTTTCAGCAAAAAGTAACAAAATTATACCATATTTTGCCTTTCTGAAATTAATCATCAATAACCATTTCAAGGAAGTACCTGAAAATATCATAAATATCAGAAATTCATCCACACCATATTGCATTGGAAATGGCAGGGAATAAAAGCTCAGTGGGGTTGTTGAAGGTTGTTTTATTATTGTGTGAGTTCATTTAACTGAAGGACACACCACAGGCAGTGACTGCTCTCTCTGTTTGACCTTTCATCCCCAGCGCCAGTGTGTCCAGTATGCGCTGAAGGCTCGGCCTCTGCGCTGCTACATTCCTAAGAACCCATACCAGTACCGGGTCTGGTATGTGGTCACATCCTGCTACTTTGAGTACCTCATGTTCTTCCTCATCATGCTCAACACCCTCTGCCTAGGCATGCAGGTGAGTTACCTGCTCAGTCACACCTACATGCAGGTGAGTGACCTGCCCAGCCACATGTGCATACAGGTGAGTTACCTGCTCAGCCACACCTACATGCAGGTGAATTACCCACATAGCCACATCAACATGCAATTTTGCAGTTTGCAGAAGGGCTTGCAGTTAAGGATGCTGAGTTCTGGGTAACTTATGTGTGCCCTCCTGCCTGTGCTGCAGTTTATAAATAACACTGATTCTTCTCTCCCCAAACTCCAGCACTGTAACCAGTCAGACCATGTGACTAAGCTGTCTGACACTCTGAACGTGCTCTTCACTGTACTCTTCACTGTGGAGATGATCCTCAAGCTCATGGCCTTCAAAGCCAAAGTGAGTGTCTCCATGCTTGGTTGTCACCAGAACTACATTTCCCATGATTCCTTTAACATCTCAGTTCCAGTTAATGGGGCCATTATTAGCCCTTAATGGATATAGATTATTCTGATAAATGTGGAGAGTTTTGCTAAAAGATGGAATGTTTGCAGCCTGTTTTAGATATTGTGGGATTTAACAATCCCATAACATAAACATGCATTTTTGCATCATATATTTCCTTCTAAACATCTTCATTTGACAGTTTAAATGACCCTGTCTTCCATTTTGACATGAATTGGTCCTGTATTCCCTGTGTAGGGATACTTTGGGGACCCCTGGAACGTATTTGACTTCCTCATCGTCATCGGCAGCATTGTTGACGTCATTCTGAGTGAGATCGACGTGAGTATTGCTTCTGATTTTCCCACAGTGGAGAGCAGCAGGAGTTTACAGAGTCCTTTATTTCCCACAAGTCTTTGAGTTGGTGCTGAAGCGTGATTGGTGGAGAGGGTGGTTGAGGAATGTGATGTGCAGGACGTAAATGGAGTGCTGCTGGTTGATAACATGGCCTGTTTATCCGATACCCTCACCCAGAGACACTCAGTGCTGACAGCGCCCCCTGCAGGCTCATCCAACAGTAGCTCACAGGAGACGGTCAGTAAAGGTGTCACACTCCTGTCCCTGTCTCGAGTCCATGCTCACCTCCACTCATCCCCCGAGCCATCCACCTGTGATCCACCTGCGTACCTGCATACCTGTGTGTCTCACTGCAGCCTCCAACTGCAGCCTCACACCAGAGACTGTGTTAAAGTTACACACCTGAGAGTGTGTGCAGCCTCACACCTGTGTGAGTTTATAGCCACATACCTGAGAGTGTGTAGAGATACGACCCGAGCACAGTCAGGCATATCTACCGTATATTAAGTGCTGGATCCCACAAAGTTATAACAAAGATATTAGAGAACCAGATGGCTCACTGTTCCTTCCATCCTCTGAATTTTTAAGTTCCAGTTAGTATCATAATTTTCCAGGGCCTCTGAGGGTCCACTGGACTATACTGGCCAAGGGGTTCAAGTAACCTACAGGTTGACTGTGGGCTCGTTGTTAAAAGGGTTAAAAGTTATCAGGGTTAAAGGTCATTCTTTATGCTGAGATGTCAGATGATTAAGGTTAAAGGTCACAGTGCAGGCTTAGGGTTAAAGGTCGTGCTGTACGCTGAGACTGTGGACGTTCTCACCCATTTGCACCCTCCAGCCACCAACACCTTGCCTGGTCACCTTGTTCTCATGTTCCCTCTCTCTTTCCTTCCCTCTCCAGCCTTTCTTTTCTCCCTCTCCCCTTTCTCTCTGTACTTCTTCTCATTCTCTCTCATTTTCCTTCCAGCTCCACATTTATCCCCCTCCGCCTGAAGCCCCACCCCCACCACCCCCACCCCTCAGACTCTGACTGTCTCTTTCTCTCCCCAGAGTGCTCTGGCCGCCAGTGGAGGACTCTACTGTCTCCATGGCTGTGGTGTAAATATCTGCCTGTGCTGCATGGATCTTGCTGTGCTCTCTCTTCTTCTGTGGTGGTGCTGTTGGCTCCGCCCCTTTACTCGCTGCATGACCAGGAAGCTACTAACACTCTTCTGTCCACATCAGCAACATGTCTGGCGCAAAGCACCCAATCACCTTGGGCCCAGGTGAGGACTTTTAGAACACAGTACTTTTTGAGGGTGCTGTCCAGACTTGTAGCTCTACCTGTCAGAACATTTTATAAATAATCCAGGTGAAACGAAAGGAATGGTGTCCAACTAATTAACATATTTAGCTATTTAGCTTTAAGTGCAAAAGCATTCGTGATGTTATAGGGTTTCAGGCCTGCATTTCTTCATAAATAACAAAGATAACAGACAGAATGTCCTGGACTGGACCCCAGCACAGATTACCCCCCTGACAAAGTCCTCAGTAATACACCATGTCGGAAAGCCTTTGCAGGGAGGGCATCATTACAATTAGCCTGGGTAAGATAATAAAGGGAATATTTGTTATTTTCTTGCCTTGCTTTACTCATCTAATAAAGAGGAGAGAGTTTCAAACTCCCTGCAGAGATGTGCTTCATCTGTCCCTCGCACAGCGGGACAGTAAATCGTAACAGCTGTGGTTTGATTGCTGGATGGATTGTTGTAATGCTTGGTGCATGCCTGCAGTATGTGTTCTGCCCTGGACTGGAATGTTATCAAAGTGAGGTCATCCTGATTGAACTGTCTAAAAGGGACCCCTGAGAATCCACTAATTATTATTATTATTATTATTATTATTATTATTAACTGCTCTGCTTGGTGCCTTGGTGGTGCTGACATTAAGACCTTATGGCTGGCTGGCAGTGAGTAAGCAGTCACATCTTGTCTTTTTCTTTAGGAAACAAACCCCATGCAGGCGATCGCAGTAAGTGTCATGGTGTTTTTATTCGTTTAATTTCCTGATTCATTTCTGTTTGTCTGTCTGTCTGATGGTTGCATGAGGTTTTGTAATATTGTTTTGTAATACCAACCAATATCATCATACTGTACTCTCATAAAACTACTGCCAGGTTACATTACAAATTCTCTATTCTAACAGGGTACTGAGCTTCATGTTCTTTACACAGAAAGTTATGTTACTGTCTCTCCACTGTGACCAGCAGCCACAGCCTCCTGTAGTTAGGGGTGGAGAGTGGAGGAGCGCTGGACCTGAGTTCCTGGTTGGCTTGTGGAATTTGTGCTGTATGTCACACACTGGTTCTGCTTTGTGCTGATTCCCTGCACTCTGTCCTGAAGGATTCGGAGAACGCCCGCGTCTCCATCACGTTCTTCCGGCTCTTCCGTGTGATGCGTCTGGTGAAACTGCTGAACCGATCGGAGGGCATCAGAAACCTGCTGTGGACCTTCATTAAGTCCTTCCAGGTGCGGAGAGACAGTGAGGGGCACTCAGTGAGGTGGAGCTACTGACAGATCAGAGCGATGGATTACGCCAATAGCCATTCTGCTTGCGCAGAGAATCAGTTAAACCTTTCAGATAAGACTGTTGTTCAGAACTTTAAAGTGGTGCCAGGTGCAAGAATATGTGTCCTGTACTGATGGGATGTGTTTGTGCCTGTGTGCCCGTGCGTCTGTTCTGCAGGCCTTGCCGTACGTAGCTCTCCTCATCGTCATGCTGTTCTTCATCTATGCTGTGATCGGGATGCAGGTGAGATCTCTCTGTCCATCAAGGTCTTTCTACCTGCAACATAACAGGTGTGTCTTCCTGCAATAGAACAGGTGTGCCAGGTGCCTCTCTCTCACTCTCTCCCTATCCCCCAGGTATTTGGTAAAGTAGCGCTGGTGGACGGCACGCAGATCAACCGAAACAACAACTTCCAGACGTTTCCGCAAGCTGTGCTGTTATTGTTCCGGTGAGTGGAGCGGTGTGTGCAAGGCAGAGGGAGCTAACAGCCCACACTGTGTACTGTTAGCATGGCTAGCTGAGCTAACGGCCCACACTGTGTCCCGTTAGCATGTTAGCATGGCCTAACTGAGCTAACAACCCACACTGTGTAGTGTTAGCATGGCTAACTGAGCTAACGGCCCACACTGTGTCCCGTTAGCATGTTAGCATGGCTAACTGAGCTAACAACCCACACTGTGTAGTGTTAGCATGGCTAACTGAGTTAACAGCCTACACTGTGTCCCATTAGCATGGGTTACAGAGCTAACAGCCCACATTGTGTGCCATTAGCATGGGTAACTGGGCTAAAGGCCCACACTGTGTACCGTTAGCATGGCTAACTGAGCCAACGGCCCACACTGTGTCCCGTTAGCATGGGTTACTGAGCTAACAGCCCACACTGTGTATTATTAGCATGGCTAACTGAGCTAACGGCCCATACTGTGTCCCATAAGCCTGGCTAACTGAGCTAACGCCCCACACCGTGTACCGTGTGCATTACAGTAAATTCCAGGCATTCAGCAAATACATTTTCCTATATAAATGATATTGCCAATTTGATATTGCAAATTTTGGGGGTTTTTGGCTCCCGACTCTGTCGTGGCTGGGTTGTTTTGGCTCCAGACTCTGCTGAGACTGGGTTGTTTTTGCTCCAGAGCTGCTGAGGCTGGGTTGTTTTTGCTCCAGACTCTGCTGAGGCTGGGTTGTTTTGGCTCCAGACTGTCATGGCTGGGTTGTTTTTGCTCCAGACTCTGCTGAGGCTGGGTTGTTTTGGCTCCAGACTGTCATGGCTGGGTTGTTTTTGCTCCAGACTCTGCTGAGGCTGGGTTGTTTTGATTGTGCTCTTTGCACACAGCTGTGCGACAGGAGAAGCCTGGCAGGAGATCATGTTGGCCAGCATGTACGGAAAGCTGTGTGACCCCAAATCTGACTTCTTGCCTGGAGAGGAGTACACCTGTGGCTCCAACTTTGCGGTCTTCTACTTCCTGAGTTTCTACATGCTCTGTGCCTTCCTGGTAAGTTTGCTGTGACCCCTGCACCCTGCTAACACTATGCCATTAGAGATTTACAGACTGGCCTGTTTTCCATGCTATTACGGATCTACAGTGTGCCGAGTTTAGCTTTGCCCGCTAACACCATGCTATTAAAGATCTATAGTGTGTCCAGTTTAGCTTTTCCTGCTAACACAATGCTATTACGGATCTATAGTGTGCCCAATTTAGCTTTGCCTGCTAACACCATGCTATTACAGATCTATAGTGTGCAGAACATAAACATTTTCATATATGCCAGGGAATGTGAATGAACATTAAGCGTGGTAAGAATAAACAACAAATGAATGCATGTAAAACTACAGAGCTAAACTTGGGAGTTTCAAATTTTTCTTTTTCTCACAGATCATCAACCTGTTTGTGGCTGTCATTATGGATAACTTTGACTACCTGACACGTGATTGGTCAATCCTCGGTCCCCATCATCTAGACGAGTTTAAGCGAATCTGGGCGGAGTATGACCCTGAGGCCACGTGAGTCTGGGGGTCCCATGTGGGGAAGGGCACCCTTAGAGTCAGTAACCCCATACACATCACTGCTCTTTCACTTCACTACAAAGTCATCTAATGTAAGGCTGCTTTTACTCAGCCTTGTCAGCATTGGTCCAGTGGTGTGTAGTTAACATATGTGGTTTCACTTGACCAATTTCACACACTGTAACCTCATACATTCACATATTCTAGTCTACTTTTGGCCAATGAAAAGAACATGGTCCTCAAATGCCATCAAGTTTTCTCTTGAATTGTTTTTTCCTTAAAAACAGACATTTTCTCCTATCATTCAGGTGGTATACACATGTTAGTTTTTGTGTGCGTTAGCGCTCTGTGCTTGTCAGCCAAAACTGTCACTACCAATGAGACTGTGTAGCACTGAGTGCAGGGTGTCCTCCTGTCCTGCAGGGGGCGAATCAAGCACTTGGATGTGGTAACTCTGCTTCGGAGGATCCAGCCACCTTTGGGCTTTGGAAAGTTCTGTCCTCACCGTTCAGCATGCAAGGTGTGTGTGGCATTTCTAATTCCATCAACCTAATTGAGTGGATGGAAAATCTGCATTATAAATCAATGAATTCATTCAAACAATATAACTGTCAGCTTCTGTGCATATCCATTCTAGCGGCTGATCTCAATGAACATGCCACTGAACAGTGACGGCACAGTCACCTTCAACGCCACTCTTTTCGCCCTGGTCAGAACGGCACTGAAGATCAAGACAGAAGGTACATGTCTCCACTTTTCACCGCGCCATTCCCTTCAGCCTTGCTGGGTTTCTTGTGTCTTTTTGTGCAGTTAATACCTTGCTGTGTTGCTCACCTGTGCTGCTCTGCACAGGTAACTTTGAGCAGGCCAATGAGGAGCTGCGAGCAATCATTAAGAAGATCTGGAAGCGAACGAGCATGAAGCTGCTGGACCAGGTCATTCCGCCCATTGGAGGTGAGCCAGCAGGGGGCAGCAGGGAGGCACATCCTTTCTGTGGATGTGTGTCACTTCATTAAAGCCTTGGGTCTGTGGAAGAATGTATTGATTAGTGAGGGTAATGTTTCCTTTGCTGATGTCAGAGGATGAGGTGACCGTGGGAAAGTTCTACGCCACCTTCCTGATCCAGGACCACTTCCGCAAGTTTATGAAGCGCCAGGAAGAGTACTATGGCTACCGGCCCACCAAGAAGAGCGCCACAGAAATACAGGTGGGCCCATTTCACAGCATAAACAGTCACCCCCTCACCCTTTCACAGCATAAACACATTATATTACATTACAGTCATTTAGCTGATGCTTTTATCCAAAGTGACTTACAGTTGATTGTGCTAGCTTGTGGGGGTGGGGGCCCCCTTTCCTGATTTGACTATTTTCCCTCATGCCCCATCCCCTGCAGGCGGGGCTGCGCAGCATCGAGGAGGAAGCGGCTCCCGAGCTGCACAGGGCGATCTCTGGAGACCTGATGGCTGAGGAGGAAATGGACCAGGCCATGGAGGAGGGGGCAGAAGAGGGAATCTACAGGGTGAGACAGCCGACACTACCACACACACACACACACACACACCCCCAACACTACCACACACACACACACACACACACACACACCCCCAACACTACCACACAGACACACACACACACACCCCAACACTACCACACTCACACACACACACCCCCAACATTACCACACACACACACACACACACACCCCCAACACTACCACACACACACACACACACACACCCCCAACACTACCACACACACACACACACACACACACACACACACACCCAACACTACCACACACACACACACACACACACACACCCAACACTACCACACACACACACACACACACCCCCAACACTACCACACACACACACACCCAACACTAGAGTAGTAGAGTTCCTGTGTCTCTGTAACAGGGCAGTACTGTGTCACTGTGCTGTTATTAAATGGCGGTAGGCTTTCAGTGTTTCGTTGTTGTGTTTAGCGCGTTGGGGGCCTGTTCGGGAACCATGTCGACCCCTTCAGCATAGAGCCAAGCAGCCCCCTGCCCACCCAGGTGACCAGCCAGCGCCCCCTGCAGTTCTCAGACAGCCGTCCCGAGGACGTGGAGTCACCGCCCGACTCCGTCTTCCTGCCCAACACTGAGTTCTTCCCCATGGTGCCCCCGAAAAGCAACACCAACAACAACAACCTGAACAACAACGCCATG
The DNA here is from genome assembly GCA_022829145.1 of Albula goreensis. Classification (NCBI taxonomy): domain Eukaryota; kingdom Metazoa; phylum Chordata; class Actinopteri; order Albuliformes; family Albulidae; genus Albula; species Albula goreensis. Next base: position 36,950,150 of record CM040752.1, on the reverse strand, counting down.
CCAGGGTGAGTGCTCTGGGTCTCACATCGCCATGCCAGGGTGAGTGCTCTGGGTCTCACATCGCCATGCCAGGGTGAGTGCTCTGGGTCTCACATCGCCATGCCAGGGTGAGTGCTCTGGGTCTCACATCGCCATGCCAGGGTGAGTGCTCTGGGTCTCACATCGCCATGCCAGGGTGAGTGCTCTGGGTCTCACATCGCCATGCCAGGGTGAGTGCTCTGGGTCTCACATCGCCATGCCAGGGTGAGTGCTCTGGGTCTCACATCGCCATGCCAGGGTGAGTGCTCTGGGTCTCACATCGCCATGCCAGGGTGAGTGCTCTGGGTCTCACATCGCCATGCCAGGGTGAGTGCTCTGGGTCTCACATCGCCATGCCAGGGTGAGTGCTCTGGGTCTCACATCGCCATGCCAGGGTGAGTGCTCTGGGTCTCATCGCCATGCCAGGGTGAGTGCTCTGGGTCTCACATCGCCATGCCAGGGTGAGTGCTCTGGGTCTCACATCGCCATGCCAGGGTGAGTGCTCTGGGTCTCACATCGCCATGCCAGGGTGAGTGCTCTGGGTCGCCATGCCAGGGTGAGTGCTCATGCCATCGCCATGCCAGGGTGAGTGCTCTGGGTCTCACATCGCCATGCCAGGGTGAGTGCTCTGGGTCTCGCCATGCCAGGGTGAGTGCTCTGGGTCTCCATCGCCATGCCAGGGTGAGTGCTCTGGGTCTCACATCGCCATGCCAGGGTGAGTGCTCTGGGTCTCACAATGCCATGCCAGGGTGAGTGCTCTGGGTCTCACATCGCCATGCCAGGGTGAGTGCTCTGGGTCTCACATCGCCATGCCAGGGTGAGTGCTCTGGGTCTCACAATGCCATGCCAGGGTGAGTGCTCTGGGTCTCACAATGCCATGCCAGGGTGAGTGCTCTGGGTCTCACAACGCCATGCCAGGGTGAGTGCTCTGGGCTCGCCATGCCAGGGTGAGTGCTCTGGGTCTCACAATGCCATGCCAGGGTGAGTGCTCTGGGTCTCACAATGCCATGCCAGGGTGAGTGCTCTGGGTCTCACATCGCCATGCCAGGGTGAGTGCTCTGGGTCTCACATCGCCATGCCAGGGTGAGTGCTCTGGGTCTCACATCGCCATGCCTGGGTCTCACATGCCATGCCAGGGTGAGTGCTCTGGGTCTCACATGCCATGCCAGGGTGAGTGCTCTGGGTCTCACATCGCCATGCCAGGGTGAGTGCTCTGGGTCCAGGGTGAGTGCTCTGGGTCTCACAATGCCATGCCAGGGTGATGGGTCTCACAATGCCATGCCAGGGTGAGCCATGCCATGCCAGGGTGAGTGCTGCCTGGGTCTCACATCGCCATGCCAGGGTGAGTGCTCTGGGCCATGCCTGCCATCAGGGTGAGTGCTCTGGGTCTCCATGCCATGCCAGGGTGAGTGCTCTGGGTCTCACATCGCCATGCCAGGGTGAGTGCTCTGGGTCTCACCACACTCCTTTAACACCAGTCACCGCCGCCTGTCTTCAGACATGATGAAATCAGTGCTCACTCAGGGGCTTAGGGGTGTGTGAGAGAGCAATGAGACCAGCAGCCTTAGCCAGCCTGCCATGCCGAAAGCCTGTGGCTCATTTGAACACCCAGTCACAGCGCTCCCATGTTTGACTGATATCCGTGCTATCTGCAGCTGACAGTTCTCATTCCTGGGGGGCTGCAGTGTGGTGTAATGTAATGTAATGTTGGTGTCTGTGAATGAGGCGTCCTTGTGTTTCACAGGCCCCCCCCCCCGGCAGCCCTCTGTCTACAGCTGATACATGAGCTTAGATCCTGATTGGCTGACAGCCCACATTGTGCATGTAGCGTGTGTGGAGCGCAGGCCGATGTGAATATCCTTCATTGTGGGGTCTGAATTCCCACAGCAGTGTGACTGCTGTGTGAAAGTGTTTGGCTTTGTTCCTAACATGTATAAATTATCGCTGAATTCCATATGAGTGTGCAGCTGACCTCACGGGGTGTTTTTGGTGAGATCACCGATGGAGCGGTGCTGCTGTCTGTATATCCGTATGGCTCGTATAACCCTGCAGCTGAATGGCTGGGAAAGGGTGCCTGTTGAACTGTGTCCTGTGTGTTTCTGATTCCTGAAGGTTGGCATATGAAAGAGAGGGCAGCACTGACCTCCTGCCCATTGATGAAACCAGCATGTGTGTGAGCGAAGTCTCTGAAGACGGCACAGGTGAGTCCATTCACACGTACACTCATCTCACCTGTCAGACACAGAATTCCATCACAGGTGCACTGAATTCCTCTTTCTGAAACATGATATATGAGCCGGTCAGAATGCCTACATTTATGGACACTGACAGTTATGGAAGACATTTTGTCATTTTTATTGTCCACAACGTAGAGTATGAAATCTGGAAATGTGTTAACTACTACTTGTAGGTTCAGTCCTAGTCGTGATTGTGTGTGTGTGAAGTGTATTTTTCTCACACTTGTTTGTGAGACTGGGTGAAGTGTATGTTTGTCACACATGTTTGTGAGACTGGGTGCAGTGTATGTTTGTCACACACGTTTGTGACCCCTGGTCTCTTGTTCCTGTTCTGCTCTGTAGGATTCCCCTGCAGTGTGTCAGCAGCAGGCAGCAGTGACAGGCTGCCCTCCATGGTGGTGAGGACTGACACAACACAGGTGAGCTTACGGAGTGCAGAGAATATCATACACACACACACACACAATACCATACGCACACACGCACACACAATACCATACACCCACACACACACACACACACACAATACCATACGCACACACACACACACACACACAATACCATACACACACACACACACACACACACAACACACACACACACACACACACCATACACACACACACACACACACGCACACACACACACAATACCATACACAAACACACACACAATGCCATACACACACACACACACACTCACACACAATACCATACACAAACACACACATACACACACACACACACACACACACACAATAACTCAAAACAATTTCACTTCCAAACACATGTACTCACAAACACACACGCTCACATGCACAACTCAAATTATTTCACACAGATACACACACACACTTGAAACAATTTCACACACACATTGTGTTTGATATACCAACACCTGGGTCAAAAAAATATTCAAAACATTTAAATTCCTCAGACACTAGTGTGATTCATCCAAGCTTTAACAGAAACATTTGGTTACAATAATACTCAGAGGAAAATTCCTCTGATATATAGTACTGTTTCTAACACAGTTCCCCATCTCTGCTGAGTGAGCATTCTCCTGTACTTGTGTGTCATTGTTTTGCAGTTCCCTTATGTCCCCACATGGGGCAGTGTTGCTGAGCCCCAGCCTTCCCAGCAGGCTGTGGGGCAGAGCTCAGTGCCTGCGACAGACCAGCTGATCCAGAAGGTGAGCGCCCCCATGCTCCCTGTGGTCCTTCTGTTCATTGTGTGGTTTTAGTCAAATTCAGGAAAATTAAGGAATCTTTGAGTCAAATTTTTATTCAACATAGTTTGTTCTCCACTTCCTCAATTGTCATTTTTTACATTACATTACATTAAAAGCTTTTGTTAGACGCTCTTATCCAGAACAACTTACAATGCAAAGTGCATATGAATGGTACAAAAAGTGCAAAAATAACCCTAGAGAGGGTTATCAATTCCTCAATCAAAATGTTGATCTACTACTGTAATTAAAAACAGAATTTAGTGTGTGATGTGTCCTACCTCGCCTCACCTGAAGCCCCCTCTGGAGTAAAGTGACTCTGTTCTATGGCTCAGATGCTGGCGGAGGGGGGCCTGGACACTCTGGCACAGGATCCCCAGTTTATGGCTGTAACCAGGCAGGAGATGGCGGACGCTCTGCTGGTGGACGTGGAGGACATGGAGAGTGCAGCCAGGGCGCTGCTGAACGGCCGAACGGGCCGTGTTGTCAAGCGCAAGAGACGGCCGATCCCAACCCCTCCATCTCTACAGCCCCAGGGCCCACCCAGTGCCAGCGGCAACCTGTAGGCTCCATTGCCACAGCGCTGCTTCTGTGACATCACAATTAACAAGGTTTTGTAGGTGACATTGCAGGATTTTGACACCTGATTGGTTACCTTCAAGAGGAAAGAAGCCCTGATTGGCTGACCTAATCCTGTTTTAAACAAGTTGACTGCAGTTGTATTTTTAAGCAAACTAAGACTTGGAACCTCATTCGAGAGAAGCCATACAAAAAATGTCTTCCTGTTACTCCCTTCCCTTACGACCTTAGTTATATTTAATGAAATAAAAAGCTAAATTAAGACAAGAAAACAGGTTCATGAAAATCTTTCTTTCACTTTTGTTTTAGTGATTGATGTAGTCAAAGTAAAAAAAATCCATACTGTAGACAAGTACACAGCTTAAAAGAACAGCTAGGCAGTCTGTAACAGAGGTGAACGGCTGCGGTTTGTGTTGCTGTGTGTGTTCACAGCTGCACACTCCTGTAGCTTCACCCAGGGCTTCCTGAGGGTCAGCCAGAGACCGTTATGTGCTCCCACTGAGGAGGAAATGGAGAGATGACAGAGTCCAAAATGACTACCTTTGGAAGGCTTGCTCTGCGTTTTGGCCTGGAGCACAACTTGACTAGAATTTTTGCGGAATCTCTCAGCTCTGCTGGAGATGGAATCGCTAAACAAAAGGCCGCTGGAAGTTTTCTTTGTAAAGGGTAAAACCTGAAAAGTGCCAGTGCTTGCCCTTTTTATTTATTTTTATATACATTTTATTTTAAACTATTGACAAAACTATTTCCTTCATGGCCCGGCTCATCAAACTGGTTCCGAGGCACCACTTTGTAATGAAGATTTTTTTTAAGTGTTGGTAATTTTCCTTGTACATTACACAATGAAACATTTTAGTAACTATGTGTCGGGGTACAGCATCCTGTCAGAGTAATTAAAACTATTTTCACAGGTCATACTTTGACATATATGATATAGTACGTCTGTTATTTCAACTGAATCATTTTTAAACAGATGGGTCGTCTCGAGTTTTACATGATGACATTGACTTTCATAAAGGACTGTTGATGATAAGTTAAATGGAGAGCTGTAAGGTGGACATAGAGGTGAACTAGACTCAGTAAGATGGACATAGAGGTGAATTACACTGAATAAGATGGACATAGAGTTGAATTAGACTGAATAATTAGTCGTAAGGTTGGTATTTTGAGGTAAATGTTTGGAACCTCTGCCCACCCTTGTACATTGTTGTCTTCGCCATACCTGGAGTATGTTGGCTATTGATCGTCCTGCTCATGGAATTCAGGGCTCACTGCCCTGTTCCTCTCACAGCTCAAACTGTGCGGGCTCATGGACATGACATTTTGCACTTTTGGAAATTGTTCTGAGGTACTTTAACTTAGTGATTTTGCTGGAGGGGGAAGGCTTGGCTCTGCGTCTCTCAGACGAGTCTTAAAGGAGTTATTTTAGCTTGGTGCTTTAGAAGGCCCCTGAGCCCCGTTTCTCCTGTGAGGTAATTTAGGCTGTGAGGTAATTTATGCTTGCATTTTGTAAATGGTTTTGCTCCCCTCCCTCCAGGTAGAGACATGTTTGTATGTTTGGCAGAGCTTTTATCATATCATGCTTCTCACTAAATGCAAAGAAATAAAAATGTTTTTCAAACCAAGCAAACACCAAGTGCACTGTCTGAGTAACTTGTTCATGTAGTTTGTATGAATCACCAAACACAACACTACCATAGTGGAGATGAATCTATACAACACACGAAAATCTGGAGGGATAAACCAATCGCATGGATAATGACCACTTTTTCAGACAGATGATATTCCAGCAGTCCTTAACACTCACTGGGAGGGCCCTTACCTGGGGGAAAAAAGGTAATCACAGTTAAAATTGTGTAATTAGAAATTATTTCGTACTTTGTAAAAGTCACAGATGTCACTGGCCTGTGAAAAAGGCCAATCAGAGCGCAGAAACACTGGAGAGAGTGTTCTATACATTAGCCTGTGGAGCGTGAGCTCAGAGTGCTCCATACATTAGCCTGTGGAGCGTGAGCTCAGAGTGCTAGCCCAGCTCAGAGTGCTCCATACATTAGCCTGTGGAGCATGAGCACAGAGGGCTCAGAGTGCTCCATACATTAGCCTGTGGAGCGTGAGCTCAGAGTGCTCCATACATTAGCCTGTGGAGCGTGAGCACGGGCTCAGAGTGCTCCATACATTAGCCTGTGGTGCATGAGCACTGGCTCAGAGTGCTCCATACATTAGCCTGTGGAGCATGAGCACGGGCTCAGAGTGCTCCATACATTAGCCTGTGGAGCGTGAGCTCAGAGTGCTCCATACATTAGCCTGTGGAGAGTGAGCACGGGCTCAGAGTGCTCCATACATTAGCCTGTGGAGCGTGAGCACGGGCTCAGAGTGCTCCATACATTAGCCTGTGGAGCGTGAGCACGGGCTCAGAGTGCTCCATACATTAGCCTGTGGAGCGTGAGCACGGGCTCAGAGTGCTCCATACATTAGCCTGTGGAGCGTGAGCACGGGCTCAGAGTGCTCCATACATTAGCCTGTGGAGCGTGAGCTCAGAGTGCTCCATACATTAGCCTGTGGAGCGTGAGCACGGGCTCAGAGTGCTCCATACATTAGCCTGTGGAGCGTGAGCACGGGCTCAGAGTGCTCCATACATTAGCCTGTGGAGCGTGAGCTCAGAGTGCTCCATACATTAGCCTGTGGAGCGTGAGCTCAGAGTGCTCCATACATTAGCCTGTGGAGCGTGAGCACGGGCTCAGAGTGCTCCATACATTAGCCTGTGGAGCGTGAGCACGGGCTCAGAGTGCTCCATACATTAGCCTGTGGAGCGTGAGCACGGGCTCAGAGTGCTCCATACATTAGCCTGTGGAGCGTGAGCACGGGCTCAGAGTGCTCCATACATTAGCCTGTGGAGCTCAGAGTGAGCCTGTGGAGCGTGACGGGCTCAGAGTGCTCCATACATTAGCCTGTGGAGCGTGAGCACGGGCTCAGTGAGTGCAGAGTGCTCCATACATTAGCCTGTGGAGCGTGAGCACGGGCTCAGAGTGCTCCATACATTAGCCTGTGGAGCGTGAGCACGGGCTCACAGTGCTCCATACATTAGCCTGTGGAGCGTGAGCACAGGGCTCAGAGTGAGCCAGAGTGCTCCATACATTAGCCTGTGGAGCGTGAGCACGGGCTCAGAGTGCTCCATACATTAGCCTGTGGAGCGTGAGCACGGGCTCAGAGTGCTCCATACATTAGCCTGTGGAGCGTGAGCTCAGAGTGCTCCATACATTAGCCTGTGGTGCATGAGCACTGGCTCAGAGTGCTCCATACATTAGCCTGTGGAGCGTGAGCTCAGAGTGCTCCATACATTAGCCTGTGGAGTGTGAGCACAGGCTCAGTTCTATAAATAAACAGAATCTTCAGGACTGCCTCTTATGGGGAGAGCAGCAGCAGGGAGAGGAGCAGCAGGGAAGGAGGAGCAGCAGGGAAGAGCAGCAGCAGAGGCACAAGTAAGCTGCTTTCACACAGAGGCACACCTCCCCAGCCTCTCCTCTCGCGGTCTGACACACCTGAAGGAGGGTCCGCCAGACCCCAGGACAAGCTGCTCCGAATTCACACTGAGAACCTCAAACACTTCAGAGGAGGCCATGCATGGAGTTACAGATCTCCATGATGTTTGTACATTTGAAAGTGATGTCAAAATACACCAGTTTAACGAACGTATATACTTTATTGATTGGAATCATTAGTTGCATAAAACTGTCACATTATTTTTAAAAAAGGCTACACATCTAATACAGACACATCAGAAATCAGACATTGTAAAAGAACAGAAGAGATTCAACAAATGCAACAAAAAAAACAATCGCCTTTCTTAAATCTTGTCATTCCATAATAATCTTTTTTTATAAATGATACAGTACTGATTTAGCAAAAAGGTTCTATAGGCAGAGCTGTACACACAGATCGCAGAGTGCTCAGCATCTGATGTCATCAGTGAGCTTGCGGCCCTGGCTCCACCCCATTGGCTACCCGGTTGATGACCTCAGTCCATCTGTCTCTGAGCTCCTCTGATTCGGCCAGAAAGGTAATGACCTGCTTTGATTGGTTGAGCTGGAAGGCACACTTGTTGTCTCCTATGGAGTGCGGTTTCACCTGGTATCCCAGCAGCGGGATGGTGACCTGAGCCTTCACATCCTGGAATAAACAGCTCAGGGCAGTATTCACAGAGCAACAGCTTCTCATGAAATACACCCACCTCAAATTTAAACCGAAGACACACTCAGGTCAAAGTCCCACCAGAGTCATTCTGATATTTTTCAGCTATAGACGAGCGTAGCGAGTGATGCTACACAAAGGTCCAGATCCGACAGCTGACATGTCAAAGCCTGAGTGTAAAAGTCAATTATCTGATTTCTCTTTTAAATGATTCTTCATGCACTCAGTTTTTACAGTTAGCATTCAGTTTAGATGTGTCATGTGAGCCTGGTTAGGAAACCTGTTATAATAAAATAATGGCAATTACTTTTGCAAATAGCTGCATAATGACACCACTTTCTGCTTTTTATGTATTTGAATAAAATCAGAAGGTAAGCTTTGTTTGCAATAGGCCTTCGCTACCAGGCTTTACATGAGCAGTTTGTGGTTGTCGTGGCGCTGCAGGAGTTTACCCATGTGACTGCAGTGCTTCAGACCTCAGGTCCAAACAGATGCCTGCATTTGGCAGCTCATATCTGCTGCTTCAGTCAGCTCTATTCCAACTGAAGAAAAAGAGGCACCTCATTTGGTCCTCTGAGTTTTGTGATGTAAAGCACATCGAGACTCACTGGACTGACTTAGCCAGCAGCGCCCCCTACCTGTGGAGCAGCGTACATGTAGAGGATGAGGGGCTCGTCTTTGGGGATGACGAACCAGCCCCTCGTTCTGCTCTGCTTCTCCGTCATTGTGAGGAAACTGCACATCAGACTGTGTTCTGAAACCTCCCCAGCCTCTTTCTGACACACAGACAGGAAGTGACATATGAGCCAGCCTCTTTCTGACACACAGACAGGAAGCAACACCTAAGCTAGCCTCTTTGACAAAAAAATGTAAATCCAGTGTAAATATTTTAACTGTAAATGAATATAAACCCTCTCAGCTTCATACCTCCAGGATCCCTCGCTTCCTCTCCTCTCTCTCCTGTCCGCCCTTCTGTCCTGCCAGGATGCAGTAGCAGTTCTTGCAGACGCGGTTCAGCTTCCCATCGTCATACTGCAGCGCTGCTTTGAAGTCTGAGCACTTCCAACACACCACCTGCACAGGGAATTATGGGTAGATCATCAGCACTACACCTGAGCAGTGGATTATGGGTAAATCATCAGCAATCCACCTGAGCAAAGAATTATATTAGTAATACACGCTGGGTGCAGTCTAACGGCGGTACTCACGTGTCCGCAGGCGCGGCAGTGATGTCTCCTGCGGATCAGGGCGTTGAATGGGTCCCCACAGCGCATGCACATGGACACCAGCCCATCCCTCACCCACTGGGGGGCCCGCATGCCCAGCTCCTGCCCCTCCAGCGCCTAGCGTACCACAAACACACCACACGCAGCAGGACACACGCAGCAGGACAGAGCCAGAGCCTACCGTACCACAAACACACCGTTACACACGCAGCAGGACAGAGCCAGCGCCTACTGTACCACAAACACACCGTTACACACGCAGCAGGACAGAGCCAGCGCCTGCCATACCACAAACACACCGTTACACACGCAGCAGGACAGAGCCAGCACCTACCGTACCACAAACACAGCGCGTTACACACGTAGCAGGACAGAGCCAGCGCCTGTACCACCATACCACAAACACAGAGCCAGCGCCTACTGTACCACAAACACGCTGCAGGACAGAGCCAGCGCCTACCGTACCACAAACACACCGTTACACACGCAGCAGGACAGAGCCAGCGCCTACCATACCACAAACACACCGTTACACACGTAGCAGGACAGAGCCAGCGCCTACCGTACCACAAACACACCGTTACACACGCAGCAGGACAGAGCCAGCGCCTACCGTACCACAAACACACCGTTACACATGTAGCAGGACAGGGCCTGATGTTTCACATGTTTAATCACTCACAGGGATCTGCTGCAGTTCCTGTGTCAGGCTGCTGGTGGCGCTCTTGAAACTCTCTGAGTTCCTCTCATTCTGCTCAATGGCGTCCTCACAGGCCTGACAGAAAAACAGTGCTGTCACATTCACATACCTCTGCACAGCGGAGACTCTGCTTCAGAGACCAGCATCACTGACCCCAGATCAGCGTGTGAAATAGAAGGCTGTTTTACCTTTATCCAGGTCTCCATATCAGTCCGAGTCCTGCAGGAACACAGAAGTTCTACAGGTAACAACTGACTTAAAGCAATATGGATTTTTAATAAATTAACTTTGCAGTGAATTTAATCAGACTGGTGTTTGAAGGCTACACTGGAGACCACACTTGGCAGGTGTATGTTTTCTGAGCACTGAGTCCCTGAGCGTGCGTTGCAGTCTGTTTGTGGACTGTGAGGTGCAGAAGGATCAGGTGTCTCTGCCTCCTTACCTGGCCTGAAACTCCAGTGTGCGGGACGTGCCGGACACAAGGAAACAGTGCGGGATCACGGCAGCATTCAGCTCCTTCACCTGTGCGAAGGTGAGCACAGAACATCCCAGGTAAGCAGAAGGAGAATCAGAGCAGGTATGACAGCAGTCTGGTGTTGAGGTGTAGTGTAAAGGTGATAAGGCATGGTGTTGAGCACATTCACTCACCTGCATGCCCTCTATGTCCAGTCGGGCCTTGATGATGAACTTGGGGCCGGTCAGGCTGAATCTGGGTGTGCAGTACAGAAGCATGTTGCTGAACTACAGACAGAGAGAGAGTAACAGATCAGAGCATAGCACTGATTTACAGCCTCACACACACACACACACACACACACACACACGCACACACGCACTCTCTCACACACGCACACACACACACTCTCACACACACACACACACACACACACACACACACACGCGCACACACACGCACGCACGCACACATGCTCACACACACTCACACACACACTCACGCACACACACACGCTCACACACACACACACACGCTCACACACACACACACACACACACACACACACACACACACACACACACACACTCACACATACACTCACACACACACACACACACTCACACTCACACACACACACACACACACACACACACACACTCACACACACACACACACACACACACACACAGGAGCATAGTGCTGGATTGACACACACAGTGGACTATGGTGCTGTAGACTGTAGGTGCATTAGTGTAGCTAACTGGCCTGCTATACAGCAGGCCAGTGAATACATAAAGGACAGCCATAACCGTGAGATGAACTGTAAACACACAGCGAGAGCAAACCCGTGACTGAGAGTGAAATTTTCTCATTTTATCAGGAAGCTGTGGCCTTGACCTGGAATGGTTATGATACCATCATGAGGAAGAACAGCGACCGAGCCCATGAGCCACATCCACTGCTCCACACCGCTGAGTAACGCTGTGACGCTACCTGTGGCAAAGGTTATGCACACTTCATGCATGCTATCACATTATTAGCAGTGGCTACAGTTTTTCTAGGCAGGATAATACCTTTTGGCATCAGGTTTTCCATTTTGATGCACTGAAGTACAGTGGTGGGCGTTAGCATGTGATGTTAGTGTAAAGTGTTATCATACAGTGTTATTGTGTGGTGTTGGTGAGGACAGTGCTCCTTATGCAGTGAAGGTGGAGGTGAGGAAATAGAAGGAGAGAGAGAGAAGAGAGAGAGAGAGAGAGAGAGAGAGAGAGAGAGAGAGAGAGAGAGAGAGGAGGAGAGGAGCATTTGGCGATGTGCCGTACTAGGAACAGGTGGCTCTCTTTGCGCGTGTTGTGGCGGAATGAGATCTTCAGTATGGGCCCCTCCCTCAGCAGCCGGTTAGAGGGGTCCACCATCTCCCCCTCCAGCCCCAGCATGGAGTACACCTCCCAGAGACGCTCCAACCGTTCCTGAAAATGCAGACATCCAGATCAGCACACACACACACACGCAATCACTCAAGCACACATGCACGCAACCTCTCAGAGACCCTCCTACAAACACAGACATACAGACCAACACACACCTCTCAAAATCACCCCAACACACAGAAACACTCACAAATGCTACAGACTAAGACCCCCTATGTATCCCACAATCCTCTTTTCTCTTGCAAGTGGATGTGGTGACATCATCTGTATTTAATTCATTCCATTAACTAAACTTTCGCTTTATCTTTAACACTATTCCAGCATCCATCACCACAAACACATTCCTGTCCAGTCATTTTCAAGTTAAAAATTAAATCTGTTTGTGAGTGCAGCATGAGATTAGAAAAACTCTAAATGCAGAAGTTGCACTTGCGTATTCACTGTACTCTGTTTGGCCAAGCTGTGACTTTCATTTCTATCACAATACCAAGCAAAGGTCTCCAAAACAGAGAGAGAACCTGGACCAATCTGTTACCAGTGTTCCTTAAAGCAGACAGCCAATCAGAGACAGAGACAGAGTCAGGCATGCCTGGCCGTTACCATGTCAGCGATAGCCTCGTTTGAATGCTTGGCAGCTTCAAAGATGATCTCCAAAGATTCTGAAAAAAAAAAAAAAAAAAAAAAAAAATGCCCAAGTCACAGTGGTACTTAAAAGAAACAAGCAGGTCAATTTTACATTAGACACCAGTGTCCATATACAAACAATAACGAAGAGTCAAATGCAATTACATAAAATTTAAACCTTAATTAAACTTAGTAACAAACTTATTTAACTGCAGAAGCTAGAGTGTATTCATTCTGCATGGGCAGGCTTGGCTGGGTGTAAACACACAGTGTGTTTCTGTGTGAGTGACTGCACACGTACATGATACTCATAGAGGCAGCCACACCACAACATCAGCAAACACATGAGGCTTATTCAAAGCTCTCCTGAGGAACCATCACGTATGTGCGTGCATGTGCGCGTGTGTGTGTGTGTGTGCGTGTGAATGAATGAGTGTGTGCGTGCATGTGCGTGTTCATCTGTGTGTGTGCGCATGTGCATGAGTGTATGTGTGAGTGTGCACATGTGTTTGTGTGTGCGTGCATGTGTGTGTGTGCGCATGTGCATGAGTGTATGTGTGAGTGTGCACATGTGTTTGTGTGTGTGCATGTGCATGAATGAGTGTGTGTGCGTGCATATGCGTGTGTATGTGTGTGTGTGTGCACGTGTGTGTGCGTGCATGTGCACGTGCGTGTGCGTGCATGTGCACGTGCGTGTACATGTGTGTGTGTGTTTTAACCACATTTGGGCACTTGTGTGGACAGGAAGAGCCCTGAAAAGCAGATAAGGTCTCAGCAAGTATGGAAATGGAAAACCATAGTGAGTTAAAAAAATCTTAAATATTTTAAAATATCACTTTGTTTCAGAATGAGATTTCTATGGAGAAACTATGGAGAGAAACTATGCAGAGAGGGATAAGGACTCTTCTGCACAGTGTAACCTCTTTCTGCATGCAGCGAGAGCTCAGAAACCAGGTTACATTTTTGGGAAAATATGGAGTCTTACAATTAAAAGATGTCAAAAAGCAACAATAAAAAATATTCATATAAACATATGACCACAATAATCTACAAAAAGAATGCTTTAACAAGCTATCACTGTTACAGGATAAGTGTTTGCACATACTCTCTGCATCCTCCCGGTCCGGAGACTCTTCTGGAAGTTTCCTCAGATAGTCTTTGAGCAGCATCTCGTAGCGCGGAATCCTCTGCACCGGCTCCAACATGTGGTGCTGCAAGGTCAGATTCCCGCTCTCCTGCCTCTTCTACAGAGCAACACAGTACAGGATACACACACCTTACTCACACCTTACGCATGCGTTACACACTGCAGACTCCCACTTTCCCCCCATTCTACAGAGGATACACACAGCTTACACACTACATCACAATTTAAATTAGATTCTTGGGGAAGCTCTTACCTGGTCTCTGTACCTGGGGAAGCTCTTACCTGGGCTCTGTACCTGGGGAAGCTCTTACCTGGGCTCTGTACCTGGGGTAGCTCTTACCTGGTCTCTGTACCTGGGGAAGCTCTTACCTGGGCTCTGTACCTGGGGAAGCTCTTACCTGGGCTCTGTACCTGGGGAAGCTCTTACCTGGGCTCTGTACCTGGGGGCTCTCTGGGCTCTGTACCTGGGGTAGCTCTTACCTGGGCTCTGTACCTGGGGAAGCTCTTACCTGGTCTCTGTACCTGGGGAAGCTCTTACCTGGGCTCTGTACCTGGGGAAGCTCTTACCTGGTCTCTGTACCTGGGAAGCTCTTACCTGGGCTCTGTACCTGGGAAGCTCTTACCTGGGCTCTGTACCTGGGGAAGCTCTTACCTGGTCTCTGTACCTGGGGAAGCTCTTACCTGGGCTCTGTACCTGGGGAAGCTCTTACCTGGGCTCTGTACCTGGGGAAGCTCTTACCTGGTCTCTGTACCTGGGGAAGCTCTTACCTGGTCTCTGTACCTGGGGAAGCTCTTACCTGGGCTCTGTACCTGGGGTAGCTCTTACCTGGGCTCTGTACCTGGGGAAGCTCTTACCTGGGCTCTGTACCTGGGGAAGCTCTTACCTGGTCTCTGTACCTGGGGTAGCTCTTACCTGGATGTCCAGCACCAGCTCCTCGAAGCGTGGACTCTTCTCCATCCAGGTGTTGATGAGCTCGGTGGCACGATCAAAGGCCTTGACGTACTCGCCATACATCTTGAGGAAGGGGGCCACCTTCTGCAGCACGTCCCCAATGCGTGGGTTCTGCCCCCTGCAGGACAGACAGGGAACAGGCGCTCAGCCCCGCCCCCTCCCTGCCCAACGCACACCCCCCAGTATGGAGCCAAATGAGCTCTTCCCATGCGGTGGGGTCTCTAACACTGACACTATACCTTTACTCTCAGCAGACACTGAGCTAGAGAGACTCAGAGCATCTCCATCTGTGACTGTATTCAATAATCCAGCTGGATATTTTTACTCCAGGAATTCAGACAGATACTTTGCTGGAGGGATTCTCTCCCTGGGAATGGACCTCATCACCTGCTCCTTTCCCATTACTCTACACTGCTGTCCAAGTGCAAGTCTGACTGTTCTTTCAAACACAGAGTGTTTGAGTGTCAAACACTGACAATACTGGTAACACTAACTCTGACAGTGTGAATCTGAATGGTCTTTCTAACTCTGACAGTGTGAATCTGAATGGTCTTTCTAACTCTGACAGTGTGAATCTGAATGGTCTTTCTAACTCTGACAGTGTGAATCTGAATGGTCTTTCTAACTCTGACAGTGTGAATCTGAATGGTCTTTCTAACTCTGACAGTGTGAATCTGAACGGTCTTTCTAACTCGGACAGTAAATGTGACCGAGCCGGTCTCACCATTCCTCCATGCGTCTCTGCAGCTCCGGCAGCAGGAAGAAGCTGTGGAACTGGTATATGGAGGAGATGTTGGAGAAGATCTGCTTCACCACATCCTCAGGGAAAGATCCAGAGACACGCGATTCCTTCAGGAGCTCAGCGAAGAACACCTACAGGGAGAAAGGTGAGCAGCAACCTGACACTCAAACACATCAAACCAATCAACTTCTGCCCGACGTCCTGCTCCCTATGAAACATACCCAACACAACATTGGCAGATCTGGCCAGTGTTTTTTACCTTCACCTTCCACTTGGCATTTGAATTCTATGATAAGGTAATACAACAACAAAAATCCAAAGCTTTTCTTAATGCTTAAATTGCAGCTTTGCTATAATATCCTAACTAAGTTGTATCAGAATTAAGTTTGAAGGACTGATCCAGGTTCAGCAGCTCTTTCCCAGCTGCTTTTCTAATCTTTATGCTGTTACTCATCTCTCTGCATACTTGTCTCTTGCAAATCCACGCCACGGTTGAAATGGCCAATCAGGACTGGGCCTGCGGCTCCACCGGTGCGTTTATGTCACAGTGTGCTAATCTCAGTGGGTGTGTTACCCCAAACTTAGAGGATCCACTCTGATGCTCAGCTGCTAATTATAGCAAAGGCTCTGCTGGGAACTTCCAAGCACAACTTTCTGAACAAACACAATATGGTGAGTTCCACCATTATTAGTTTTCCACCAATATTAGTTAAAATTTTGAAAAGTAACTGATTTGAGAAACCGGCACACTATCAAATGGTGCATTCACAGTGCTGCTTCAGAGGACAGTAATCCAGGTGTGTGCTGTCAGGCTGTAAACTCTGCAGGTCTCCGGGTGATTCTCACCTGGTCCAGCAGGTGTAGCCGGCTGACATAGGCCTTCTCAGTCTCCAGCAGCTCAGTGGCGATCTTGTGGAGCTTCTCGTCGTTCTTCACCTACAGAGCGAGCAAATGGGTGGCTCCTGTTAGGTCAATGAGGGGGGCTGGATTTCACCCCAAAAGTGGAGCATATTCCATTTTACCCCGAAGGCTAACATTCAGACATGGGTCTCACAACATCTCTCACTACTGTGAAGAAACTTTTAAGAAATCTTTTACAACACTCATAGTTATCTCCAAACAAACAACTTCTTCCAGGACTTGGGGAAATATGTTTTATTATTTTATACTGAGCCTTGAACACTTTAGTCAGATTGTGATTTGAAAAATCAGAGACAGGAAACACTTACAGTGCACAGACAGATGATGCAAGCTGTCTGTATATTGTGGTTCAGACTCCATAAATGGAACAATGAAAAAGGTCAAAATTAAAAGAAAAATACACATACACACATCTGAACTCATGAATCATGTTGTGAGATGCCAGCCACCCCTTTGATCAGACTGACAGCTGTACAGTATTCCATGACCATTGCAAAGCTCAATAAATCAGTCACACAATTAGCCCTTATTTCTGTACAGCACCATTTAAACCTGCAGACACTGCCCCCTACGGGACTGGAGTTAGACCTGCAGATACTGCCCCCTACGGGACTGGAGTTAGACCTGCAGACACTGCCCCCTACGGGACTGGAGTTAGACCTGCAGACACTGCCCCCTACGGGACTGGAGTTAGACCTGCAGACACTGCAGGACTCTGATACTGTTGGTTCATTATGCAGCAGGTGGTCTTACCTTTGTCTCCTGTACCTCCTCTTCCTCCTCCTCCACCAGCCCCTCCTCCAGAGTGGGCGGAGGCTTTCTGTGGATCAGCCTCTTTGTGGTGCTCCGCCTCCTGAACGACTGCAGCCCTCTCCACTGGCAGCTAGCGCCCCCTACTGGTCCATAGTCTGTCAGCTCACGGTATTTCTCTGGTTCACTTTCTGGAGACCGCTCTGAGTGTAAAGGGTTCTGTTCTCTGCTCTTTACCTTCTCTGCCCATGCGATTTCCTCAGCACTGAAGAATAAATAACATCACAATGTTACACACCTCACTGCTGTCCCATATCGGAATACTGCTCGGCTAACTCCGGAGTCACGCCTTACTGCACTGGGTTTTATTACGGTCAATCTTGCTGAATGAAGTCAAGTAAAACATGAGTTAAAGTTCTGTCATATTTCGTTCCTTATTTTCTTATTCGGCAGAGAACACAGCCTTATAGGTATTCTACACGGAGAACACAGAGTGACTTTAAGAGGAGCCAAAGTATCAAACGTGTTAAGAGCGTTTAGTGTCAAGAGCACATGCATGCATGCACGCAAACTTGCATGCACACACACACGCACGCACGCTTGGCACACACAACACACAAAAAGACAACACAAACAAGTACATGCACACTACACTCAATACAACAATAACATTAACTGAATATTAAAAACATAAAAGACTATTTAAATACTGACAGAATCCATGCAAGTACAGAACCTTTCTCTGCACCTGCATCAGGTGACACAGCCTGCAGCGCTGTGCATACAGGTGACTGGGAGAAAGACTGCTCCAGCATTGCATCGCTTCATGGAGCTCTGATCCAATGGGGCTCACTAATGTCTGCAGTATGACATTGAAATATCTTCCATTCCGTTCACAGAGCTGGGATTCTTATGGGTCCCTGATGAGGTCCAACAAGCCCCAGTTACCTTCAGAACCACCAGAAAACCTAGCACAGCTTAATGCAACGAATCGGGAAAGCAAGGACTCTTACACCTGTACATGCACACATGACCCAAGAAAGCAAGGACTCTTACACCTGTACATGGACACATGACCCAAGAAAAATCAGCTCAGATCCAATAATCAAGTCTCAGTTCCGACATAAGCAAAAGGACATTCGCTGCTGACGCCATTGCGTCTTGAAAAATGCGATCTGACGGTTCTTCATTTGTACGGTTTCTTTCTTAGTAGAGGACTCTTAGTTCGTCTTTCTGCTGAGCAACAGAAAGGAAGATAAATTCTATAAATAAGGTCTGCTTTCAGGACCAGTGAACAGGGGGACAGCAAGTGACACATACAAACAGCGAGCAGCCTATTCAGTTCGGTGAAGGACCGCTGCAGTGGAAAACACAGCAGAAAAGGGGTTCACATCCATATAATGGTTATGGATATTTTTGCTTAAATACTGTACATTGCTCTTATTAAACTGGACTATGACAAACTTACCAACTAAGATTACCAACGTCATAACACAGTGTTGGCAGCCCTCACAACATGGACTATTTAAAGCCTAGCTAACCTGGTAAACATAAATGAACAGATTATGACAAAATTACAAAATTATCAGGACTTCAAAAAAAACCAGGCATTGCGTTGCAACACATTGCATGAAATATATCAGTTCACAAAAAAAAAAAAAAAAAAAAAAAATGACGCACCTTCCACCTTCGAATTTTGATATGATATCGAGCACGGTCAGCCGTTTGATCATGGACTCCTCCATTCCAAACACGCGCAGCACGGGACCATACAGATGAAAAGTAGATTAATTGCCCACTTTACAAACTTTTTACAGTTTGCACCGCTTCGTGAGGGAAACTTTCAGCTTTAGCTTAACTCCCAACCGAAATGAGGAAGAAAATAAAGAGGGAGGAGCTTTTAAAGACAAACAATTAGACTGTACAGCATTAATGACCTCCTGTGGTTCTGCTTATCACTAAGAAACACAGTGTATGCGCGGCTCTGTGTGCACCGTTTCATTCAATGTGTTTGAAGTCAGGGTGTTCACTTACCGGTACTTTGAAAAGCGTATAAAAATTCATTGGATCGGTTTATATTAATTTTTACCCAAGTCACAGTTCTTTACTGGTAAAATGTTTCTGTTTATGTGAAAAACTATATTAATTCATTGTTTCACGAAAGCGTCAGCAAAGCAAAGCTCTTCCTCCACTCGACATTCGGAGCCTCTTCTGGTGTATGGAGCCCCCTGCTGGCCGTCATGCATCATTTATTACCTGCAGAACACGTGATTAAAAAAAGAGCGCCCCACCTTCCCTGGAGACTGCACCTCCCGGCGGGTGAATCGCGCACCTCACTCCCTCCAGTAGGAGATGAAGCGGGGCCGTGTGGAGCTGATCAGGGACCCTCGTGGTGATGTTACTCCGGCCGAGGGGGCGAGCGGAGGGATCTCTGTTCAGATGGGGGTGGGGTGCCTGGTATGTCCGTTACCTAGACTGACACTGAAATGGCTTAATACGCTTTTGCGTACTAAGTATATGGTGTTCTTGCTGTGGCTGGACTGGGGCTTGAATCACTAGCCTCAAGTGTCCCAGTCATGTACCAACCAATAGACTACAGACTACCCCACATCTTAGTTACATAAGGGAAATACACTGAGGAGAAAAAACTGCTTATTGTTTGGCTTAGAGGTGAACAACAATCCCTCATCCCTCTACAACATTTATGGGAAAAATGAGCACTGAACATTTAACCGAGCTGCAGAAATGGTGTAATAAAAGCACTTTTCCTCTGGCTGTTCAGGGAAGTGCTTCATGCATTCACACATTTAATAATGAAAATGAGTTTTGAATATATGTGTGTTTGCAGTGTAATTTTGTGGGCGGGGATATCTTCTTGCGGTACACTGCTGGCTCTCTTCAGCAGGGATTGGTATGGAGAGCCCAATCACCTGTAGACTTCTGCTCTTAGTTATACAGTCAGATCAGTCACTTAGGTGATCTGACATTTTAGCTACATTTCCTCATGAATGTCTCACAGAAGACGTCTCCTTTGTATCAAAAGTTTTGGTCTGACCTAATCTATGTGTGAACCACATAGCGCTAATTGATTAATTGAGTCATGGCGTTTGGTGGAAACAGAGAGCTACATCACAGAAAAAGTGTGAGTGTTACACTGCAGCCACCAGGGGGCAGAAAAACCTTTTTCAATCTGGCCACAAGCTTCAGATTGAAAGTTACACTAAACTACAGATTTTCTCAAAGAAATTTTGTACAGAATCATTGTGCAATGGGTTCAGGAGATCATGAATCAGTCTGTTCCTATGAGGGGAAAACACAGCTTTATCTCAGACTCAGAACAGCCACAACACCCATCAGCGGCATATGATATTATATTGTAATTGTATGTTGTAATATTGTATTGTAATTGTAATTTTTGTAAACTTGTGGTGAATCTTCACTCACTCAGTTATTAACCTTTTTTATGTTTTGGACAGAATATTTCAGTATTTCAATGAGTTCTGGATATGAGTTTGATTTTTAAATATTATTTGGATATTTTTGATCCCAGCTGGATTTTAAGATTGTGCATGTGGATGTCAGGATCATTTCTCAGTGTTTGGTGGCGCTGAATAACCTGGAAAGGAGAGAGTGAGTCAATCTGCCACAGTGCACCATGGGTCCCCTGAGCTCCCATTTCTCTCACTCTTAAACCTCTCACTCTCACTCTCACTCTCACTCTTCTCACTCTTATTCCTCTCATTCCTGTTACTCTGTGGCTCAGGGAGGTCCAGCCAGCAGCCACACCAAGGTGGCACTGGGAGCACCAGAGTGCACATGTGCACACAGACACCCCTAAAACATGCAGTGAGAAGGTACAGTAGATACCCCTTAAGCAGGGATGACCAGCCCTGGTCCAGGAGAACTTCAGGGTGTGGCTGTTTTTCTCACCTGTAGTCAGTAACCAGTTCACACCCAGACACCAGATCAGCTGCATTAATGGTGTAATCAGCTGTGTTAACTGAGTCACCCCAAAAACCAACGCATCCTGCCGCTGTGCTGCAGCCAAGACGTTGGGACAGCATTGCTCTCACCAGATTTGTTTGTGGTTTTGGTTTCCTGTTGTGGCATGTTCTCTGCTACTTTAAATGATATCCTGCGATCATAGAGCTGGTTCTGCACCTGCACCAGAGAGTACGGTAGTGCTGGGCGAAGGGTAGTGCTGGGCACCCCACCTTCCCTGCACCTGCACCAGAGAGAAGGTGCTGACTGTGCTCGGTAACTGCACCCCCACCTTCCCTGCACCTGCACCAGAGAGTGCACGGTAGTGCTGGGCGAAGGTGCTGACTGTGCTTCCCTGCACCTCCGGTAGTGCTGGGCGAAGGTGT
>CM040752.1:36896085-36923585 GCA_022829145.1 Albula goreensis | reverse complement strand
GCTGTGCGGGGCATGCTGTCGGCACTGTGCCCAACTCCTCAACTGCGTCTGCGTGTCTGTCCAAAGCCTGACTGCGTCTGCGCATGCATCTGCTGCTGCCTCCCAGAGGGGCGGAACTCCTGGGGTCACGTCTGGAGTTTGGTGTTAGTGACAGCACTGAGAGTGTCATAAGACAGTGCCCCACTCTGTTCTGCTGACATGTGAATGCCTGCATTACACTCCATATTAACCCCAGCAGGGACCTGAATGCCTGCCTTTTCCTATTCTAATCTGCCTTTTTAAAAACAGGCACACAGAGAGACACCCTCTGGTGCAGGTCAGGACCCTGCACACACTCTTTTCTCATGCTAAGCCTGTTTCTCAGCTCACATAATTACACGCTCACATTTACACCGCCACATGGTTATTGAGGCAGCTCGGGTGGAGGAGCCTAGCTGAAGGGTACAGTGGCAGTCCCACAACTGGAAATTGAACCTGCAGGCGCTGCATTACAAACCCAATTGTCTATCCACTACACTACACTGTAAACTCAATGAAACAGGCTGGGTTTCTCTTGTCCTCTTGTCTGATTGGCTGGGAATGTGGGAAAAATGTTAACTTTTTCAAAATCATGAAACAGACTTGAAGCAGACACTTTCAGTGCTTGCATTACTCAACAGAAATGTTTCACCCTTTTTCATTTCTCATTCTAAAAATGTCAAATGAACAATTATTTTAAAGGCCACATTTCCATTAAATCACACTGTCTAAAATATGACCTGTCTGACTCAAAATACAACGTGAGGTTTCAGTAGTGAATTACCTGGGAAAGTCATCGATGGTTTACTCACACCTAACATTTCCCCCCCCAATGCCTCATAGAAACCTGGTCCAAACAGAGTCTAATATAGGTCTCGTTTCTGTGCTTCAACTACACAGCTGCTACACTGGAAGCACAGAATAAACACACCCACTGCTCCCCTACTACACGTCCATTTTAACGCACTGGAGTTTGAGCACTTAATGTTTTGTACTGTTATTACATCCACCTTGAGGATCTGCTCACCCTCTCTCTACTACCAGATCAGAAAATGTAGCCAATGTGTTAGTTAGACTGTAGAAGAGAACAGTAAGAAATATTTCACTCAGAAACCTTGTTTGAATGTTGAGTCTGCATCACGTGTAGTCTGTAGGAATATCTGTTCCTTCTCCCCTCTGTCTGGCTCGGCTTTCTTTGTTTTCTGTTATTCCCTCTCCCCTCCCTGTCATTTGTTGCATGCATTCTGTTATGTTTTGCATAATGTGTTTTTCTGTATGAAAAGGAAAAACTAAACAAGGAAATTCTCAATAAATATTAATTAATACCCCTGGACATTTATGAGAAATTCCTTAAATGTTTCCTTTTAATGCAGAAAACACATGAAGCAAGATATAAAGAGGCCATTGTGCGCCTCATTTTTGATAAATTATGTTGTAAAAACAATCGTTGTAGTCTTGGGAATGACATCAGATGGAAGGACTCTTTCAGTCATCTGCGAGTTAGTGTACACATACTCGGAATTATTTCAGGGTGACAGACATTTCACCAAATCTGACGTAGATGGTTTCACTCACTGCTGGGTCAGGCAGTATCGTTTGTATCGTTCCAACAACAAAGAAGAATTTTAGCTATAACTAGTTGCAGAACTTTGGGAATGCCTGAACCGGCAGATATAATCCTGTATTGCATATGGTACACATTGAAATGACAACCTAAGCGCGCTTACTGACTCTGTTTGACATCTTTGTGGTTGTTTGCGATGGACATTGAGCACAAGCTGCCGAATGAATTCTCAGTTTTTGTGCATGATGAATATTAAAGAATTTCAGAGATGACTGAAGGGAGGGTTCACAAGGATGGCTTGGGGTTAATTTTATAGACAAATACCTTAGGATGAAATGGAGACACGTCAAGCAAACAGTGCTCTTTGTTACATCAAGACATGTATGTGCTCTAGTTTTTTTTTCTTTTTTTTTTTTTAAACGCCAGATACACCCTTTACAATGAGGTCACATCTAAATATAAACTGAACGTTGGACTTATCTCTATTATTGTCTCCTCTTATTGAATTGTATGCTTTAAAACTGTTCTCTAGACAGACTAATATGAAAATTGGTCATGCAAATCATCAAAATAAAAATGTCGGTTTAAAGAGCTACATATTTTTCAACGTTGCATCGCTGTCTCTTTTAACTTGGTTCGCCTTAGCTCATGTCGGTTATAATGAATAATTCCATCGGTTAATTACTGAATAAATATTTTCATTATCTTCCCAGTATATTCTAAAGTACACATCTTAAGCATATAAGTAAGACTTAAGTAACTGTGAACTGTAACAAAACTTAATTTACTACCATTTAAAGAACCTCATTAAACATAAGTTACCCGTCAGTACAAATATTGGGCTCCGCTGCGCCAGCCAGCTGCTTCTGTAGCTGCGGCATATCTCTGTGCAGAGACTGCGGTAGGGAGACTTGGACCGCCATTAAAGAGACTTTTATTTTGGCAGCCGCCGCGGAAGTGTGCGCTGGAGGGCAGGGGAGGAGGGGAGGGAGACGCCGGACACCCGAGCAACGGCAATGTAATTCAAATTTCCCGAGAGCTCAATGAGCTGGCAGTTTTCAAATCCCGAGTTTGACTGTGCCAAGACAACAAGTGCTTCTCAGTCATGCTGTGACCGACAAGGAGGGCATGAAACGAACGTAAGTTTGCCGATGTCGTCTCTCCGTGACAGTTGATGAGATTGCACGCATGCAACATGTAGGGGTTAGCGAGCATTTCCAAACGGGTATTCCTTTGAATGGCAGCATGTTGAAAAACACGACCATTTCATTTGCCGTTTAAAAGGAGACAGGATAACACTGTATAAACGAGTTTTGCGTTTTTGCTCCGTTTCTGCACGGAATTATTTTTCTTTTGCTCCAGCACGAATGGACATTAAAATTGGTCGAAACAGTACATGTTCTGACACAAGTTTGATAGCTATCTATTTTTCTGGCTTATTACCTACCTGACGAACTAATTATTGGGATACGAGAGAGCACCTGTCCTGTGTTGGTACACACAATTTCATGATCTTATTGTCTAACCACATCGCTAAAGACTACAAATTATCCAACAAACTGAAATGAATGGATACTCGGATGCATCATCCGGTCGCTAACGTAGCTGCAGAGTAAGCCGGGTGATTAAAAAAAGAGCTATAGCTGGCTAACACGCTAGCTATCATATTGCTAACCCCACCAGTGTAAGGCAGAGGTAATGTTACCTTGCTGTGTGAATCAGAACAAAGAAATGTAGAATATGTGGCAGCACGGGAAAACATTTTAACATGCTTCGCAGTTGTTTCCTTTCAAGAGGAGAATAAGGTAGGTAAACAACTGGCTAGAATGGAAAAGGTTTGCGTGTTATAGTTTCGGAGAGTATATGCGGATTACTTTGTGATTAACTCGATAGTTCACTTAAAGTTTAAATAGGGAAAGTAATTTCATGACGATGACAGTGTGCTGAACTGATCAGTTTTGTTCTTGTGCTATTTCAGCTTGTGTAATATAGCGCAGGGAACTGCACCTGGAGGGAATGTCACCGGGAGCTGTTTGTGCGCTTTATTGACCATAAATCTTACGAGGGTTAACTATTCTTCTACATGATTTATTGTAAATGTGTGTATTCGCTTTGACACGCAATTGAAATCCTACACCAAATCATGCGCAATGATCCTCATATCCTGTTTACGCTGCTATATTTAATATTTCCTTTTATTGGATTCCTACCAATTAATCATACAACTTAGGTGTACGCTCTTAAGTATCAGTATTTTATATTACTTATTATTATTATTTTATATTTTATCTCTGACGGTTGAGTAGACCTTGTTTCGTAAAACCATGGCTAAAACATTGCATTTCATTGAGTTCCACATTGCTGCGGTTTTTTCATGTGTACCAGGGACTGGCTCATGGGAGACCCGCCTGTGCGCTTAGCTATCGGCTGGACACTAACGGAAAGTTCTTCACCTGCAGTGTGGAGAGAGCCGAACTCGCCTCTGTTCGCTGGCGTCAGTTCGTGTGGAACCGTCTGTCATATGCGATGCCACCTGTTGGTGCCCGAATGTCATTACACAACCTGCCAGCCTTTTCTGCTGCGGGTTTGTTTACAGTACATTGCTTCAACAGGAACGGTGAGGTTAAGGGAGAGAGAGAGTTGTGATGAGAACACCGTGTGTGAATACGCACAGTGTGTACTGCATGTTTGACACGGCTGTTCTACTAGACATGGGCTGTTTGGTTCAGTAAGGAGTTGTATGCAGTCTCAAACTGCCTGGATTCACTTCCTGAGCTGTTTGATTGGCTTCACTTGCAGAGTTTTTACATTGTAGACATGTGGCACACATACTTACCCTGAGTTACTTGCGAAGTTTAAATGTTAACACACATTATTTTTAAACTGCTGGATTTTTTACTACATTGTGTTTGCCTGCATTGTGGTCCCAGCTAAGGGGAGGAAAAACAAGTAATTTTTTTTTTTGCTGCAGCAGTTTGTTTGCTGGGTGTGTGTGAGGGTGTTGCGGTTGGGTAGTGTGTGGGGCCCCAGTGATGGCTGAAATGGAGAGTGTGGGACAGTTTGTTCCTCAGTCAGCCCCGTGTGGAAATGTTTGGGCCCCATGCTTCCTGAATGCAGCCCTGGCGGTCTGCGTGCCCCAGGCAGGGTTTCCCCTGTGCTGGTGAGGCAGGGGTCAGAGGTCACGTGCGTTTGCGCGTGACGTGCGACTCAGTAGCGACGGAGGGGAGCCAGACCTCCCGTTTGGGAACGTGGTGGTGATTAAGGGCGCAGAATGTGCGGATCGGGCTGGTCGTGCATAGCAGGGCTCTAATGAAGCGAGGCGTTGGGGGGTGGGGGAGCGCCTTGGCGTGTAGCTGCACAGGCAGGGGTTTATGTGGGGGAGAGCAGGGTCAGTCTCTCAGGCCAGGAGAGGGCCTTACATCAGCCCTCCAGCTGCCATCGGCTGCGTTGTACCTGACATTACAAACTCCCTGAGCTGGCCAGGGGAGGACAACACCCCCCCCCCCCACCCCCCCGAGCTGAGCGCAGAGTAACTCTGGAAAACTGAGCTGAGTGCAGAGTAACTCTGGAAAACTGAGAAGAGCGCAGAGTAACTCTGGAAAACTGAGCTGAGCGCAGAGTAACTCTGGAAAACTGAGCTGAGCGCAGAGTAACTCTGGAAAACTGAGCTGAGCGCAGAGTAACTCTGGAAAACTGAGCTGAGCGCAGAGTAACTCTGAGATGAGTGCAGTGGAGACGCATGTCCTCTCACAGATTAAGGAGACTTTACCTGCGCCAGCCTCGTGGGGCTGTGAGTGTGAGTGTGTGTGTGTGTGTGTGAGAGTGTGTGTGTGTGTGATAACACACTGAAGTCTTGTGACCGTTTGGTACACATGGATTAAGTGGTATGCTACAGTCTCATTGGTCACTTATTTCTGTAGTTTCCTGAGGAAACTGCAGGCCCCAGTCTGCAATGGTGTCACGTACTTCCTTAATTTCAGAACGGGCATTGGGCAATCAGGAGCTTGCTGGGGCGTTCCATGAGTCATGAAGTGCTTTGTGTGTTTTGCCCCTGCGGTTGCAGTTGGTTTCGCTGCAGCTCCACACATTCCTGGCCTGCAGGTCTTACTGATTAACACAGAGCCCACCTGCTGTGGAGCTGCCAGTGAATGTGTACTGCGTTTAACCAGAGCACCCAGCATGAGCGCACTGAGCCTGGCAGTGCTGCGGCCGCGGTCTGGAGTGACCTCGCGCTGGACTCTGGACGGCAGTCAGGTTCAAATGGGTGAGTCACTGTAGAAATCCACACAACGAATGTGTCACAGTTTAAGCTGCTCCCCGGGGGGGTTGGCTTCTTGCTCGTTGGAGCGTATGATGGTGAAAGTGAGCCTGTAGGTCTAGTGCCCTTAAACCACATGTGCACACACCCATACTCTCACAGCTGCTGGCACAGTATGGCAGCACACATACAAACACTGACTCACATAGAGCTGAAACACAGGGCCGATTCAAACCCTTGCCTCGTTTCCCAGACCCCAGAGGGGCGTTATGGGGAGGGCAGACGTGACGCTGTGTTGTGTGTGACTGCGCGTAAATGGGACCCACAGAGGAAATCTTTCGGAATCCTGTGCAGGACCCCCCCACCCCCACCCCTCACCCACTGTAACTGTGGATGGAGAACATTCCAGAAATGTGGATACAGCTCCCAGTGGATACAGTGGGCTGCTTTTTAACTGTGCCGTTTAACCTGGGTGGAGCACGGGGTAGGGGGCAGGGGCAGTGGTCCTCTCTCTTCTGGGGCGGTATGTGATCCCAGCCATCTGATCCTGGGACTCCATTTGGACCCGGTGTCCAACCCTTCCTCTCTTGACAGAACTCAGAGGGACAAGTTTGGGCTGCTGAGGGGGATAAGCCCCTCAGCAGTGAGGTAGAATGTTGAGGTTTTTGGAAGATTCTGAATGAAGAAGTGAGGTATGTAGTTACAGAATGAACACAACCTCGGCACATAGCTCAATTATGATACGCAGTCTTGGTTGAGCTGTGCATTTGACTGCCAAAGAAGCAAGAGCAAATTCTGTGAAGTTTACCTTGGAGGTGGAGGTGTTTGGAAGGGATGTTGGGGTGCCGTGGAGGGAGAAGAGGGAGTGTGTGTGTGTGTGTGTGTCTGTTGAGTGTCTGTGTGAGGGAGTGTCTGTGTGAAGTGTGTGTGTGTGTGTGTGTGTGTGTGTGTGTGTGTGTGTGTGTGAGTGTGTGTGTGTGTGTGTGTGTGTGTGTGTGTGTGTGTGTGTGTGTGTGTGTGTGTGTGTTTTTGTGAATGTGTTTTTTTTTTTACACATTGTCATAATGGCTAATATGCATATTAGTACATCACATTTCTGTAGGGGTTCACACCTCACAGCAGTGTGCAGTTACTGCAGAAACCTCGCTGATAGTGTAGTTATCCTCAGGTACGATTGCCTCATAATGTCATTGAGGTAATTATGATCATGCAGCCCTGCAGTGTAATGGTGTTTTGTGCAGTTCTGCACAGCTGAATTGTTTGTTGTTGAATGAATAGCAGTCCGCTAGTTATGCTAATGCAGCCTGAACTCACTCGTAACTAATGACCGAGAGGAACGTTGCCAAGGTCAGTCCGTTGTTTTAAAATGAAAACGGAATTTAAATGTTTAGTAAAGAAATTTTGTGAAATTGCAGAACACAGTCCTTCATAAGTGAGGCCATTTGGACAGCATGCTGCTTCGGGAAGGATGTGTCAGTAGCCAGAACTGTAGAGCATGAAAAATTGAAATGTGTTTAAAAAAAAAAAAAAAAAACAATAACAGCATTGAAGTCTGGTACATTTTAACAGAATCAACAATGCTAATCAATACCGTGGCCCCACTGCCAGTCATGTAGATAAGCTGCATGCAGGAGCCGCTGTTTGCTTTTCACTTTGATCCTGGCCGCTCGTCATGTCCTGTCTTATCTTAGCACAGTGTAGCGCCCTGTCCTCTCCGGGGGGTACGCAGTGCAAGGCAGAGCGTCTGTCTGAGTCAGTCTCGCTCAGCTATTCAGGCATAGTTAAGCTGATAACACCCACCTGGTGGGTTAATGTAAACCTGTTTGTACTGGCTGATGTGTGTGATTGGCAGAAGGCATAGTGACCTCTGACCTGCCTGTTGCTCATCCAATTAGCCGGCTCCATGTGAGGGCCAGCTGTGACTCAGACCCCTTTCACTGTGGAGGTAGTGGCCCCACTCCTCTTTACTCCCCTGAGAGAAAGGTGTGTTCCTGCAGTGTTAGTCTGGGTAACGGCCTGTGAAGATCAACTCACAGCTCACCTGTCTAACCTGTCTGTTATTGCTGTGTAACCCGCCCGAGGCTACGGTGCTGACACACACTGGGAGATTCCTCTGTGTCTGTGTGTGTTTGCGCTGGCGCTTCCCTCTGTGTTGATTAAGTGGGTAGTTAGTGTTGGAAGTATCAGTGTTTGACAGTAGCCCTGCGTAGCTGCATTTCTCCCATAGGCTGAGTAACAGCAGACCAGCGCTCTCGCTGTCCCAGACTTTGCTCTGTGTAATTGAGCAGCACCACAGCTATCGCTGTAACTGTGTCTCTGAAAAGTCACATCTTATCAGCCTGCGCTGAAGCTCATCCACAGGGCTCATGAAAAAACACTACCCTGATATACCAAATTCGAGCACTGTGTGTAATCCCAAATTCAAGCACTGTGTGTAATCCCAAATTCAAGCACTGTGTGTAATCCCAAATTCAAGCACTGTGTGTAATCCCAAATTCGAGCACTGTGTGTAATCCCAAATTCAAGCACTGTGTGTCAAACTGTGGGTTTGTACTCACAGTTTGTACAAGCTTTTTGAGTGTTAAATTATGGACTGTTTCTGTAAGTGATGTTCGGTATGGGTGTCCTGGAGACTCGCGGTCAGGACTGAAATGTGATATTTGATGAATTCCGTCCCATTGATCAGAATATGAGACCTGAGAGAGTGCGCCTAACGGCGAACCGCCTGTCCTCCTGCAGGTCCCAGATCAGCAGTACTAGCGCTGAAATACAGGGGGCGCACTCCGTGCACGACAGAGCTGTGAAGAGACTTGAAGAGAAGAGATCAGGTGGGTCTCTCCACACACAGTATTCTGGATGTCTGGCCTATATAAACAGTATATAATTGAAATTAAGCACAATTTGAACTTTGTTTTCATGTGACCATCATGAAACTTTAAGTGCATCATTATTTAGTGAGTTTATTTCTGTATCTTAACCTGTGAAAGAGAAGCATGGGGCAGACGAGTTTATTTCTGTAATCTTAACCTGTGAAAGAGAAGCATGGGGCAGACGAGTTTATTTCTGTAATCTTAACCTGTGAAAGAGAAGCATGGGGCAGACGAGTTTATTTCTGTAATCTTATCCTGTGAAAGAGAAGCATGGGGCAGACGAGTTTATTTCTGTAATCTTAACCTGTGAAAGAGAAGCATGGGGCAGACAAGTTTATTTCTGTAATCTTAACCTGTGAAAGAGAAGCATGGGGCAGACAAGTTTATTTCTGTAATCTTAACCTGTGAAAGAGAAGCATGGGGCAGACGTGCGGTATGTGAAGGTGCAGTTCGGTTGGCTGTGAGTTTTTCCCCTGTTGAACCGAATCTTAAGGAGTGACATGGGACTGTTTTGCTTTGGCTCAGCCCGGAGCAGGTGCAAAGGGCCAGAGATGAGTGGGCAGCTGGACAGTGGGAAGGACCCCGTGTCTGCTGTCAGTGAGAGAGTTACGCTGGTTGTGGACGGCAGCCATTTTGTGGTGGACCCAGCGGCCTTCACCGCTCACCCTGACACCATGCTGGGCAGGTAGGGCCGGCACACACAGGCTGTCCCTATGCTGTGTCATAATGATGATATTCATAGCAATGCTAAAGGATAAAGAGTCATCAGTCAGTCACCATAATGAGATAACAGTGGTCTGGTACACCTCTGACTGTCGTCGCTTTTGTTGGTACAGGATGTTTGGCCCGGCCCGACAGCACAATTTCACTCGGCCCAATGAGAAGGGAGAGTACGAGCTGGCGGACGGCATCAGCGCTGGAATCTTCCGAGTGGTACTGGTAAGGCCCACGGACCCTCTCGCTCTTCTCCTCTGGGCTCAGTGGGCTGGTGTGACAGCAGCAAGTTGTGAGGGGCCAACTGATTTTGGAACTGTTAAGTTTGGATGTTGCCATGTTGGATAAAAAAGGAAAGTGTTTATGTAATGGGCACTTGTTTTGGCAGGATTATTACCGGACAGGGCTTCTGCGGTGCCCAGACGGCCTTTCCGTCGCAGAGCTGCGGGAAGCCTGTGATTACCTGTGCATCAACTTCAACTACAGCACCGTCAAGTGCCGCGATCTCAGTGAGTACTGCCCAATAGAGGACCTGCAGAAAACACAGGGCTGTGCACTGACTGCGCAGTCAGAACAAACACACCACACTGACTGCGCAGTCAGGAATCTTAAAACAAACAAAGACATGATGTAGATTCATGTTGGATACCTGTATTGTTCATCTGTGACTAAACTGCGTTGAGGCACAGAGAAGTTTCTCTCTGCTCTTTCTTTGGAATGTGTGTAGTAAGAAGCAGCTTGTGTTGAACCTGAAAACCTTTCATAGAGAGGTTTGCCTGTGAAATGTAGGTGAGCAGGTAGCACGGTTACACAGGTAACCCAGTGACACTGATGGGCCTCCTGCCAGGCGGTGACTATTTCTTTGTGCATGCTACGATTGTGGAAATACACACAATTACAGATATAAAACCATTAACTGATAAGGTTGGTTTTGTGATCTTTTAATTCCAGAATAATGGAAAGATAATTTTTCTTTCAAACATCGGTCCACACTGTTCTGAAGCCCCATAATGGTACTGAGTAGTGTGTGCAGAGAGGCTCTGGCTCCTCACGCTCTGCAGCACACCAGGGGGCCGGTAGGGTGGTAATCTATGGGCCACCTGGCCTGTCCTGTGCGGCTCCAAACACACAGGCTGTGTTGGTCCAATTGGGTCCCTATCACTGTCAGATCAAGTCTGATCAGAGTCGTAGGTGGTACTTTGGGTTGGGCAGCTAAGCGCAAACTCTCTGAAACTCTGAAACTCACTCGCAGCGTTCTGACTGCATGTGAGGAAAAGGCTTTAGGGGTTTGATAAACTGCCCAACAATTTTAAAACAACGAAAGAAGTTTATCTGACAGTTTTCTCATCATGTTGATAAATGATGCAGTCTTAACTCCCAGCATGCCTTAGCGTTAGGGAGGGGAATGTAAGAATGTGACCTAAATTCCAAATCTGTGCCTTAGGTGTGTCAGGTAGCAACATGAGTGAAATGAGAAGAATGAACCGGAGGGATGAACCCTGATCCTCCTCCATGCCTCAGGGACGTCCACGCACTGGCTGACCAATATGGCCGCCAACACAGCCATGTGATTATCGCCTGTCACTGTGTCAATATGGCCACCGACACAGCCATGAGATTATCGCCTGTCACTGTGTCAATATGGCCACCGACACAGCCATGAGATTATCGCCTGTCACTGTGTCAATATGGCCACCAACACAGCCATGAGATTATCGCCTGTCACTGTGTCAATATGGCCACCGACACAGCCATGAGATTATCGCCTGTCACTGTGTCAATATGGCCACCGACACAGCCATGTGATTATCGCCTGTCACTGTGTCAATATGGCCACCAACACAGCCATGAGATTATCGCCTGTCACTGTGTCAATATGGCCGCCGACACAGCCATGAGATTATCGCCTGTCACTGTGTCAATATGGCCACCGACACAGCCATGTGATTATCGCCTGTCACTGTGTCAATATGGCCATCGACACAGCCATGTGATTATCGCCTGTCACTGTGTCAATATGGCCACCGACACAGCCATGAGATTATCGCCTGTCACCGTGTCAATCACCGGATGGGCAAGGGGGGCCATATCGGATCCTGCATTTCCAGGCAACTTATTTAATTAGACTGATCTTTCCTGATGATATCTCAAATGGCTGTCTGCTCTTGTGTCTATATGAAATATATTTTTGTGGTCTAGTCAACGACTGAATTAGTTTTCACAGTCCGTTAGCTATGTGCAGTCTGTTAGCTAATGAGGCAGGGTAATCAGTACAAACAAAAACCATCAAACTCACCAGCCATCCATAAATTGAGTTTCTTTGGATAGTTGAAGTTTCTGTAGAGTCTCTGTTTATTTTTGACTTCAAAAGCCCTACCTCAGCCAAACACATTTCTGGATTTTACTTCACAGAGAGTGGGGATATTTGAGCTCACATAACTAGTGATAAAACCAAATCCCCTTCATTTCCTCAGTGACTCGCAGCTCTGTAACATTCAAGAACATGCATGCTTACTGCACGTGGTCGCCCATTTTACCATGCAATTTTACAAAGCAAGACAATGAATTTTTGCAACCAAAAACACTTTGACAGCCATGGCAATTTCTGAGCTTGGTCATGGTGTAGTATGGCAGGGTGTGCGGTGCGTGACGGAGACATCGGGCTGAGTCAGGTGGCCCGTGGTGAGGCATGTCTGTCAGACCTGGGAGGCAGAATGCCAAAGATACCCTGCATGCCTGAGATGCAGTGAAATGCTTTAAAAACGTCCTCTCAAACTCACATGACTACAAAAACCAAACTACAGGGGTGTGGTGGGGAAGAATGGAGGAATTCTCTCTCTTTCTCCATTTTCTTAGTGAACCGTTCCATTTTCCACCGCCCATTATACAGCCAGGTATTTACTGAAGTAGTGCAGGTGATTGTCTTGCTCAATGGCAGTGCCCCACCCAGGAATCAAACTTGCAGCCTCTGAGAGCCGCAGTGCCTCTCATTTATTTTCCTCAGAAAAGCCGAGGCACACCTTCCCTACCTGCATGTGTGATCCTGAGACCCGGTCAGAGGCCGGCGCAGCCCGCTGGGAGCCGCTTCATTTAGGCTGATTAATGCACAAGAGCTTGGCAGCTCCACTCACCGGTACCTCCTCATGCAGGTGTGTTCCGGGGTGCAGAGAGAGACGTGAGGTTTATGATCAGCGACGATGCTTTGTTAGTTCTGCATGGCTCCCTTAAAGGCTGTTAGATTGGGCAGCGAGCTGAGAGCGACCCCATGTGAACCCGCCTGGCGGAACGAGAACACAGCCAGGCCCAGTATTTACTCAGTATCTGTGTCTGTTTTCATCCAGGACCAGAACCAGAGACGACCAGCTTTCTGTTTACTTAAATATTCAGCCATGACACTACTCATCAGCGAGCTGGGTCAGGACTCCTATAGTTGTTTATAAACTAAAATGAATAATAATAATAGTAATTATTCATCTTTCATCCAGTGTTCACAAAGGGAATTCCAGAAACCTTGGATGAGGTTAGGGTTGGGGTTACAGGTGACTCACGGATGCTGTTTATCCACGCCCCTGAGCTGTGAGCAGATGCCAGAATCCGGGCAGTGAGTCAGTTTGTTCGGAAAGATCTGGAACATGTAGAAAGCCTGTGTGCTTTTGGGAGGAAAAACCACATTTTACTATTTAAATATTCCATCCTGGGAGGCACAGGATATGCAAAGCTCAGGTTAATGGGAAGCCCCTGGCTGCTGCTCTGCCCGGTAACACCCCCATCCTGCTGTCTGATTGGCAGGCGCTCTGCTGCACGAGCTGTCCAATGACGGGGCGCGCCGGCAGTTTGAGGGGCTCCTGGAGGACCTGGTGGTCCCGGCCATGGTGAACAGCGCCCAGGGCGGGGAGAGAGAGTGCCACATCGTGGTGCTGACCGACGACGACACCGTGGACTGGGACCAGGAGCACCCCCCGCCCATGGGGGAAGAGTATTCCCAAAGTAAGAGCGCCCCCTGTTGGGGCTGATCAGTTTGTTTTTAGCTCATATTGAGTCAGGTTATGATATGAATGGGAGAGCCCTGATCCTGCAGCCGTGCTCTCATGAATGGAACCTGATCTGGAATCAGTTTTGCTTTTTAACTCATAATGGTCAAGATGATATGGACAAAGTGAAACAGATCCTAGATCAGTGTTCCCTCTCTGAGGGTTTCTGTGAAAACCCCATTCACTTATGCTTTTGTACAAAGCAGGCCTGGCCTCTGGGGGCGGAGTTTACCTCAGCACCTCTGCATGCTGATATGCTGGAGCACCACAAGGGGGCGGAGTTTAGCTTTGATTAAATGTTCCCTCCATTATGTAGATATTTTCATTTTTCATATAAAATTAAAGATGTAAGCATTGTGTCACATCAAGTATACTGCACAAATTATTACAAAACTACACATTTCATCATTACAGCTGACACCCATGGCTCAGACTCAAGGTAGGCGTTTGAGCCAGTGCACATGCGAGGTAGCACTGCGGTCACCTGCGTAAAGGTGAAAGGTGAATCTGCTCTCTGCCTCCTCCCCCTGCAGTCCTCTACAGCACCAAGCTCTACCGCTTCTTCAAGTACATTGAGAACCGCGACGTGGCCAAAGCCTTGCTGAAGGAGAGAGGCCTGAAGAACATCCGCATCGGGATCGAGGGTGAGGTCCTGGGGTCCTGCTTTAATAAGCTTTTATTAGCCTTTATTAGCCTTAGGTTTGGGGAAGGGTCAAGGGATGAACTGAACTGAAACTGAATTGAAAGTGGTGTTTTGTCTCCTCTGATTTCTCGTTGAATGTCCAGATTTTTCGTTAATTCCTGAACTGCCTGATTTGAAATGGAATGAGCCCAGCTCAGTCTGGCCCTGGTCTAGCTGTACGCATGTTCTGATATTTCAGTCCTCCTATATCCCAGGGTACCCCACCTGTAAGGAAAAGGTGAAGCGGCGGCCAGGCGGGAGGTCAGAGGTCATCTATAATTACGTGCAGCGACCGTTCATCCAGCTGTCCTGGGAGAAGGAGGAAGGAAAGAGCCGGCACGTCGACTTCCAGTGCGTCCGCAGTAAGAGCGTGCCCAACCTGGCTGCGGCCCCGGCCACACCCACACCCCAGGTGGATGAGCTGGACCGTCTGCACCTGCCCTCGTCCCACAGCGCCAACGACAGCTGAGACCCCCACCGCCCCCCACCCGTCTGCAGGACCAGAGTCTACACTTTACACAAAACCTGGCCCTCCCGCCCACCGCCTGCCACACCCCACTCTAACTCCGTATGCTGTGACGGTGCGGTGCTTTGCTGCAGTGCTGCCACCTCCTGGCGTGGAGGGAGAAGGCATTCAGGACTCATGGTTGCCATGCAACATTGTCCTGAAAAAAACTTGTGATTGGCTGATTTTGAGATTTAAATTTTTGGTTGTTTGGATGACGGTCTGGAAAACGGAACCCCCCCCCCCAAATGGAGAGTCTTTTAGAGGGGTGTAGGACATCATCCGGCTCGTGTAAAACAAACAAACCGCTGTCATCTGTCATGTGAATTGCAGCAGGACTCAGTGGGTGGGAGCTGAGCTCTGGACGCTCTAAGGTGAGGCGTGGAGGTGAACAAGCCGCAGTTCTTAAACTGGCTGCAGGTCTGTTCCTGTTCCTGTGTGACATGGGGAGAGGGTCTCCTTTCCCTTCACAGTAACTGTTAAAAATGCAAAAAAAGATCAATAACATTGTGAATGGAGAGGGTTAACGTTAATGAACCCTGCGCTTGAGTTGGGTGTTCTGTGCTGAAGTGTGTAAGCATGAGTCCAGCTCTACAGTGAGTGTACGGGACCATTCAGCACAGGGTATGACAGCGGCAGCACTGGGGTGGCCTGTGTGTATGCATGCATTCTTGTGCTTGTGAGTGTGTATAGGACTGACATGGTGAGCGTGTGTGTGTTTGCGCATGTTTGCTTTGGAGTGTGTGAGTATGTACGCATGCACTCTTGTGCTTGTGAGTGTGTGTAGGACTGATTTGGTGAGTGTGTGTGCGAGTGAGGTACAGGCATGCAGCAGTGTGTGTGTTTGTGTATCTGTGGTTGTGGGATGGTCACGCCCCGTCTTGTTGCTGCTAGCCCTCAGACAGAGCTGCTGTGTCCTGCTTTTTCAGCAGCTCCATTTTAATGCCCACATTCTGCGCCTGAGTTTCTCCATACAGGGCTGTCTGATCACATGACCAAATGTTTTTCACCGTGTGTCGGAGTCATTCTCTGAACCAAATTATTCTTCTGAAATCACTTTAAAACCTGAGTATGGCTGGAAGCTGGAGACAGCATTTATATTCAAATCATCTGTATTGTTTGTATGAAGGATATGTCTGCTGTATGTTACTGATATGAAACACTGCACCTTTGAAGATATTGTGATTTATATTTATTATAAAATAAAGGGTTTGTGCAAATACTTGGTGATTGTTTATACTTTTGAATTTCTCAACCTTAAAGCAGTTTCCACAGCCCTGTCGCTGATGGCTGATGTGTATATGCGATCTGAGCATTGGGGGTTTTGCTCCAGTCTGGTACAGCAGCACAAAGCTGAATGGAGTATGAACAGTGCAGGAGGCGAAACACTGAAGCACTTACCTCATCGACTTCACTTCCAACACCATAAAATACTCACCTTATTTAGCAACTAAATTTGTGCCTAGCTGCACCCAATCATTCACCCCTAAAGCAGAATGTCATCTTACACGTGAAATAAAGCAGTCCCCCACCTTCCAGGTGTTTGTCTTACTGAATTAATCCCATAAATGCTGAAATTCATAAAGGCCATAACTGGATGCAATAATGAGTTTAGTTTGCAGATGCAATTAAGACTGGAGAAGAAGGTTTTGCTAATTTCCTGAAGAACACAAATATTCCATCAGTGATCCAAACTGACATTGAATTATTTGCGTGTACACTCCAGTAAAAACCTGCCTTTGCACCTGCCACATAAAGGTAAGAGAGCGTGACACAATGTGCAGACAAGACGCTTTCAGAGGCTGCGTACCTGTACCTCAAACACAACCGGCCTCATTTCCGGTCACTCTGAGCGGTGCGGCATGCTTCCTCCAGGACCTTTCCAAAGGTCGGTAAAGATCCTGGAACTTCAGAACTTTCTTATGGGTTTCCATGGCTGACATTTACTTTGCAGGACAAACAGCGCGCTGATTGATCTAATGGCCGCACATGTGTGCCGGCGCTCAGCTGGTTTCCCTGCACATTGGTCTAGGCCCTCCTGCAACTGTGCGGTTTGAGTTTTTATGACCAAGCTGCTGATTCACTGGAGAAACGTCAATACAGCAATACAGAGGAAGAACGCAATCACAACTCAGGACAGCAGCACTGACATTTGGGTGAAATGAAGACAACAAAACCCGGAGCACATCTATATACAAGGGTTTTTTTTATTGAATGCTTTCAAAAGTCTACAGCATTAATGCTCCTTTCACAGAAACAAGCTTTGCTACCTAACACTGCCCAGAGGGCATGTAAAATTAAAGTTTTAACAATTAAGGAGGAAAAAAAATTAAATAAAACATGCACATGTATACATGATCATTGTTTAAGGCAAAAATTGACAATCCAATGTGATAAACGTGTGGGTGCAGTTGGTCTAAGACAGAAGGACAGTTACTCCAGGGCTCAACCCTGGTCTTTACAACAGATCAGTGTGTTCACTAGCTCTGGAAATCACTCATACCCACTCAATCCTACAGCACAGCGCCCAGTCCCATCACAGACAGGCCAGTGTGTGCACAGGCTTCTGCTCAGCCCGCCATGAAAACACCGCATTCAGCTCCTGACCCAGTCCTGGTGTTCACCCTCCACACTGGGAAGCTGAACCAGGTGTGTCGGTGCTGGACTGAAGGCCACGCCCACACCCTCACTAGCCCCTCCTCCAATCGCCAGGGCTCCAATCAGGTAAGACTCTAACAGTGCTGCGGCAAGGTCTGAGGCTGCACACATCAAGGCCCATTCTCATGTCTCAGACTACAACTGCTGACCTAGGATCAGTTTTTCGCTATCCTAAACTAATCCATCAAAAGTCCAAACTGATCCTAGATCAACTCACTGCAACTCACCTTGATGCTCAAACAGAGAGAGAACATGGCTGGGATGGGACATCTAGCCTGAACCCTGTTTAAACTCCATGTTCCACCATCTGCTTCAAATGAACTACATTTCCCATCAACCCCCACAGTTAAACTCTTTCTTCCCTCTTGCTTGCCCTTCCTCTACACTATTTTTCCACTGAATCAGAGGCCAACCCACCCAAAAGGAAATGGCTCATTCTCGGCTGGCCCCTGTCCTCAGACTGTGTGAATGATGTCATATGTAAACACTGCAGGTTATTTTTAGCCCTGTGAAGCAAAAAGAATTTCCTCAACCAGATCCAGCACCAGACATACCACATTACTGAGCCATTACTGAGTGGAGCCCAAACAATGTGCGTACTAAAGTCACGCGCGCGCACACACACACACACACACACACGCACATTTCGACCTTTCACATCCAAGACTGAATCATCAAAGCTCACGTCTCTATGCACTTGGCTAATGAAATAGGTTTGGTAACACAGACAGCCTTGTACCGTAAAGTAGGTGTGTGACGCACCCGTGTACTAGTAGCTAAATTCAGAAGAACACCAAAGAAACATGCTGGTGAGTCAGCCATCATTTAATGACTGATCCCTGAACAGGGCCCTGGGCCACCTCCACATTCAACAGCAAAATCCCATGAGGCCGAGCAGGACCTGAGAATGGAAGAGGAGCAGGTGGGACTTACACACTCACACTCCTCTCTCTCACTCACACACACACACACACACACACACACACACACTCACACACTCACTCACACACACTCACACACACTCACACACACACACACACACACACACACACACACACACACACACACACACACACACACACACACACACACACACACACACACACACACACACACACACACACACACACTCACGACTCCAGCTTCACATATTCCAGCTGGGACCAGCTCTCCGTTCAGGGCCACAACATCATCAAACTAAGCCGTCCGTTACTCATTTCACCAGGCAAATCAATCCGATATTTACAGCAATTACAAATCCCCCCCCGACCCCCACAGTGCGCACACACACAGTCAACTGTGCCCCGGTGTGCTTCACCTCCAAATAAAATTATTCAAACATCATTCACGCTTTTAAGCGCAGCCTTTTCCAAACAAAACAACAGCACAGCATACAGCGTGGTCCACACAGGCTCGCAGTCTGCTTCAGCCACACCGAGTCCAAAATGTTCCTGTCATTTATGTATTAGAAAAACAACAGTGTCAATCTAAAGTTACCAAGTTACCAAAATAGATTCTTTTACCAGTAGTTAATGCTAAGATAGCAGGAGCCCTGTATTTAAAGAAATAAAGACAGACCGTACCTCACAGAGAGGAGGCCCCCTGTGGCTGGTCCCGCATCAAAACACAAACAACGTCAGACTACACACAACCTGCCAATCACCAGTGGAAAGGAGGGCCGGTCATTCTCACAGACAGCAGAGACCCATTTTCACTCAGAATGTTCCAGTTAAATCATCACAGATCAGTTGTTCTACAACCAGGAAGTGCCCTTCAGCCAGTGACCATGGTAACTGGCACACCATTTGCCATGGACAGAAGAGGAGGGCGAATGACCAACAAATCAGATCAACAGGCAGACACTGTTAACCAATCACTGCAGTGGAACCATGGTCTCATTGCTGTTGGTTGGACTCTGCTGGTCCCAGCGGGCTGCAGACAGAGTGATTCTGCTCACTGCGACTCCGCTGGGAAAGGACAGGAAACGCGGAGTCCAGGAGCAGTGCTGGTGACATCTGCGTGCCCAAACACGAAGAGCAGAACATCCTGCACCACAGAACCAACACGGTCCTCCCGTTCCATGGCCCGGGCCTCACGGCTCTCCTGGTTCGCTCTCCTCCTTTCAGGAAACGGTGACGGTTGTGCGCGTACTCCGCTGCGTGGAGCTGGACTCTGACTTTAAGGCTGCGGGAGTTTGAGACGGTGAGCGCTCGGGAGCGCGGGGGCAGGGGGTGTAGCGCCTGCCCGTCGTCACAGACCCTGCGCAACGCGTGGACGCAGAGCGCAGCAGCATCTTTGGTGTAGATCACCCTGTGTACCTCGGGCCGCACACACACAGGGATGAACTGTCCTCTCACATCACAAATAAAGACCGGGGCAAAGCTCTGCGATCCCTGAGGAGCTGCCCCGGCACTGAACCAAGGGAACTGGGTCTGCTTTCAACAGCCAGTCCTGTTATGTCAATGAGCACCTCTGTTAAAGAAGGCGGCGGCAAGAGGGAGGCTCCAGGGGAACAGCCCTGAGGGGGCTGGGGGGGGCTGCATAGACCTGTTGGAT
This sequence comes from Albula goreensis, assembly GCA_022829145.1. Lineage (NCBI taxonomy): Eukaryota > Metazoa > Chordata > Actinopteri > Albuliformes > Albulidae > Albula > Albula goreensis. The sequence continues at coordinate 36,903,729 of CM040752.1, read as the reverse complement.
TGGGGTGGGGCAGGGGGCCGGCCCTGCTGGTTTGGGGTGGGGCTTGGTGGGCGGGCCCTGCTGGATTGGGGTGGGGCTTGGTGGGCGGGCGGGGCCTGCTGGATTGGGGCGGGGCAGGGGGCCGGCCCTGCTGGTTTGGGGTGGGGCTTGGTGGGCGGGCCCTGCTGGATTGGGGTGGGGCTTGGTGGGCGGGCCCTGCTGGATTGGGGTGGGGCTGGGTTGGCCGGCCCTGCTGGATTGGGGTGGGGCTTGGTGGGCGGGCCCTGCTGGATTGGGGTGGGGCTTGGTGGGCCGGCCCTGCTGGATTGGGGTGGGGCTTGGTGGGCGGGCCCTGCTGGATTGGGGTGGGGCTGGGTGGGCGGGCCCTGCTGGATTGGGGTGGGGCTGGGGGCGGGTCTCCCCGGTCTCCTCCACACCATATGCTGGCTGTTTGGTGGCCTCACGCTTTAAAACACATACAAAAAGTCTCAGCCCCTGTGAGAAAGGCTGGAGATCGTGTGTTTGGGGGGGGACACAGATGGGCCAAAGTTTGGGGGGGTAGTTTGTGGAAGTTTTTTTGCTGGATGCAGCTGCAGCTCTTTGAGCCCTTTAACCTGCAGCAGAACGGGGCGCTGGGGGGTCTACCTCTTCCCCGTCTTCATGTAGGAGGGGATGGCCCCCCGTGCCGTCAGACCCTCAAAACGCTTGTAGGTGTAGTTAATGAACACCCAGTCCTTATTCTTCAGATCCACCTCCGAGTGGTTACTGACCACAGGGGCAGCTAGAGAAGGAGAGAGGGAGGGAGGGAGGGAGGGAGGGAGAGGGAGGAGGGAGGGAGAGGGGAGGGAGGGGGAGAGAGGGGGGAGGGAGGGAGGGAGGGAGAGGGGGGGAGGGAGAGGGGGAGGGAGAGGGGGAGAGGGAGGGAGAGGGGGAGGGGGAGGGAGAGGGAGAGGAGAGGGAGGGAGAGGGAGGGAGGGAGAGGGAGAGGGAGGGAGAGGGGGAGGGAGAGGGAGGGAGGGAGGGAGAGGGAGAGGGAGAGGGAGAGGAGGGAGAGGGAGAGAGGGAGGGGAGAGGGGGGAGAGGGGGAGAGGGGAGAGGGGGAGGGAGAGGGAGGGAGGGGGAGAGAGGGAGGGAGGAGAGGGGGAGAGAGGGAGGGAGGGAGGGAGAGAGGGAGGGAGAGGGGGAGAGAGGGGGAGGGAGGGGGGGAGAGGGGGAGGGAGGGGGAGAGGGAGAGGGAGAGAGGGAGGGAGGGAGAGGAGGGAGAGGGGGAGGGAGGGAGAGAAGAGTTAAACACACATTACATTTTTATCACATTCACAGATCTATTTTTACTGGTTAACACAACTTTTGTGTGTTTGTAAATGTGCTCTGTATTTGCATTGCAAATAAGATACAATCTTTTCAGATGTATAAAACAGAATTAAATAAGAAAAATTTTAAATGAAATTATAATTTCATCTGCGTCATAGAAACCCTTAGACAGAAGAACCTTTTGATCTGAAATAATAAAATGTTCATAACTGTCATCCTTTGACTGGATTCCTTCATATAACAGTTGCCTTATATGTAGGCCGTTCTCATTTTACACCATAATAACCTTTAAATTAAGCGCCTAGCCCTCACACCTGCTGCACTCAAAGCTAACGCACACTCGTGCCAGTAGCTGACACCTGCACAATCAAGACTGTCTGGCACCCTGAGAAATGAAAATGCTAGAAAATGTAAACTGAAATGGTAAAAAGTATTACGGCTACATTTCAGAGGAGCTGGAAGCACCTGACTAAAAACAGAAGGAATCACACACTAAGTGGAGAACGTGACTGTGGTGTGAACAGAAACCTGCGAAGGAGAAGAGCAGTCAGAGGAACAGCAGGTGGCCTCCGACTCCAGCACCACGAGTGCTACGTGCCAGACAGCACACTGCGTTACACTGTGTTACTGCACAGCGGCACCCTCCGTTCCCTTTTCTTTGGAAAATGTTCTTTCTCACGGACCCAAACACTGACTGACGAAAGTATGACACCTTGAGCCCTGAATGTATGTAGTGCAGGAGTGATGTAATGCACAGTAAAAATGAAACAGTTTATCTCATTTCCTGAAACTTATTTCTGGAAAAGCAGGTTTTTTGCGAAGCTGACGACATGCCTGTGAAGAACAAGGACTGTCCACATCTCATCATTCTGGACTTTCCCTGAATGTTTTGGCCACATTTATTCTCAGAACAAGCCCAGATTGGTGAGAAAGAGAGCAGAAGATGAGCGGCCGTTAGGGCACAGACGGCGGCTCTGTGCCACGTTAGGGTTCTCACACACAGGGAGTGTGCAGCTTTATCAGCTACAGCCATTATTCAGCCTTCACTCACACACCCTCACATCAGACAGCCTGAGACAGGCAGGGTTTACTCTGTGTACAGGTGAGACAGTCAGGGTTTAGTCTGTGTACAGGTGAGACACTCAGGGTTTACTCTGTGTACAGGTGAGACAGTCAGGGTTTACTCTGTGTACAGGTGAGACAGTCAGGCTTTTTTACTCTGTGTACAGGTGAGACTGTCAGGGTTTACTCTGTGTACAGGTGAGACAGTCAGGGTTTACTCTGTGTACAGGTGAGACAGTCAGGGTTTACTCTGTGTACAGGTGAGACAGTCAGGGTTTACTCTGTGTACAGGTGAGACAGTCAGGTTTACTCTGTGTACAGGTGAGACAGTCAGGGTTTACTCTGACATACAGGTGAGACAGTCAGGGTTTACTCTGTGTACAGGTGAGACAGTCAGGGTTTACTCTGTGCTCCTGGTACCTGGTTGGAGGATATCCGAATCTGGGAACTCGTCAAAGTTGGATGTGTCATCGATGCTTTTGATTTCAATGGGGATGGCAGCTGGTCTTTCCCTGTGTCAGAGTGAAAGAACATCACATTAACGGACATGTACAGACATGCTGTGGGTCTGCGTCTGGCCCGATTAAGAGGAGGCTCAGCTGGGTCTGTGTAAGGAGGGTTGGGTTTTCGGGGAATGGTTTTGGGGCGCAGGTCTGTTTGTACCTGATGTGGTCGTAATCCACCCCTTGGAAGAAGAGGTTACTCTTAATCTCCTCCACCCCAAGCGCCCCAATGCGGTGTTCCCCTCACAGCAAAACCTGGGAACAGAACACACACACCTTTACTACACATAAACACACACACACACCTTTACTACACATAAACACACACACCTTTACTACACACATAAACACACACACACACCTTTACTACACATAAACACACCTTTACTACACACACACACCTTTACTACACATAAACACACACACCTTTACTACACATAAAACACACACACACCTTTACTACACATAAACACACCTTTACTACACACACACACACCTTTACTACACACACACACACACACCTTTACTACACATAAACACACACACACACCTTTACTACACACACACACACCTTACTACACATAAACACACACACACACACCTTTACTACACACACACACACACACCTTTACTACACATAAACACACACACACACACCTACTACACACACACACACACACACACCTTTACTACACACACACACCTTTACTACACATAAACACACACACACACCTTTACTACACACACACACACACACACACACACACACCTTTACTACACACACACACACACACACCTTTACTACACATAAACACACACACACACCTTTACTACACATAAACACACACACACACACCTTTACTACACACACACACACACACACACCTTTACTACACACACACACCTTTACACATAAACACACACACACACACCTTTACTACACACACACACACACACACACACCTTACTACACATAAACACACACACACACACCTTACACACACACACACACACACCTTTACTAAACACACACACCTTTACTACACATAAACACACACACACACACCTTTACTACACACACACACACACACACACCTTACTACACATAAACACACACACACCTTTACTACACACACACACCTTTACTACACACACACACACACACCTTTACTACACACACACACACCTTTACTACACATAAACACACACACACCTTTACTACACACACACACACACCTTTACTACACATAAAACACACACACCTTTACTACACATAAACACACACACACACACCTTTACTACACATAAACACACACACACACACCTTTACTACACATAAACACACACACCTTACTACACACACACACACACACACCTTTACTACACATAAACACACACACACCTTTACTACACACACACACACACCTTTACTACACATAAACACACACACACCTTTACTACACACACACACACACCTTTACTACACATAAACACACACACACACCTTTACTACACATAAACACACACACCTTACTACACATAAACACACACACACACACTTACTACACATAAACACACACACACACCTTTACTACACATAAACACACACACCTTTACTACACATAAACACACACACACACTTTACTACACATAAACACACACACACCTTTACTACACATAAACACACACACCTTACTACACATAAACACACACACACACACACCTTTACTACACATAAACACACACACACACACCTTTACTACACATAAACACACACACACACACCTTTACTACACACACAACACACACACCTTTACTACACATAAACACACACACACACACCTTTACTACACATAAACAACACACACACACCTTTACTACACACACACACACACACACACACCTTTACTACACATAAACACACACACACACACCTTACTACACACACACACACACACCTTTACTACACATAAACACACACACACACCTTTACTACACATAAACACACACACCTTTACTACACATAAACACACACACACACACCTTTACTACACATAAACACACACACACACACCTTTACTACACATAAACACACACACACACACCTTTACTACACATAAACAACACACACACACCTTTACTACACACACACACACACACACCTTTACTACACATAAACACACACACACACACACCTTACTACACACACACACACACACACACCTTTACTACACATAAACACACACACACACACCTTTACTACACACACACACACACACCTTTACTACACATAAACACACACACACACCTTTACTACACATAAAACACACACACACACCTTTACTACACATAAACACACACACCTTTACTACACATAAACACACACACACACACCTTTACTACACACACACACACACCTTTACTACACATAAACACACACACACACACCTTTACTACACATAAACACACACACACACCTTTACTACACATAAACACACACACCTTTACTACACATAAACACACACACACACACCTTTACTACACACACACACACACACCTTTACTACACATAAACACACACACACCTTTACTACACATAAACACACACACACACCTTTACTACACACACACACACACACCTTTACTACACATAAAACACACACACACCTTTACTACACATAAACACACACACACCTTTACTACACATAAACACACACACACCTTTACTACACATAAAACACACACACACCTTTACTACACACACACACACACACACCTTTACTACACATAAACACACACACACCTTTACTACACATAAACACACACACACACCTTTACACACCTTTACTACACACACACACACACACCTTTACTACACAAACACACACACACCTTTACTACACATAAACACACACACACACCTTTACTACACACACACACACACACACACCTTTACTACACATAAACACACACACACACACCTTTACTACACACACACACACACACCTTTACTACACATAAACACACACACACACACCTTACTACACATAAACACACACACACCTTTACTACACATAAACACACACACACCTTTACTACACACACACACACACACCTTTACTACACATAAAACACACACACACTTTACTACACATAAACACACACACACACACCTTTACTACACATAAACACACACACACCTTTACTACACATAAACACACACACACCTTTACTACACATAAACACACACACCTTTACTACACATAAAACACACACACACCTTTACTACACATAAACACACACACACACACCTTACTACACATAAACACACACACACACACCTTTACTACACATAAACACACACACACACACCTTTACTACACATAAACACACACACCTTTACTACACATAAACACACACACACACACCTTTACTACACACACACACACACACCTTTACTACACATAAACACACACACCTTACTACACATAAACACACACACACACACCTTTACTACACATAAACACACACACACACACCTTTACTACACATAAACACACACACCTTTACTACACACACACACACACACCTTTACTACACAAAAACACACACACACACACACACCTTTACTACACATAAACACACACACACACACCTTTACTACACATAAACACACACACACTTTACACATAAACACACACACCTTTACTACACATAACACACACACACCTTTACTACACATAAACACACACACCTTTACTACACATAAACACACACGCCTTTACTACACATAAACACACACACACACACACACCTTTACTACACATAAAACACACACACACACACCTTTACTACACATAAACACACACACCTTTACTACACATAAACACACACGCTTTACTACACATAAACACACGCCTTTACTACACATAAACACACACGCCTTTACTACACATAAACACACACACACCTTTACTACACATACATAAACACACACACCTTTACTACACATAAACACACACACACCTTTACTACACATAAACACACACACCTTTACTACACATAAACACACACACCTTTACTACACATAAACACACACACACCTTTACTACACATAAACACACACACCTTTACTACACATAAACACACACACACACCTTTACTACACATAAACACACACACCTTTACTACACATAAACACACACACACGTCTTTACTACACATAAACACACACACACGTCTTTACTACACATAAACACACACACACATCTTTACTGCACATAAACACACACATTCACTCATCTATTACACAGCAACAGCGTTTACACAGGAACACATGGATATCACACAGAGGAGCACACACATCACACACAACACATAACACACAGCACAGGAACTCTATAATTCTGTACAGGAAGTGCACAGCAATATACCAGAAGTGCAGTGTAATGTGCAGGAAGTGCAGTGTGATGTACAGGAAGTGCAGTGTAATGTACAGGAAGTGCAGTGTAATGTGCAGGAAGTGCAGTGTGATGTACAGGAAGTGCAGACCTGAGGATGAGGTCCTTGGCCTTCTCTGAGATAGGAACCTCTGGTGGGAAGGTCAACGTTTCCCTCCAGTTCATCACCTTCCTGTATGTCTCCTGGGGCGTCTCCGAGCAGAATGGGGGGTATCCTATGAGTGTGCACACAGGCATCATGTGACCTCTACTACAGGAAATGGGCACCTTTAATTACTGAGTTGGTGGCTGAGTTGGAATTCCATTGGGATCTTTATTAACTCTGAATA
>CM040752.1:36853585-36891085 GCA_022829145.1 Albula goreensis | reverse complement strand
ACTCTCACCCATAGACAGGAACTCACTCTTACCTCCTGGCAGGAACTCCATAATGAGGTAGAGGTTCATCTTGTCCTGGAAGCTGTAGAACATCTTCACCACCCACAGGCTGTCTGCTTCCACCAGAATGTCCCTCTCTGCTCTGATGTGGCCCACCTGAGACACAGTATAACATCTTTATGGCAGAGTTAGGGTGCAACATCCCATCACTGCATTATAAATGTATAACAGAGATCACAACACCGGGGCCCACTGCCACCCCTGGGAAATGTAGTTTAAGGAGCTGGTAGGACATAATAACAGAATCACATTAAACTGACCCAGTTCAGTGGTGGTTCACTCACACATATGCACACACGCACGCACACACACACACACACACACATGCATGCACACAGACACACACACACACACACACACACACACACTCTAAAGCACAGTGCATGATCCGATGGACACATTTCCCATGTGAACATAGTTAACCAGTTGTTCATTGGCATGGAAGGATAAGTCAAGTTAAAAAAGGATCAGATGCACTCATTTCCTTTCCAAGGCCCTGCCTGCATGAAACCCCGTCATGGCGAGAGCTGCAGGGCCGCCATTGTGGCTCCACCATGAACCATCAGCTGCCATAGTCAAAGGTTTTAGAGAGGGCAGAACCCAGCTGCCATTGTGGCTGAACCATCAGCTGCCATAGTGAAAGGTTTTAGAGAGGGCAGAACCCAGCTGCCACTCCAGTTCTAAGCTCCTCACTTACTCTTTGGTTCCAGCACAGTATATAACATACTGATCTTTTTCACATTCTTGGTTCTGTTCAACTGCCAAGGGACCACAGACACAAATGAGCCGTTTGCCTGAGCCTGGCACTCTATACATTGATGCAATCTTGCTTAGCGTGTATTTTTACTTGTAACAAAATTCTATAAATATTTAACAAAACTGGAAGTTCCAAAACTGTGCTGATCAGACGGACTGTCTCGCGTCAGACTGATACACACTCATCCTGTGGGTGTCTGTCCCACATTATTACCCTTCTCACATAGATCTGCATGATACTTTCCCTGTGAACAGTAGGAGTAACAAAGAAAAACTCTATTTACCTCATTAATAGATTTGAATGCAAAACATAAATAAATGGTTTGACCACAGAGGGAATTTAAATACAGATCTTACATGAAATGAATGGGATGTTACCTGTTCCCCCAGGTATACCGGTTCCCCAGCCAGCCCTGCTCACCTGCTCTTTCTCCAGCATGTCTGCCTTGCGCAGGATCTTCATGGCGTACACGTGGCCCGTGTCCTTCTTCTGCACCAGCCGTACCTGAGGGGAGGGGCATCCAGAGACATCAGCCAATCACAAAACACTAATGGGGAGGAGCTGAGGCTATCCAGTGACAGGTCTGGTCCACTATTAAGAGGACAACCAATGAGGAGATGGGACCATCCACTGCATGCAGAATAAGGGGAGAGTATTATGTTTGAGGAACTGGCTGCTGAGCAAGAGATAGACATCGGCTACTGACTACAAGAAAACCACAAAAACCTGCAGATACTGCCTCCTACAGGACTGGAGTTAAACCTGCAGACAGTGCAGCCTGCAGATGGATGCTGTTCTTTCAGGAAAAGCTGGACTGCTGCGGTGGCCCTCACCTCTCCAAAAGCTCCGCGGCCGATGACCTTGAGTGACTCGAAGTCATCCAGGCCGAGGCGCGTTCTCTTCAGCCTCAGAAACTCTGTCTCCTTCCGGGCATGCTGGGAACGCCGCATGCGTTTCTGTGAGGAGGAGAGAGCGCAGAGTGAGTGTGTGAGAGAGAGTCTGTGTGTATGTGTGTGAGTGTGTGTGTGTGAGACAGAGTGTGTGTGTGTGTGTGAGTGTGTGTGTGTGAGAGTGTGTTTATTGTGTGTGTGTGAGTGTGTGTGAGACAGAGTGTGTGTGTGTGTTTAGTGTGTGTGTGTGTGTGTTTATTGTGTGTGTGAGAGAGATAGAGAGTGTGTGTGAGTGTGTGTGTGTGTTTATTGTGTGTATAAGTGTGTGTTTATTGTGTGTGTGTGAGAGATAGAGAGAGTGTGTGTGTGTTTGTGTGTGAGAGTGTGAGTTTGTGTGAGAGTGTGTGTGTGAGAGAGATAGAGTGTGTGTGTGTGAGAGTGTGAGAGTGTGTGTGTGTGTGTGTGTGTGTGTGTGTGAGTGTGTGTGTGTGAGTGTGTGTGTTTGTAGCCTCGCTTTCTCACCTCCTCATCAGCAAGTCCCTCCTGATCCATCACTTTCTCCAGCTTCTGCTGCCTGTGAACACAAGCAGTTTATTACACACCGCGTTTATCCTCACACACACTCTCTCACACACACACACACAGCATTTATCTGTCTGACACTCACACACACACACACAGCATTTATCTGTCTCACACACACACACACAGCATTTATCTGTCACACACACACACACACACACACACACACACACACACACACACACACACACACACACACACACACACACACACACACACACACACACTGCATCTGCTGCTGTTGACTGTACCAGGGAGCTAAACAGAGCCATTAAACACAGCTGCTTCATTAGCCCAGCTAATGCTGCAGAAAGCACTGCTTTCCAGGCTCAGAGTTCAGTCTCACAGTGTGTGTTTAACCGCTACAGTGCTCCCCAGCCCAGCACAGATGAGTGTGGAGTCTCCCACTTCCCTTCAGGGTGTAGCCGGCATTTTGCCACTGAGTGGTGGTATTTTCACAGAACTTCCTCCTCAGGCCTGTGAACCAGAGAAACACACACACACACACACACACACACACACACACACACACACACACACACACACACACACACACACACACACACACACACACACTACACACACTCACTCACTCACTCACATACACACACACACACACACACACACACACACTCACTCACTCACTCACTCACTCACTCACTCACTCCACTCACTCACTCACACTCACTCATTCACTCACACTCACACTCACTCACTCACCTCACTCACACACACACACACACACACACACACACCAAAGGAGGAGAAAATCTGCTACCCACAAACCAAAGGTGAAACTGTGCTCCTGTAAAAACACAGCCTCTACGCTCAGGCTAACCAACCGTAACCCAGCTGCGTCACTCAGGATGCATGCAGACAGACAGCATTACGGCGAGCAGACTAGATCTGAGCACCCCACGGTTTCTGCCTCTGTAACTTGCCCTGGCAAGCTTTTCCAAGCACTGACCCTCTCTGTGTGAAATAAGACTTCCTCATCTTTTCAGGGGTCAGAGTGATCACCTTTTACAGGGAGTTTTGTTTATTTTCCCTGGAAAATGTCAACCGTATCAAGCAGTCTGTAAAATGCGCTAATAAAAACACAGACTGATTAATTGGTTGACTGACTGAGTGATGAAGCCGTGGAGACGGGGGCGGGGCCTAGTGATGACGCCGTGGAGACGGGGGTGGGGCCTAGTGATGAAGCCGTGGAGGCGGGGGCGGGGCCTAGTGATGAAGCCATGGAGACGGGGGCGGGGCCTAGTGATGAAGCCATGGAGACGGGGGTGGGGCCTAGTGATGAAGCCATGGAGACTGGGGTGGAGCTTACCTCATTTCCCTCTCCTCATGCTGGGCTATCAGGTTGCTGTAGAAGTTCTCCAGGGTCACTTTGGCCATGGTCACTCGCTCCTTTGTGTGGTTACTCATCGAGGAGCAGGAAGACTGGCCTGTCATTGCCATGGTTACCTAAGTCACACAAGAAAACGCGTCGCCCCCCCGTTGTCAGTGGGCCAGAGGTCTCAGTTCTAAACTTGAGAATGTCATCATCAAAACAAAACAAAACAAAACAAAAAGAAACATGTGACAGTACCTGACTGCTGGTGTGTGATATAAACACATTAAGCACACAAAAATACATTTCTCATAGCAAGAATGCCACATCCAGCCCACCCCCTGCAGGGGGGCTGCGTTTGGCCTGCAGAATCACAGTGTAACATAACTTACTATGTGTTTAACAGGCTCAATTATTCATGAGGTCAATTATTAATGTGCTCACTCTTTAATATTTAAAGTCATAATTGAACATCAATGTCAGCTTTTTGAAATTAGAATTTAAAGTGTCAGCACCACAGATCAGTGAACCCAACAAAAGCACAGCTCTTGTAGAAGAAGCTCATTTCATTTTCAAGTTTGTCATGTGTGGGAAAAAAAAAAAAAAAAAATTAATGAGTATTATGGCAAGACAACACCACTGCGTGTGCATACTGAGTGCTGTCACAGGACTGCTGACATGTGTAAATGTATAATGTACACTCCCTTAACACAGCACCTGCACAGCTCAGCAGGTGAAGGATTAAGCTGGATCCCACTTTCGTCAGCCAATCAGCCACTGCAGGAAGTGGTCAGCCAGTGAACACCCCTCCTAACACGCTGGGCCAGAGCACACAGAGCGCACTAGCACGCGTTATGGAAAGCTGGATGGCAGTCATGGCCTCCCCTGTGCGGTAACATGCCTAACCCTAGGCCAGAGCTGAGGCCAGGCGTTATGGGCGTCTCAGGCGCCTGTCAGCTGCACATGGCCCCTGGGTTGGGCTCTGCTTCGGTTTCTATCTGTTTACAATGTCAGCCTGATCATATCAGGAAGTCGCTGGGCTGCGATCGCTCTTGTGTTCGCTCACACGCTCTCAGGACAGCTGGTAAGACAGACGGGCGGGGGACCTGCGAGGGGTGGCTGACTGGAGGGTGTGGTTACATTTGATTGGCAGGTAAGAGGGGTGTGGTTATGTCTGACAGGTTTTAAACAAAGACAACCTGGCACAATGGCCTGCCCACAGCGCTCACACATGGCCTGGAGGGGCGGGGCACCCCCCCCTTCACAGGCCCGCTGGCGAGGATAAATAATGAATGGCACTGCGGAACTGATGAATGCCGTCGCGTAGCTGTCAGTCACTGGTCATGTAACAGCTCCTTTGGGTGCCATGGCAGCCTTCCAACAGCCACATTATCTGACAGCAATGAGGACAACTGATCTGTGACCGCTGCAGGGCTATGATTGGCTGATCTCCTGATCTGTGACCGCTGCAGGGCTATGATTGGCTGATCTCCTGATCTGTGACCGCTGCAGGGCTATGATTGGCTGATCTCCTGATCTGTGACCGCTGCAGGGCTATGATTGGCTGATCTCCTGATCTGTGACCGCTGCAGGGCTATGATTGGCTGATCTCCTGATCTGTGCTGAAGAACAGCTCTGTATTGGGTGCTCGGATCTGTCACTAAAGGTCAACTCACTGGACACTGAACCAAGAGCCATCCGTTATTGTTCTGCTTTCACAGTCAAACTGTCAATCGCTCAACAGATTCTCTCTAACATCTCAGCTTTGTGTCATTCAAAGCTCAAATATTAGAGAGAATCTGGGAGGGTTATGCCATCATTACAGAGCAGCTTCCCTTTCATCACCTTTTTTGTAAGATTTATGTATTTATTATGTAATATGGGATTCTCACCTCTTGTTTTTTATGGTTTATGCACCTGTAAAAACAACATATACTTCCTAAATCTTAATGGTAGTAGTGATAATGTATTTATTTGGTATTTTTTCATGTTGTAAGACTGCAGAGTGCAGTAGGAGACGGGGCCCCATGCCGGCTGGACTCATGATCACCAGGCCGTAATGCTTCAGTGAGGGCTTTCAATTATTTTGTGAAAATGAGGTTTTCTGGTGTAAGTGAGCTGCATCGACAGGCTCCAGCAGGTCTGTGCTGGTATGGAACAGTAACGCTGCTCACAGATATCTGACTCAACAGTCAAAGTGTGCAACTCCAAACAACTTCCACACTGCATCACCCATGTAGTTCTGCTCTCTGTCACATATTTAACATTTTAATTCAGGATTTTTTTCTATCAGAAAAGCCAGAGCAGTCTCTCTATAGACACTAGAAAATTTCTGAGCCAATCAAATCCACCCACTGATAACTGAAGGCACCAATCAGCTTTCAGGCAGCCTGTGCCAAAAACACTCAGCAGATGCTCTCCTGACCCTCTGTCAGAGACTGGCTGTCTGGAGTCAAATCGACTCTTGCAGGATGAGACAGACAAGCACAGCCATGATAGCTAAACCCCTCCCTGCCTGAGAGACAGTACAGCCAATCACACAGCATACCATGGTGCCCTCTGCCACAGTCACAGTCCCGCTACAACTGGGGGCTATCTGCACCACTGGATCTTGATGGGCTCCGAATTTTTCGATTTTGTCAACAAACAGAGCCGAAACGTCAAACATGCCCAGACACTGAACAGGAATAACGCAATTATATCTTATACCTCTGCGATTCTATCAGAAAGAGCAGACAAGAGCCGCTCACTGATCCATTACTATATTCAAAGTACAAATACGATACTGAAGAAAACAATGTCCCAGACTCCATTCATGTGCCCTGCATCACAGCGCAGCCGCTGCAACATACCTGAATATGGGATTATACTGCTAAAACTGTCATCATACCATATGAACCCACAAAAATAAATGAAAAAATTAGTTTGAATGTCACATACAGCATAATCAACTTTAAGTGTAGTGAAGCCAAGGTTGGCAAATGGATATTTATACAACATGGCGAGATCAGTCTTATCCAAGAAAGTTAAACTATGCTACATGTCCAGTTTTTTTAAACTGCTGTAAACAGTGCTGACTCCAGGCATGATACAACCTTACAGTCATCCAGCATGACGCGTTCACCGCACATCCGCTCACCCCGCCAGAGGCTCTGCCTGCATCAGCGGCAGGGATGGCAGGTTGGCCGTTTGTGTTTTTTCCGGCGAATAATTCATTGCATGCCTTTACAGTCAAAGAGTCAGTTTGAATTAGTGAACTAAATTGCATTCTCTGTCTTATGAGTTTGAGACTTTAGCTGTTCTTTCTATCTGGCAAACGACTGGCGACCTACCCAGTTACACACATTACCTCACCGAGCCAAGCAGCACTTTAACCTAGAATCAGTGGGGCACACAGTGCCTAACGCCAGCTTACTGACTGTGACTACACTGACACTCTTTCTCTTCAGCTCTTCAAAATGCGTGTAGTTATCTGTAATTATCGTGAACTGAAAACCCAGAGGAAGGGAACTTTCTTAACTGCACAGACATACCATTATCATTATTTCACAATAGCAAGATACGAGTTGATCGCAACTGTTTGTTCAGCGAGCAACGATGAAATTACGAAACTAGCTGGATAACTACCGTACCTGAAGAATATAGGTAAGTTATCAAGGTAATGGGCTATCCACCTTTTCAGACAACAATAACCATGCAAGGTAGTAACCCTGGCAGTTGATATCTATCAGTACCTCAGACAGGAGATTAGTTACACAAAGGCTAATAATTAAAGACTAAGGTTAGCTAAGTAAACATTTAACTGCAGCGTGTTAGTTACAGTCGTAAATCGGATCACCATGCTTGCCCCTCCCCAAACAGTACACCTAGCTATTTAATTGCTAACAAGCTACTAAGCGAATGTCGCTCTTACCTTTTCTCGCTGCTTTGCTTTGTTGGTGGGTAAAATAGCTACTTTGGCTAGTCAGCGAAGCGAACGAACCAAGCTACCTATCTACCAGTACTTGTCAGCTGTCTTTGCTTGCTGAACCATATTTTTCCAATACTTTGCCTGCTGGTTAGCGACTTAGGAAAGACACACAATACTGTTCAGGTTGAGCTATTCATACCAGTCTAAGTTACAATGTCTTCATGCTTTTTAGGTGGTTAGCTAGCTGTAATGTACCTTTCTCATACAGCACTGACTATTGTGTTTTCACTGAGGGTAAAGCAGATTAGCTATTCAGGCTAGCTGGCTGGCTAACGCGCACTGTGAAAAGTTACCATACCATCGTTTCCGGAAAAACCAACATCAAAGTTATGACAAATCATCGGTTTACTCCTCCAGTCACTGGTCTGTTATTTTCTCCAACATTGAACGTCACGTCAAACATAGTTTAGTTGTAGAATAAAGAGGCACAAGCTGGCTATTGTTCTTACCTCTGTGAAATCGGCCTTTACCGTCCCAGTTCGGCTCCTTTCCCTTTTGCTTTGACGTGATGACGCCTGCCGTCCGCACACACACTCCTCCTCCGACATCCGAAAGATGGGTGTAGGTGCATCCTACAGTCAGTGTAAAGGTATGACAATGACAAAGGAAACGATCCGAATAATTATACCGCCATCGAACAAACTGTACGCATAGGGCTCCAAATGTCAATGGCACACTAAAATACAAAAAAAAAAAAAAAAGAAATGCTTTCAGGTGAGGGGGACTTCACATGCTTTTAATGTAGCATAGAACAGACCATTAAACATATCAAAAACATAAATGCTCCATCACAGAATCTGTACCATTAGGTAATTAATGTTGAGCAAATATACAACCATACAAACCTAGCCAATTACAAACTTTCGCCCACTGATATGTAAATCGACACGTCAAAGACTCATGTGTCCATCCCATGTGTTCAGGTCCATAGCAGTTTATTGTTACGAGGTCTTCAAAAGCTCGTTCTGACAGAGAGGTAATAGTTTTAATGCATATAGATATGATACCGAAAGTGATGCCTAGGTGTCACTGTTTCCCCGTGATATACGATTCCAATTAAGCAATCAATGTGTGTGGCCGGATAATACCATCAGAATTACGTGGCAAAATGCGAGCATGATTAGTTTTTCTGCTTAGTCATTTAGTTTCACCGTGTAGTTTCGGTCGTTGTTCTGGGATGCACTGTGCAGGCCAAAATCTAATTTAATGAATTACTTTAGGATTCAGCCGATGATAATACTGCACATTTTAAAATCCCAGTTGTAAATGGCAGGAGATGTACTGGAATCCTGTGATCTTAGTCATATTCAAGGGTGGCACAGTTACCAACATGATCATCACAATAACACAGTTACTTACGTGAGAGTATACATTTTCAGATACTGTATTCTCTTTAAAGACTGCTGGTAAGACTACAGCCATGTAATCCCCAAAGAACAGCTATCACCAGGGCCAGGAGTTCATGTCAGTAACATTTTCACTGCTGTTGAGCTTGGTGAAGAAAAGGTATTTGTTTTTCTGTATTTGTGTAATTAATATGGAAACCAGAAGACTACAGCTCTGCCCAGATATTATAGGTTTACTTTCATACTTATTTTATTACTATTCTTACATTTTCTACCACATTTAATTTTCACATCTTACATTTCTGATTTCATTTTTGTTATGGTTTGTTTATTCTCTGGGATATCTTCCTATGTGTAGATGCTTCTCTTTCTCTTCTCCTAACCAACTTTTTGACAATATTTTGACTATATTATTGCCAGCTCTCTCGAAGACCAGTTTCCAAGACACACATTTATTCAATCATAAAATTGGTTTGATGAATGTTTAAATGATGTTCATTAAAAGTAAAAACTGGGAAATGGCAAATTTTCAAAAATGTTCGGAAAGGTTGTTGCCCGAAGGGATACTGCAACCTAATGAAGTAGTATTTTGTGTTCCAGAAATATTGGAAGTATAATAAAGCAGAGAGTAAATGGCTGTTGATGTACATTTCTATTATTATTTTACTTAAATTTGGAAAACAAGATTCGACCTCCCTACTCTTCCTCTACAAATGAATATCTTATCTTATATTTTGCTGATCTCTAGCGGCACAAGTGCTTACTGCAGAGGGAATCAGTATCCACGGGGCTGGATGGGGCTGAGGGCAAACATTTGTAGTACACGAAAATAACGTGATAAACGTATAATTTCAGTATAGACACTTTTTAATTATGTTTGCATTGACAATGTCAGACACTGTAGTTAGCCGACTTAAAGCAGGATATCAGATGCTGGCGTAATTGTTTTGTTTTAAAAAGTGTTGTTTCTAAACCAAGCGGACAGTTACCTGGTCGGCGGTGACAGCATAGACAACGCAAAGTAGATTAACCACAGGTAGCCTCTTACAAAGATGATCAACATTCAGCTAGATTAAACACCGCGCTAACGTCTTATCAACAGAGACAAGTTTCCATATATAGCATGAGGTTAGCGAGAAGGACTCAGTGCTAATAACTGAGGAAGCTAGCTGTCGCTTCTGGTTGTTATCGGAGCAACACTGAGCACCTTTGTGCGAGCAGACTTTAAATTTTATTTCGACCACAAGGTATTTGAAAAGACACATGTTCATGTCACCGACTGCTCTTCCACGCTCCGCCGCTTGTGTGAGATAGCCAGCTTGTGCGACGGAAGTAGCTCTGGCTTTCCGCCTGTCAGAGCCCGGTGGCGGTGTACAGGGGAATTTCCATCCGGTATCAGCAAGTCCGGGCGAAACCAGCTCCTTGAACCAAAGCGGAGATCGTTTTTACTTATTCCCGTGGTCAGTCAACGCTGTTCACTCGGATTCCAGCCGGCTGACCTCATTGAAAACTTCCCTGTGTGATTACGATTTTCACCACGCTTGGTGTTGTTGCTGCGAAGGAGACACAGAGGAGAGGCCGACACTTGGGCTGTTTATTAAGCACTAGAAGGTAAGGATTCTGCAACGAAGGGCGATTGTATGCTCAGCAGTAGCCAGCATAGCTATGAAGTCTGACCAGATCGCATGCACTGTGAGTGCTAGAACATATTTTAGGAATTGAACTAATTTAACTTTAAATTGTGCGTGGCGTAATCACATAGCTAATTAAGGTGGTGGTCTCTCGACCTTTTGTCAGCAAGTTGCTTGTGAGCTGAACGAGGCAACATTGTACCGACAGATGAACGCTGTAGCTAGCGGATGCTAGCAGGCTGTAGAGGCTGTACATTATCCATGTCCTATCTAGACATTATTAGTAGTTAGCTAGCCGCTAGCTAGCACATTGGCATTAATGACCTTATTAATAATGAGCAATTTCAATTTTTAAACGTATATCTTATCTGATTAGCAATCACATGCTAATGATGATGGTTTTACTTTCTAACATTTATTTTCAAGGGCGAGTCTTTCTTCTTGTTTGTCAGTTAGCTAGTAAGGCTACCACTAAAAAACCACTCATGCAGCTAGTTAGCAAACTCAGCATAATAATATTTCTTCGTTTAATGCCAGGGTAGTACTTCACGACTTAAATAAGCTTGCGTGCTGTTTAATTGTTGACGAAGCTGTCAAGGTCATTTCGTGTTACAGTTAAAATATCTTCAGCTAGGTGTGGCTCTAGTTTTGTTAATATTTATTTTTCCAGTATGACAGCTAGCTGATAGTTAGCTAGCATGGTAACACAGTCGCCACCTAAGCTGTGATTTAACATCCTGTAGCCTGAAGCTACACTGCCATCCGCAGAAACTCTATGTTAAACTGTTTTGGTCATATTCTGCTTTAATTAGTGTGAAGTACATCCTGTTTGTTTTAGACCATTAAGTGAAGAGTAGCTTGTTGCAAAACGAACAGTATGAACAACAGTATGATCTAACTACAGCTTTAAGCATGAGCTGTAGACTTGAGCTTTTTTATCCATTTTGTTCATGTATGTTTCAAAGTATAACTAAAAGAATGAAATTATCACCTGCAACAATACAGTACCTATGATTTAGCTTTATATTTAACCCCAAGCTAATATGATTCATTGCATTCACTTTTGTCATATTTAGTTAAATCTGTACATCTATATAAATATATGATGAACAAAATGATGAGATAGAAGGCAAGTAAGTTTGGTCCAGGTGAATGTTGGGCAACTATTCCTGGTGAGGGTGAGTACAAAAAAACATCTGCAATGGAGTATGACTCTTACCACATCCTGCTCTGTCTTGTCTACCTCTGGGGTGTGGTGTTTTATTTCAGCCCTGTGCTGTGAGACAGGATGATAAAAGAGTTTATCCATACGATCTACTAAAATGCCCATCTCTTGTCCAGCCCAGTTAATACTCAAAGTCTCCTGACCACATAGGCTACTTTAAAATCAGTAAGCTTTGTCAGTTCAGGCAGATTGTATCAGTGGGGGTGAGCATTTTGTACAGCTAAATAGATTAACAGCAGTTCATAATTATTTTGCATTGGTTTTGAGCACAGTGCGTTGTTCTTTAGCTTTCTGCAGTCGCCTGCCTGCTCAGACCCATGGTTACTCAGTCTGTGTAGATCAAAGTTATTTCCAGCTTCATGTGAGGTTGTCGCCACTTGATTTGATTGGTTACAAAATCTTGGTTTTGTTTTGAGAAGCCGGTGGGTTTTGTCACTCTGACCTGCATTGCTTATCCCAGGTTTATAGTAGAGATGTAGTAAACTACTACCATTCACTGTGACAGTAAAAAATGGACACACTGATGATTCTGTTTTTGGGGTCTTCTGTCTCCTCTGCAGGGGCGTGGCGTGGCCCCGGCGTGGATCGCGACCGTGCCAGGGGCAGCTGTACAGAGAGTGTGTGCGTGTGCGTGCGTTTGCGCGTGACCCAGCCCTGCCATGAGCAGCAGTGGCACTGTCACTCACCGCACCACCAGGTCACGGGGGAGTCGGGTGGCGGAGCCTGCAGTGGACACGCCCTGTAGGCCCACCTCTGGAGCAGACAGCTGCGGAGGGGGAGGGGCCTGCATTCTGAGCAAGCTGATCCAGCTGCAGGCCCCGCCCCTCTCACGGCACCAGCTGAAGCGATTGGAGGAGCACCGGTACAGCAGCGCGGGGCGGTCCTTGCTGGAGCCAATCATGCAGCCGTACTGGGAGTGGCTGGTAGGCCGCATGCCCACCTGGATCGCCCCAAACCTCATCACCATCGTGGGCCTACTCACCAACATCATCACCACTTTGGTGCTGGTGTACTACTGCCCCACTGCCACCGAGCAGGTAGGCCCACACCTGTGTTCCCACAATGCACCAGCCCCTTGCAGCATGCTGCTGATTTGGGGTCCCTGAAAGACAGCCCACAGACCAATACAGGGAACCCCAAAATATACCCAGCAGTCCAAAGCTGGAGTCCCCAAAATACACCCAGCAAGCCAAACCGGGGATCGCAAAAATACAGTCTGCAGGCAAAATCTGGAACCATCCACTGTTACGCTCTAAATGATACTCTATAGACTGTAGGTGAATGGGCTTGATGCATTGCTGGATACTCTGTAGACTGTAGGTAAATGGGCTTGATGCATTGCTGGATACTCTGTAGACTGTAGGTGAATGGGCTTGATGCAGTGCTGGATACTCTGTAGACTGTAGGTAAATGGGCTTGATGCAGTGCTGGATACTCTGTAGACTGTAGGTAAATCTTGATGCAGTGCTGGATACTCTGTAGACTGTAGGTAAATGGGCTTGATGCAGTGCTGGATACTCTGTAGACTGTAGGTAAATGGGCTTGATGCAGTGCTGGATACTCTGTAGACTGTAGGTAAATGGGCTTGATGCAGTGCTGGATACTCTGTAGACTGTAGGTAAATGTGCTTGATGCAGTGCTGGATACTCTGTAGACTGTAGGTAAATGGGCTTGATGCAGTGCTGGATACTCTGTAGACTGTAGGTAAATGGGCTTGATGCAGTGCTGGATACTCTGTAGACTGTAGGTAAATGGGCTTGATGCAGTGCTGGATACTCTGTAGACTGTAGGTAAATGGGCTTGATGCAGTGCTGGATACTCTGTAGACTGTAGGTAAATGGGCTTGATGCAGTGCTGGATACTCTGTAGACTGTAGGTAAATGGGCTTGATGCAGTGCTGGATACTCTGTAGACTGTAGGTGAATGGGCTTGATGCATGTAGGTAAATGGGCTTGATGCAGTGCTGGATACTCTGTAGACTGTAGGTAAATGGGCTTGATGCAGTGCTGGATACTCTGTAGACTGTAGGTAAATGGGCTTGATTCAGTGCTGGATACTCTGTAGACTGTAGGTAAATGGGCTTGATGCAGTGCTGGATACTCTGTAGACTGTAGGTAAATGGGCTTGATTCAGTGCTGGATACTCTGTAGACTGTAGGTAAATGGGCTTGATGCAGTGCTGGACACTCTGTAGACTGTAGGTAAATGGGCTTGATGCAGTGCTGGATACTCTGTAGACTGTAGGTAAATGGGCTTGATGCAGTGCTGGATACTCTGTAGACTGTAGGTAAATGGGCTTGATGCAGTGCTGGATACTCTGTAGACTGTAGGTGAATGGGCTTGATGCAGTGCTGGATACTCTGTAGACTGTAGGTAAATGGGCTTGATGCAGTGCTGGATACTCTGTAGACTGTAGGTAAATGGGCTTGATGCAGTGGACGCTCTGTAGACTGTAGGTAAATGGGCTTGATGCAGTGCTGGATACTCTGTAGACTGTAGGTAAATGGGCTTGATGCAGTGCTGGATACTCTGTAGACTGTAGGTAAATGGGCTTGATGCAGTGCTGGATACTCTGTAGACTGTAGGTAAATGGGCTTGATGCAGTGCTGGATACTCTGTAGACTGTAGGTAAATGGGCTTGATGCAGTGCTGGATACTCTGTAGACTGTAGGTAAATGGGCTTGATGCAGTGCTGGATACTCTGTAGACTGTACATAAATGACAAGCAGAGTGGCATGTTCTGGTCTTTGCATGTTCTGATGGTTCGTACATTGTGACAGCTGTGCTTTTACTGCCCCTCTGCTCAGCAGGCCAGCCTGACAGACCTTGGCTGCAAACGTGCTGTAAAAGCGCCATAAACAGAATCTTGCTAAAGCTGCACTTCCTCTCTAACACTCAGCATGTGTGCTTTTAACACTCACAGTGCTGTGTCATATGCAGCTGCCCAGCTTTCACACTGCGAATTCTGAGACTGTGGGCTGGTTATGACTTGTTGATGGATGATTTTGAATTAGACGTCCTTTGAGACAGTGGGCAGAGCGGCTGGAAGCCGGGCCCCTGGCAGGTTTAGGGCAGCACTGGAGCAGAGCTTAAGTTCATATCAGCTGGCTATAAAGTGAACCATAAAGCCCAGTAGGGCTGAATGGCCTGCTCTCATTATGTGTTCTTACGCTCTTAGATAAGAACCGTCACGCTCATGAAGTGAAAGTAGTGCTTGTGTAATACCAAGAAACACACTTACTGCCGTGTGGGCCAGGCAAGCTTGGGCACATTTAGCTTGTGTGACTGGGCTCCTGTTGTATCATCGAGGACAGGATCTGTGACAACAGCAATGTGCGTGTTTAGCTGATTTAGTTTGAAAAGCTGGTAAATAAAGCCGTTAAAGTACATAACTTAATTTCTGCACTCTGATTTCAGTGGCTGAGTGAAATGTCAGTATTAATGGAGCTAAAATGCTGATTGCTGGGTAGCTGGTTAGCCTGCAGCCTGTTTATGTGCATCCTGTGTTTGAATATGGCTCTTTGTGTAGCTGCTGTAAGGAACAGGCTAAGAAGCTAGCAAGAAAGTTGCTCCAGGCATTATCTCAATGGGGGAAATTAAATTAACCATAACTTGTGCAGTGTAGTTGTCTGTGCCGTCCTGGAGAGAGAGTTTGCGTTTGAGACGGTGCTACTTTCATTCTCTCTAATATGGTGTTGCCCATATCGCTGCCCCCTACTGGCTGATCAAGGCAACTGCAGCAGCCTGAGCAGGGACGTGACAGAGGGGTTGATGAGGGGCCAGAAGATTGTGCGGTAAAAACACTACCTATGTTTGGTGTAAATCGGCGCAACACACGGGCTGAATTATTGTTTGAAGAATGCCAAAGAACACCAAGGTTTACATATTCCTCTTTGGTTTTACCTTCTACTGTTTAAAATGTTAGATGCTGTGTTGTATCTTAAAAGCTTTCCTGGCCAGCACAGAGGGGTCACATGATCGTCCTCTGTCAGGGAGGTGGAACGGAGGCCTCTGGCAGGTTTAGGGCATGTTAATATTTAATAGTTGATAATGGTTCTTTATTATCTGTGTCTGTGCGCATAACAGTCAAAGGTCACTTTCTCAAATGTGTGTAACATCTTAGAATCAATTTTGTCTGCTGCGCTGTCCCCTGTGGTGATGCAGGACCCTACTACTATGTGTTTGGTTCCCTGTCAAAGTCCAGACTGGCAGAGACCACCCTGCAGACATACTTAGCACAGCCTGCAGCAGCAGCATAGCACGTGGTGCTAACACGTGTGCTAGCACTTCTGCTGTACACAGCACTCATATGATATGGACTGACCTGGAGGTTCTCATATGCCCTGTTTTGTCAGAGGGAAGCTGGCCCAGGGCTTCTGAGGACAGGTGCCCTGCCTGCCCCTCTGCTCTCCGGCTCTCTGCTTTCATGCGCAGCCTCTCTCTGACCCCGGCATCTGTCTCGTGCCCGGCCACCATGGCTCCACTCGCGTGCACTTCCTGTCCCTGTGCACTTCCTGTCCAGCACATCCACAGGTCAGGTGGCTGTGCTTTGGTTGGACACGTGGGAGCGTTTTGCGGACTGAGGTCCTGCTGCACACAGTCAGACTCCATTAGAACCCTTTCCTGTCTCCACACTCATCCACAGGCAGTGTGAGCGTTCATTACTCATGTCAAAGAAAGCGAGCCCACAGACACACACTCCACGGTTCAGCCCAAGTGACCTCACACAAACCCACAGAAACACACTGGGTGTCGTCCAGACTGACCTCACACAAACCCACAGAAACACACTGGGTGTCATCCAGACTGACCCCACACAAACCCACAGAAACACACTGGGTGTCGTCCAGACTGACCCCACACAAACCCACAGAAACACACTGGGTGTCGTCCAGACTGACCCCACACAAACCCACAGAAACACACTGGGTGTCGTCCAGACTGACCCCACACAAACCCACAGAAACACACACCACGGTTCAGCCCAAGTGACCTCACACAAACCCACAGAAACACAGTGGGTGTCATGCAGACTGACCTCACACAAACCCACAGAAACACACTGGGTGTCATCCAGACTGACCTCACACAAACCCACAGAAACACACTGGGTGTCATCCAGACTGACCCCACACAAACCCACAGAAACACACTGGGTGTCATCCAGACTGACCCCACACAAACCCACAGAAACACACTGGGTGTCGTCCAGACTGAAACACACTGGGTGTCATCCACAAACCCACAGAAACACACTGGGTGTCGTCCAGACTGACACCACACAAACCCACAGAAACACACTGGGGTGTCACCCCACACAAACCCACAGAAACACAGTGGGTGTCATCCAGACTGACCCACACAAACCCACAGAAACACAGTGGGTGTCGTCCAGACTGACCTCACACAAACTCTTTGGCCTTGTCACAGTTGATGAGGCCCTAATTGTGAGCAGGTTTTTCTCTGGCCACAGAAGCAGCCAGGTCAGCCTCCACACTGCTCCATATTTCATGAACGAGTCTCTGGAAGCGCACAGGACAGTGCAAGGTCAGGCATATTCCCCTGGAACGTGTGCTGTTCCATTTGTTCAGATTATTGGACTGTTTCAGCATTTTGCTTTATATTGTGGGGAGCACAGATCACATGAGACTGTAGAAGTGTGTCTTCATCCATTAGTCCCATGACTGAGTGTCTGTTTCATGCAGATTAGCAGCTGTAAAGGGGACGGGGCAGGCCTGCCCTGTATCAGGCTCCACTCAGCTGTGATCAGTAGGGCTGTAGATGGATGTGCTGAGGATTAGAGCGGATCAATACGGCGGTGTGCATCAGGGCCGAGTGGAGCAGTCTGGACCCTGATGGGTCCTCCCAGAGGAGGGCTTTTAGTGGGCTGGGAGCCTGAGATCTGCTCGGCCCGTTGACGGAGCCGCTTGTTATCGGCTGATCTTGCGCAACAGGCCCTGGGCCCCTGATACCTTACCCCGGGCTGAGGGCCGGAGCAATGTGCTGGCCTTGTGCAAACGAGCGGGAGCGCCCCGCCCTCCTGTCACCTGATCAGCCAGCACGGTGCGCCCATTGATTCCTCCAGATCGGAGCGTGACGGTCAGAATGGATCTGCTTTGCAAAAGCAGTAGCGGCTCGTGAGTTAAAGCAGAGACAGCAAACACATGTGATCGAGCTGTAGGGTGTGGCCTCCAAAGGTGCATGTGGCTTGGCCTTTTTTTGGATGTCATGGTCGAAAGCAGGACTAAAATATGGTGTTTGCAGGAACACAGACTAGAGATGGCAGTATAGCGTAATGCTGAGCTCCTAGTCCTTTAACTTGGACTGGTCCTTTAGCAGCTCGGAGGCTGTAGTATGACGGCCGTAAAAAGTGTAAGTGACTCGCGATGAGGGCATCTGCTGAACACATGAAATGTAAATGCTTGACTGCTGGTTTATTTAAGTCCAGTGTGAGTGACCCATGATCGCAGACCTCAGGTCAACTATGTAAAACAAACAACAGCGTAAAACACTCTCTTCAAGCATTGATTTTTAGGCTGAAAGTTTGCAGTGTTGCACCAGCAGTGTGTTTGTCTTTCTGGCAAACATGAGACCAATAAGTGAAACCCATTCCTAATATGTAAGCAGTGAGGCCTCTATGAAGACCATAGAGCCACAGGCCTCTCTGTGAGGCAGAGTCTGACCCTCACAGCGTGTTTGCCCAGAGCTGACCAGGGTTCCCCAGGCAGTTTTGGGAAGGGTGGCTGTGCAGACACGCCTGGGCAGCCGTCTCCTCATGGCAGGGGCCGGGCGCGTGGCAGACTGTGGACCTCAGCTCAGTGCTCTGCTCCTCCTCTCACCTCAGTGTCCTCCAGACTCTAGCCAGCAGCGTCCTGACTGAGAACACTCTGGTACAGGAGTGTTATGCTAACACACGCCTGTGCTACCTCAGAGCTAACGCTGGTATCAGGGGAGCGCTCTGCTAGCACAGATCTGTGGATGTAGAGTGCGGTCAGTGGTTTATCTGGGTGTAATTCTACCCTCAGGGGTTTGGGTAACCCATAGATAAGGCCCTCTGCAGTCTGCGGTGAAGTAGCACCAGCTGTAAGAGTCGTGTATGTGGCTCGCTGGCCTGTGAGACAGTCACTGCTGCTCTCTGCTCCCGCAAAGTGGGTCACAACTGAATAGAGCTCAACACCCTCTCACAGATCGCCTCAGATGCAGGTGTTTAGTATTGTATGAGCTTTGCCCTTTTTCTGTATGTCAAATAAATAATTGCAATAGACAGTAAAATTGTCATTTTAACACCATTTTATGCCATTGCTATAATGACAGTATAGCAGAATAATAAGGCAAGTACACCCTTTCAAAAAGTAATTAACTTTTAATTCTTAAGAATATTCTGAAATTAGAATGTCAAAAAATATAAATATCCTAAATAAATAAAACATAAAATAAAACCACACAACCAGAACAATAAATGAAATGGACCCTTGGGCTCCCTTAACAAAAATTGCAATAAATATTAAACATTTGGCACAGAGGAATAGAGAGTCATTCATTCCTTAACAGGCAATATACTTCCAATCCAGTTTTCCACTGTTTTTAAACAAAGTCGACATGCCGGCTCCTTCACGATAATGGGCTCTCCTCTCTCATTAGGCTTAAAGCCAAACTGTTCCCACACTGGAACAGTGGAATGCGGCTTTGAAACCAAGAACGTATTCTTCCAAACCTTCTGGCTGGGGGGGACTATTAAAACACCTATTGTCCTCGAGTAACACGTTATCTTCACCTGTCGCTGTCTGCTCTGTGTGTGTGGAGAAGCTGCACCGATTTATGGTTCTGCATTGAATCTGCATTGAGTACATGTAATTTTTTTTGTTTTTTTGCTTAGATTTTTAAAAATGTTACCAAGAAATAGTCACTGTACAATGTGATAACCCCGTTATTGTAACCAAAAAAATACGTCTGAAGTGATTTGCGAGGCATCTGCCAGCCAACTGTCAAACGTTAGCACGTTAGCAAGCTAACTACCCACAAAGTAGACAGCTTGCTTGAGAAGTTGAACAGCTGCACTGTGCCTACGGCGTAGATTCAACACAGAACCATCGGCCCCCTGCCTCACACAGAGAACAGATGAGAGCGCGACTGGCTAAGATGTTGATGACATTCATTCTTATGGAAACAAACACGCATGTAAACACAATGGGCAATATCGAGGTCAGCAAAAATGATCGAGGTCATATCGAGGTATCGTGCATTAAGTCGATAACGTAATTATTGTGACAGGCCTACTGACATTCACCATGACCCTGGTGCAGGGTGTATCCTGTGAGTGAGGCTGGAGTAATGAGCGTTTGTGCTGTGCTTGTGATGGGTTTAATCCAGGGCCCTGGTGTGCTTTCCCTTCAGGCACCTCTCTGGGCATACCTGGCGTGTGCTGTGGGCCTTTTTATCTACCAGTCACTGGACGCCATCGATGGGAAACAGGCGCGGCGCACCAACAGCAGCACCCCACTGGGGGAGCTGTTTGACCATGGCTGCGACTCGCTCTCCACAGGTACGTGAGCACACACACACTTTTACACAAACACACACACACACACTTTTACACAAACACACACCCACACTTTTCCACAAACACACACACACTTTTACACAAACACACATACACACTTTTACACAAACACACACACACACTTTTACACAAACACACACACACACTTTTACACAAACAGGTACACACATATTATGGCTTTTGTTGCTCTCTCCTCCTCCCCTGCAGTTTGTGATTATTGTTGCTCTGTGTCTCTGTTAAGCAGCTGCTGTTTTGTGGTTATAGCAGTTCTCTGTCTCCCTCTGCAGTGTTTGTAGTCCTGGGAACCTGCATCGCTGTGCAGTTGGGCACCAACCCTGACTGGATGTTCTTCTGTTGCTTCGCTGGCATGTTCATGTTCTACTGTGCCCACTGGCAGACCTACGTGTCGGGCACGCTGCGCTTCGGCATGTGAGTGTGTGCCAGCACTGCCAGGGGCGCCCATGAGCACTCTGGGTCAATGGATGTTTGGGGTTTGGGATGAAACATACATTTGTGATGCAGAGTTGTGAAATATCCCTTGGTCTTGTCTTTATAATTTTGGAGATGAAAATTAAATGAGTTATGAAGTATAAATATGCAGTTACTTTTAAAAGCCACACAATCCAGGCTACCTCCCCAAACCCCTCCCCCATCTCCCCAAACCCCTCCTCCCATCTCTCCCCTACATCTCCAAACCCATGTTCCTGCCCCACAAGCCCCTCCCCCACCTCCCCAAACCCCTCCCACAACAAGAGGTTTAAAGACAGAAGGGGAGGGGGGTGTTTGGGGTTTCCTGGAGGCCTGTGGAGTGTGACTCAGATCTCCCTCTCTCTGACTGCCAGATTTGATTGACCAGAGTTACAGATCTGGGTTACAGACCAGAGTTACAGATCTGTGTAGAGGTGGTGCAGATGTTGGCGGCCATGCTGGGGCCAGGGTTCTGCAGCCTGATGGTAACCCGATGTCCTCCATGTTTCTCTGCAGCTCCCCTAGCCAATCAGGGCCCAGTTCCTGCACAGACTGCCCAGTCAGGGCGCAGATCATCCAATCAATTTCCTAGACTCCCAACAGGAAGAGGCCTTTTTGCTTCCTGTTGGTTACGTGACATGGGCTGCGTTCCAATACTCAATTTCGTCTCCTCCTTTCCTCCTTTCCTCCCCTCCTTTCCTCCGTGCCCCGGAAGCTGATTATGTGTCCTCCTTTCCTCCACTGTTCCAAAGTGCAATCTCGCCTCCTCCTTTCCTCCTTTCCTCCTTTTTCGTCTCCTCCAAACGGAGGATACATCGATGTATCCTACCGCGGAAGTCTTTTCACCTTTCTGCGTGACATCATTGTGCTCACGACCAGTCAGATTAAAAGACCATCCCACTGAATATTTTGATTGGCTTTGGTATCGTCAGAGTCAGTCGAAATTATTGCTTCATCAATAGCCGACGTCGACTTTGATGACGGGCGAATCGGATTAGCTGTTCCAATATTCGATTCATCTCCTCCTTTCCTCCTTTCCTCCATATATTTCCGGCATACTTCCGGGGTAGGAAAGGAGGGGAGGAAAGGAGGAGAGGAAAGGAGGAGACGAGAAAAAGTATTGGAACGCAGCCATCATCTGTTCAGTGGTTGTTTAGTTTAAATAACTGAACAGTGAAACAGGGCTGGGGTAAAAGGCTAACCTCAAACAGCAGGGTCTGTGGAGAATGGGTCATGTGACCAGCAGCTCACCTTTATGCTCGATAGAGGTGCAGATTTGGGTTGTTTCTGAGCTCAGACTATCTTCCTGAGTTAAGATGTTATGTGAGTGTTCCCCCAATTACAGATGCAAACCGCTGGTTAACAGTAAGATGTGGGTCAGAAGTATTTCAGTGTTCATAACCATTGTCTGCATTTATTTAGACACCCTTGGTGACCAGGACTTTCAGTGGACCTGCAGTACATTTTAAGGCCGCAGCGTCTGAAAAATCGTGACGAGCGTTTTCAGATTAACCCACACCCTGACAGCCTCTGCACTGAGCAGGTGTGCAGAGGAGTGCTGTTTCTGTGGCTCTTTCAGTGTGCCACGCTGAGCTCTGACACCACAGAGGTCTGTGTGACACAGTGCAGTCTGTGCAGGGATCCTGCAGGGGGCGCTGTGCATGTGACTGCAGTGAAATCACTGGCCTTCCTAACCCTGCTCTTAACCTTTCTGCCCTCTCTACCTGCTCAGCATTGATGTGACAGAAGTGCAAATCTTCATTATAATCATGTATTTGCTGGCGGCGGTGGGAGGATCAGCTTTTTGGCAGTCTTCGGTAATTCCTTTCCCCCGTATAATTATCTCAGTGCCTGAAACAGCTGTTTATTTTCAATCAGTAAATGGTCAGTGATGCTGTTGCTTAACTTAATTACTGCATAGAGCTGTGCTGTATGATAACATAGTTGAGGCTAACTGATACTGTTGTAATTCATGTTGCTCTTAGAATTATCTCCCTTTTGATTCAGCTGTGATGCGCTGAGACTACAAAAGTCATTGTTATAATTCCCATCATTATAGTCAAGGCAAATTCTGTAATTTAGCTTGATATTTAATAAGCAAATATATTACTGACATTTGATAGATGTTATTGGTGTGTTCAGGGTTGTCTTTGGTTCAAATTCTCATATGTGTGGCTTAATTTTTACTGTCTTAAAACCCCACAGATTCCAGTGATAAATATTCAATTTAAAATAGTACCTGCTATTTGTACTGTGTTGGGAGCCATCTTCTCCTGTACAAACTACTTCCGGGTCATATTCACAGGAGGTGTAGGAAAAAACGGATCTACAATAGCGGTAAGTTCACCAGCATGTGTTATCTTTGGTGGTGATGTTCAGCTGACTGTACCTCTTACCGTACACGGTAATGCGCTCAGTGGTGTAGAGCGAAGAGGCCGAAATGCACATACAGTATTTATATTGCATTGGAGAGGATTACGATGCCAGTAGGGTCATTTAGTTGAAATTGCACCATCACCATTTTATATTGGCCTGCTCTGTTACAGAAATGATCATTCTTTTCGCTCTTTCCATGGTAAGCCACTGGGGTATGACATGCATAGTTAGTATACCGAAGGCATGTGTGATGACGGCAGCTGACAGGTCAGTGGGCTTATCATAGTGAGGGAAGAGTGTGGAAACTGCTGGAGTCTGAGTGGCAGAACATGATCCACACACATCCAGCTGATCCCTGAGTTTTACTCGTAAGTGAATGCAGAGCAGGGATGGACAGCGTGGCCCGATCTCATTAGCAGCCTCAGGTCCTCGTGTTCCTGTGGTCTGATATTTTTACATTATTAAATCACTTTCGCCATCATATACTGTAATGCTCCGGGTTTTGGCATGAAAAATGGGAAGCCCAGTTACAGACTCATAAAGCTTATCAGTCAGTAAATCCACTCGCAGCAGGCGAGGATGCTGGCTGCTGTAGATCAGAGCTACACGCATGCCTGCTCTGTTGGCCTTATGGGGTGGGGCTTCAGACGGTATTAGCTGCGTAATTTTAATGCGCATATCTGAGGGATTCCAGTATGGATGAGTAACACATCAGGAGAAACGGATTTGGCACAAATATAACCCGTGGCCACAGTGCGATGTGGCCACAGAGGTGTTCAGTTGTTGTAGTGTCTGATCCTCCAGCATTATGTTCCAGGCTGGGGGCAGTCACATGATCCCCCAGCACACTTCATGCTGCATTTGTGTATATTTGTCAGATAATTCCAAACTGACGTCTGTGAGGGTGTAAAATCCTAGATGCACAGACTAGGCTTTTCTGAGGAGACCAGAGCGCCTTCTGTAGCTCCGCTGCAACTAAATTGCCAAATACTGTGATCATTGTGACAGAGTGCCTGTAGTGTGTGTAAACTATGAGGAAATATGCTTTATTGTTGCAAGTAAACGCTTCTTCCTGTTTGCCTCCCAGGGGACGAGTGTCCTGACGCCGTTCTTCCACATAGGGTCAGTGATAACGCTGGCCATTATGATCTACAAGAAATCCACCATTCAGCTCTTTGAAAAGCACCCCTGCCTCTACATCCTGGCCTTTGGCTTTGTGTCAGCCAAAATCACCAACAAACTAGTGGTGCGTTCCTCCTTCACCGTTCCGTTCTTATGTGCCGGACCCCATTTTGGCATAAGCTGCCTTGGTGCTTTTTGGTGGTTTAGATTATTTGGATTTATTTGGCCCAGAAAATGCTGCCTATGTCTGCATTCATTACAGAAGATTCACCATGGTAGTGTGGCAGTAGCCATGTAAAATTATGGTGCGAGATTGTCACAGCTAATGATGCACAGCACAGCCCTGCTGTGAGGTAGTTGACTGCAGACTATGTGAATAGTTCAGGTTTGTAAAGTCATTCTGCACAACTGTAACTAATGTAAATGTGTGTTTGTGATATTTCTCTTTCCTTGTTTTGCAGGTTGCACATATGACAAAGAGTGAAATGTACCTTCATGACCTGGCTTTCCTGGGCCCAGGGCTGCTATTTCTAGACCAGTATTTCAGCAGCTTTATTGATGAGTACCTCGTCCTGTGGATCGCTCTGGTAGGTGTAGCTGTGCTGCAACGAACTGATCCACTTAAAAGCATCATCCATCAAGTGCACTGCAGGGTGCCTGTGTGTAAGCAAGTGTGTGTGTGTATGTTTGAATGTGCGCAAGTGTTTGTGTGCGCATGCGAGTAAGAGTATGTGTGTGGGTGTGTGCGCGCGCGCACGTGTGTGTGTTTGAGTGTGCAAGTGTGTATTAGTGTTTGTGTATGTGTGCATATGGGTTTTGCATGTGGGCATGCACAAGTTTTTGTGGCTACACGTATTTACTAAAACTGAGCTACATTCACAGATTCATGCCATGCAAAGCACAGATTCCTGCTCTCTCAGGGTCTGTGAGCAATCTCATTAGTGTCAGCTTCACCGTGGCTCACTTGGCAGTGAGGATGATTGAGCCCAGCTCATGTGCCTGTGAGCAGGCTGTACTGGATCTGCCCAGCAGATTCAGGCTGAATCAAACGAGTTGTTGCTGTGCGTCCGCAGGTCCTGTCCTTGATTGATCTGGTGCGTTACTGTGTAGCGTGTGCCGCCAGATCGCTTCCCACCTGCACATCGCTGTCTTCAAAATCAAGCCACCAGCCGCCACTCTGTCCTCTGGCCAGCAGGGGCGCAACCACCATTAGAGACACTTTCTTCCTCTACTTTTTGTTTTTATTTTTTGCAAGAAAAGGAGATATGTCATCTTTGAATGAATGTAAAACCAGTACAGCCAACAGGGAGGATATATATAAGGAAAAAGTTGAATGAATGAAATAATTTATTTCAATCACTGTCTTGTGCAATTTTGTTTTTCCAGAATTTTCAAATTAGTTGTAAAACTCTTGACTTAAATCTTATATATTTTGTCATAAACTGCTCTGGCAATTTACTTGCACCTCCTTCAGTGAGTAGGATAAGATAAAGGAAAAAAAATATTTACTGTAACTTTCCCACTAGACATACATAACCAAAAAAGTATTCAGAATACAGTTCAGACAGGATGTGGCTGCCAGTTAATTTTACGTATGAATTTACAAAATAGTGTTTAATTATTCAATCAAATTTTGTACTTTTCTTTTGTTTCAGAGCAATATGAGGAGCAGAATCAGTATTTTCTCTTTAAATCTACTCAGCAATATTGGCATTTCATGGTCTTTCTCTTTCACACAGCCCGGGACATTTACTCCATGTGACAATGTGGTTGCAGCTGTAGGTACATACTGTAGTTGAACCTCCGATCTTGACCTGCGCGTTTCCTGTAAAGAGGGGGTATTGGTCCTTTCAAAAAAGGAAAACTTACTTGCCACTGCTGCTGACAGCTTTTAATGTTTTGTATTGTGTTCACTGGCACTATATTTTTTTTTTTTTTACAAATGCAGCTTAATGTCAAAACTATGTAGTCTTGCCTTCTGTCTAAAATGCTTAACATAAATTCAAATGCCATTTTTTTAATCCATGAGGGTTTTACGGAGAAGTAAAATGTATTATTGTGGTCAACAAAAAATGCAAAATTGGAGATGAGGAAAGGAATGTCTTATCTTTTGTTTACGTACATACAGGATCAAAAAGTTGTTTTTTTGATGTATTTTGCTAGTTTAACTCACTTAACACGGGTAGCTAAAATGTTCTTTTTTTTTTGTATTTTCTGCTTGACATGTGAGAACCTGGACCGCTGTTTGCCCTTTCCATCAGTTCACCTGAGCCAAAACCTTTCGTCATTCTTTGTTGTCATATAGATGAAGGAATACTAACCTTTTCGAAATGTAAGCGTTTATGACAGCAGTCTGATGACAATTAGCATTTCAGTGTAAATCTGTAGTGTTAACTTGGGGTTTCACCACTTACCTTCCTTCCATTTAACAGAGGTAAGGGATTGCCCCCTCTTTATGGAACAGAGTTCCCAAATGTTCTTTGGTGTCTGTTTTGCAGAGTAGCACTTGAAGCTGCTAAATTCTGGTTTGTAAGGAATGTGTGTAGTGGAACTTGATTTCATGCTGTCGGGGCTGTTTTGTTCAGCCTGGACACTAGTGCAGCTTGCTGGCATTTTGGCAGCTCGCTAAAAGACTGAGATTCACAGAGAGTGACTGTGTGAAGGAGCTGAATCACGCGTTTCTGATTGGAATCGTTCCCTATTTCTGCCCTGTACTTATCAATCATCAGATATGCATATGCTTTTATGAGCAGAATCTAAAGATACTGTAGCAAAGATAGTCTGTTTATAAATTTTATATTTTAAAAACATGTCCCATAGCATATTATTACAAATATGAATCCCAACACTGTTACTTTGCAATCTTCCTACTTGTTTATTTCATGTATTTTTATGTAATGTCTTCATCTGTAACTTTCCAATACCATTGTTTTCAAATAGTTGATGGTTGCCTTAACTCTTGAGATAATTTATATTACCTTGTGTTTCGCCTGCAATGTCAAAATTGTTAGCGGTGAATGCTGTCTCAATCGCCTCGACTGGAAAAGGCTAGGTCTGAGTTTAGCTGGAGTATTAATCTCAGGTTTTAAATTATACATTAGCTATAAATAAACCAAGGTCAGTAGACAATCATTTTCCTCCAACAGTGTAATATCTAATACACCTAAGAAAGCTGCTACTTGCACGTGGATCTGGCTTTCATAACTGTATTTGTGGTTCAGTATGGATTGTGTGCTACACTCCAGCTCCGCAGCTTTTGATTGTGTCTGACATGAGAGTGCAGTTCAGTCTGCAGGTATTATACAAAGACTGAGCATGTAGAGTTACTGAAATGATTTTTCTGGTCTCCGCCTGTGGAGAAATAAGACTGCTTTTCTTTCTGCCATATGTCTCCTCATTACCACATCTCAGTGTAAAGAGTTATACATATATGTACATGTCCATTTTCAGAGCTGGAGAAGGAGGTGTAACCATTAGTGTCTGTTTCTGCAGGTGATATGCATGTGTTGAGGCACAGCTCTGAGTTGTAGTGTTTTTAAATTTAGCCGTAAGTGTTTGGAAGACATTTATTTAACCATTCACATTCATGTGGCATTTCTCATCAATGTATCTTAAATGGTTTTGTCTCTGCCCTATGTAAGCTACAGAGTATATCAAAGGAATTAAACTTGTATTCAACAACTGGGGGCACAGTTCTAAGTTACACTGCCTTTAGCTTTCTGAATATAACCAAAGCTGGTAGAGTTTTGCTTAGGTTTCACAACAGTCTGAGGACTAAACTCACTGAATCAGTCATAAAGAAAATAATTTCTTCATTAACATTGCTTTTGGTTTATTTATTATTTTTTGATATTGGCTAAGGTTACCAGATATGGGTTTGAAAGGCAAGTTCCTTCCGGTCTCACTTGTTTGAATAAAAAAGGAAACTTAATGTCTGTCTTTACTTGCCTTTTAGTGTTTAAATAATTCTTTTCAGTTTTATGTTTGCTTGATTGTAACTTTTCTGTAAAAAATTAATTTTTAAATAAAACAAGCCTATGTAAAATAAAGATTGCTATATTTATGATAACAAATGATTTTATTTTTATCTTCTTATCAACTCTGCCTGAAGTGCCATCAGTTTAATATTTTTTTTATTTCTTTGATAACAATGAGAGAACATGTAAAAACACAGACGACATGCACACAAGTCTCAAACCTGAATAACAACACTTAGGATATCAAGATAAACTACAACCTCTGCTAACCCTATTTAAATGTTGGTCAATGCAGACAACAAGAATCATTTAACTAAGAGCACTTAGCCTCTTTAAAAACATATACAATTCAATCACAACATACAACATTGAAATAATTTTCATTGAGTATTTGCCATTTTATTAGAGACAAACAAACATGCTGAGAAATGAAATGTATTCTTTTCAATGAATGTATTCTTTTAAAATACTCTGTTTTGATTGATTTGCACATGCTGTAGTAGATGCTAAGTGTTATTGACTGAATGGAGGGAAGTGTAGCACGTTAACACAGCTGTGACAGGTGTGCGTGGTTTCCAGGTGGATCAGGTGATGAGGAGAGTCCCTCGGGGCCTGGCGTCTCACAGCAGCATGGTCTGTAAGGACTGTCTCACCGTGGCAAGATCCTGCTGCTGCTGTTGAGGCGACGGACCAGCAGAAGGCCTCAGAGTGGCCAGATGGACTTTGGCTGTTTTACTACACATCACAGTTTTACAAGGGCTGCCTATTCCAATGCAAACACAGCTCTGCATGCACCCTTATCCAGGCACACTTATGCTTACATTTTTACGCTCATTTTATAGATGGATACTTTTATGGAGTCTCAGAGTTAGAAGCCCCCAGATCACAGTCCAGCACTGGCACCACAAGCATATTTTGTGTCTTACTTCATCGATATGGGGAATTCTACAGTTACATGGATGAACTGGTCCCATATTTTTTAAGTGTGTCAGAGCAGAAAAGCTAACTGAGGATCAGTTTTCTCCTGGCCTCATCTCAATGGCTGATCCTAGTGAAACTTTTTGGTGAAAGTGGTAATACAGTTCTACAGCCCAGAGGTGGGGGACTGTGGTGATACAACACCAGTGGTGCCTCTTGTTTTTGTTCCAAACCTTCATGCAACTGAATTTCCATTTGCTAACAGACAGGGAAATCAGGGCTGAGTTACTTTAGGGATGCTTTGTAATTAGGGGGGGCTGTGTCCCTCATATTGCCTGGGCTCAGCAGATACTGCACACACTGTGGTGTTAGCCGTTACTTACGGTTTCCATAAGTATCTTCTTCTGCAAAAGAGCCATCTCTTGGCGTAATTCAGCCTGAAACGTGCCGTGGTTATCGTGGTGCATCTTCTGCAGCTCCTCCAGGCTCTGCAACAGTAAATGAAGAAAATGAGCTCACCTGTAGGGGGAGCAGTGGCTGCATCTCTCTGGGGCTCTGAGATACAGGGACCCAGCAGGTAAAGGGGAAATACCAGGAACCCCATTTTTAAAACACTTTTACATTATTTAATCATTTAAATTACATGACACTGAACTTTTCTTCCTCAAATTCAAGAACAACAAACTGATTTGAAACTTCAACTTGAACATCATGTTCCAGCTCAACACGCCTGGAAACTAATGACAGAAATGTTATTGATGGAATCTGAGAGGGTCTGATTGAGTTGGAATGGAAATCTATAGGAGGAAAGACGAAAACACCAAGCTCCCACTTACCTTTGCAAAAGGTGTTTGTAGTAGCAAAGATGGAACTACTGAAAGAGGTTTTACCTGCATGTACTGGTCCAAGAGTTGCTTGA
Source organism: Albula goreensis (assembly GCA_022829145.1). Classification (NCBI taxonomy): domain Eukaryota; kingdom Metazoa; phylum Chordata; class Actinopteri; order Albuliformes; family Albulidae; genus Albula; species Albula goreensis. The sequence continues at coordinate 36,860,955 of CM040752.1, read as the reverse complement.
TGGACTTCAGTCGCTGTCCTTGTGATGTTCTCATTTGCTGAAACATCTTCTGCTGTTGCCTGAACAAGTTCTACATGTGATGACATCAAATCAGTGTAATATCAAACTTCATACAGCAGTGATGTCACAGTTACACAACTTTCTGATCTTCATCTCAACTCAGGCCTCTATTACCTAATTACAGCCAATGAGGAACAGACATGGTTAAACCGCTAATAAACTGGAATCTGTAAAACTAGGGGTAGATAAAATGATCACATTTAGACTTATAGTAGTTAGTACTGTGTGTATGTGTTTATGTGAATTATAGTTGTCGTGCTTTTCTAACCAATTTTCTTGTCATACTTTTTCATTTTTTTGAGATTATTGAATATATTACCGCTAGTTTTTCATCTTGCTCCTTGGATTTCTGCACATCAGTGTCCCACTGCTGAAAAACTGCATTGAACTGTGTGCTGTAGTTCTCTGACAAAGTCTGTCTGCAATTTCAAAAGAACAGTGCATGTGATTTTTTTACATAAATCATTTTTATCTTGGGTACATTCAAATGAAACCATCTGACATACATAATGTAATGTGGCAAAAATACAAACAATTTAATGATTGAATAAAACTGTTAACCTGCTCTAATATCTCACTATGTATATGCACATGGAAAAACTGAGAGCTGTCTGAATAGTTTAAGCTGTGTTTCATCAGTATATTTGCAACAGTTTAACTGAGAAGCAGAGATTCGCTCACCTTTCATTCTGCTGCTCTTTCCACATCTGCTCGATCATCTGGTGGCTGGTTTTAAGGGTCGATTTGGTGAATATTTCAAGGCGCTTCCTTTTTGCCAGGAATGCTTTGCTTATATCAGCTATTAAGGTAAATGACAGAAATCAGGTAATTGGACTCATATTCAAGTGATGTTTGATCAATACCTAAAACATACAGGAGGGCCAGACAGATAGGCTTGACTCGAAGTTGAATACCACCAGAATACACTGATAAACTACTAAAACAAAACGGCCATTGTTTTACTAGATATAAATTAGAATTAGGCAACTAGTTATAAAGAACGTGAAACATAGTATACGATACCACCAAATCTGTCAAGCATCGAAGGCACATCAGATCTGCAGACGGAAAAAACAACTTGCAGTTACTCTTTCATGGAATATAACGAATTTGTAATCTGACTAAATGATTGCTTATGCCGCGCATATCATGTGCTTTTCTCATGTTGAGAATATTATAACTGAACACCTATTTCACAATATTTATCCCCAAATAACTAACCTCTCTGAGATGCCCCCTAGTTCTACAGTCCCATTTATGGAAGAACGTTTTCTTCCTCCAACTTGCTCTGCTAACATAAAAATGAAACATAAATTTACATTTATAAATACATGTCGTGTATTTCATCAATACACAGCGTACACAGTGTTATTTCACATGTGAAAAAGCAGGTGAAAACGGAGGTTACCAGGAAGGTAGTCAGAACCGAGGTTCTCCTCAGCGCCGTCCGAGAAGGTTAACGAGCCGTCGTGGCCTGTTGACTTCGACTTTCGCACTTTCTCCCGTTTGTCTTTTGGAAGACTCCTCTTCTTACTCTTTGGAGCAGCCATTTCAAATAAAGGGCTATACGTTTAAAAGTTTAATATAATAACGTTTGGTTTAAGGCGTGATATGAATAGTTATTCAACAATAAGGCTTCAGTGTAATTATAGCTAACTGTTTGAGAGCCCTCCCTTGGGTGTTGAACCAGAGAAGTTGACATTAACTGGTTGCCGTCTTGATGATATTCTAATTAGTTATGAAGTAAATAACGTTGGTTGATGAACGTTAGACCTCACCACGCGCCTGGCATATGCAGGCAGTCAGAGGAGCGCGCTGCGTGTGTCCGTTACCGGCCCCGCGAGGCCGCACGAGGACGGCCGCTCGAGACCATCTCGAGCTGGCGGCCAACCGCTTTACATGTACACGTGTGTGCTGTCAGGAGGCCGGCATTACTGCGGTATACTATCACATCTGTGAGGAGGCCAGCATTACTGCGCTATACTGTCACATCTGTGAGGAGGCCAGCATTACTGCGCTATACTGTCACATCTGTCAGGAGGCCAGCATTACTGCGCTATACTGTCACATCTGTGAGGAGGCCAGCATTACTGCGCTATACTGTCACATCTGTGAGGAGGCCAGCATTACTGCGCTATACTGTCACATCTGTGAGGAGGCCAGCATTACTGCGCTATACTCTCACATCTGAGAGGAGGCCAGCATTACTGCGCTATACTGTCACATCTGTGAGGAGGCCAGCATTGCTGCGCTATACTCTCACATCTGTGAGGAGGCCAGCATTACTGCGCTATACTGTCACATCTGTGAGGAGGCCAGCATTACTGCGCTATACTCTCACATCTGAGAGGAGGCCAGCATTACTGCGCTATACTGTCACATCTGTGAGGAGGCCAGCATTACTGCGCTATACTGTCACATCTGTGAGGAGGCCAGCATTACTGCGCTATACTGTCACATCTGTCAGGAGGCCAGCATTACTGCGCTATACTGTCACATCTGTCAGGAGGCCAGCATTACTGCGCTATACTGTCACATCTGTGAGGAGGCCGGCATTACTGCGCTATACTCTCACATCTGTGAGGAGGCCAGCATTACTGCGCTATACTGTCACATCTGTGAGGAGGTTATTCACAAATGTAAGTCGCCAACCGAGTCATTTTACTACACAAACTAATTATTATCAGAATCAAGCAAAAAAAGGTCGCTGACAGCTCTCTTAGAGTAACGTTAAGCGATGCGAAAACTTAAAGATGAACGTGAATCAGTATAATAAAGTATGGAAGGACAGCGAGAGAGACTTAAATTCTTCTTTATGAATGAATTTATGAATGATGGCTAGGGCACTGTAACGATTCTGTATTTATGCAGACAGTTAAAAAACAGACCCGTTTTCAACAATAGTTTGAGTTGCTAGATTAACAGATGTGACAATAACCCAGACGACGCTGCAGTCGCAAACCGAAATTACGATGTCATTACCTAGCTAACATTTCTCTGTTTCTGTGAGTATGGCGTTGCCGAATTATATAATCAACGGGGTTTCCGAGCAGTACATCTGACTGCTAAAATAGAGTCCCTCTGTTCCTTTTGTGCATACAGTTTAATGAAATAAGATGCATTACGTCGGTCCTTAGGTTTGGATCATGTGGGAATTAACTGCGCAGGGGACGCTGGTCATATTACAGCCGCCTACAACAAGGAAGTAAGGCTGATAATGAACTCTTGTATCAGTTGGTAGTAACATTTGTTTTTCGTGGACTTTTAATTGAACGACTAGCAAAAGTAAGACCTTGTGTATGTTTTTGATCATATGTGCCTGGGGACCTGAGACATCGTGTGCAAGTAAAGTACATTACCATGAGATGACAAGAAGCGTTACTTGTATAGGAAGGTAAGGAGGTCATAAGTGTTTCCGTTGCTTTTTCACATGACCGGTATTAGCCCACTATGCTGCTGACGCGATGCATTGATTTTGGCTGGGGTTCACTACATTCTATACTGGCAGGGTGTATTGATTTCTTGTTATCAAGAAACGCCTTAGAAAAGGCAGATGGATTCCTTTTAGTGTGATTTGTCTGAAGATGGATTAATCTTTCATTTGTTTAGTTGCCTCTACATTGATGGAATGAGCAGAACAATTCAGTGAAAATTGTTATCTTTTTTGAAGATAAAACAGCTCAGAGCTGAATAAGCATTGTTAGTCGTGGGTGGGCATTAATTTGTCCATGCATCCGTTAATGTGTGTGTGTGTGTGTGTGTGTGTGTGTGTGTGTGTGTGTGTGTGTGGTGCGTTTGTGGGCGTAGAATTACTCCAGCGTTTTTAAGTACAGTATGCGAACGGTCTTGTACTGTTTGTAACATTGTTTCTTAGTCGCGCAGCTGGAGTTTATAATCCCGACGATCCACACAGACATTCCTCATTCCGTGTCATATTTCCGCAGTTACCAAACGCAAGCAAACAAGTAGACGTGAACAATTTATAGTGGAAGTTAGTGTAGAATCATTAAACATATATTCTTCCTGTATGTGGTGACCGTTTTCGCCTGTGGTCATTTCCAGAAAGTTTCAACACTTGTGTAGCATGCAGTGCTTGCTTAGGGTAGTGACTCATAGTTCTTTGTTGTTGCCCAGAGCCCGTTCTCTCCCTGTAACTATGGGAATCTCCATCATTCTGGCAGCGACTGCATCACTAACAGGAATAAAACTCACTGTTTCAGAGGAATGGAGACACTTTAATCTCTTGCGGGGCGAATGCTAACAGAGATGTAGTGGATCATAGGGGTGAGTCAGTGAAGAGGAACTGGACTTTCTGGAGGTGGAGAATTGTGCCTGGACTTGCAAGTGTTTAACTGCTGGTAAATCATACACCTTAAACCCAATAAACATGCTGGGGAGCAGGCCAAGTGCCTTTCCCTGCTCAGTTTGGGAGATTGCAGAGGGAATACTGCAGGTTTAGGAGGCTGGTGATGGATTGGGGTTCTGAGGTGTGTGTTGAGGCATCTTTATGTCTGAATTAACATGTTGGAATAGTATTGTAAATTTATTATGGAAGCTTCACCCATATTTATGATGAGAAATAAGCAATGGTATGCTTTATATTCTTTTAGATCTGGTGTTTCTCTTTCCCGATGAAAAGAAAATGGAGCAAAAATTCTTTATATTTCCCCGTTGACCTGCAACCTGGTTACAATCCAGAATTCCATCCTTCAGTACAGTTTTAAAGGGGTATTGTGGTTAATTGCTGTCTCTTGACTTTACATTACATTACAGTCATTTAGCTCACGCTTTTAGCCAAAGCGACACACAGTTGATTGGGCTAGCCAGGGGCCAATCCCCCTGGGAGCGATGTGGGGTTAGGGGCTTGCTCAAGGGTTCAACAGCACTGGTGTTCTTGCTGTGGCTGGAGTGGGGTTTGAGCTGCCAATCTCAGGGGTCCCAGTCATGTACCTTAGCCACTAGGCTATAGGCTGCCCCCTCTTGCCCATTCATTTGTTTTTGACTTGCATAATATTGTTATAATTTGGATGTAGTGTAACAGAAATGAAGACATCTCTGTGCTGTTGTCATAATTCAGAGGAAGCAGAAAGTTATAGACATCACAAATCTATCTTACACAGGTTTCTGATTACTGGAAGACAGGATGTTCGAATGGCCTACTTTGTGCAAGGGCAGGGATGTGCAAGTTGTAGGTGGTGAAGATTTTATCGTGCTTTCTCTTACCAATAGTTACTTCCTGCTTAGTGCTTCCAATAGAGCAGAATCCAAAAGTGGCCATCTATACAGGCTCTAAGCAGGGTTTGCCCGTTCCATTCGTGAAGGGGAGATCAGGCTGTACACAGGAAGTGTCTCAGTGAGTCAGTCAGTTTGCCGGGGACCTTAAGCACCCCTTCAGCTTGCTGCCATCATTGGCTCACCTCACTGCTGCAGGCCCATGCAGAGAGCCTCTGGGTGAGAGAAAGGAAGAGTTTCACAAATAAAACCTACGGTTTTAAAACCTCGGTCAGCGTCTGACTTACCACATTTATGGATTGTGAAATGGCAGATTTGGCAACTGACCTCACATTGGTTAAGCACTAAGTGCTGTGAAAACTCACCATTCTGTTCAGCTTTGGTTGTTGAACTGAACAGCTGTGGTGCTTTTGGTAAGCTGCTTATAAGCCAAACAGTGAGGGCAGATATGCACGCTTGTGTCCAGAAAGGAGCTTGATTTCACATTCCCTGGCTGTGCTCATTCTGTGAGGTGATTTGATCCCTGCCTTCAGGAGGATCCCCAGTGTGCCGTCCCCAGTGTGCCGCCCCCAGTGTGCCGCCCCCAGTGTGCCATCCCCAGTGTGCCGCCCCCAGTGTGCCGTCCCCAGTGTGCCGTCCCCAGAGTGCCGCCCCCAGTGTGCCGTCCCCAGTGTGCCGTCCCCAGTGTGCCGCCCCCAGTGTGCCATCCCCAGTGTTCCATCCCCAGTGTGCCGCCCCCAGTGTGCCGTCCCCAGCGTGCCGTCCTTAGTGTTCCATCCCCAGTGTGCCGCCCCCAGTGTGCCATCCCCAGTGTGCTGCCCCCAGTGTGCCATCCCCAGCGTGCCGTCCCCAGCGTGCCGTCCCCAGCGTGCCGTCCCCAGTGTGCCGTCCTTAGTGTTCCATCCCCAGAGTGCCGTCCCCAGTTTCATGGTTAAAATGGCAGCTCAATCCCTGTGCAGTATCTCTCTCACCATTAAGGTCGGGATCAGGGGTGTTCAAGGAGAGCCATACCTGATTGTAGATTTCACTGAAGCGTCTGGCTGTTCTGTAGTGCAGAGATACTGCTGTGTTACAGCATTCATGCTTTGGAACATCCCAGTTTGTGCTGGTGACTCGATTGTGCTGATCGCCACACTGAGGTGTGCCGTACTTGTGTACTTGGCACAGTTTTCCCTCAGTGCACCGTGTTTACCCCTGTATCTGTGGGGCAGCACACTGTGTTTACCCCTGTATCTGTGGGGCAGAACACCGTGTTTACCCCTGTATCTGTGGGGCAGCACACCGTGTTTACCCCTGTATCTGTGGGGCAGCACACTGTGTTTACCCCCTGTATCTGTGGGGCAGCACACTGTGTTTACCCTGTATCTGTGGGGCAGCACACCGTGTTTACCCCTGTATCTGTGGGGCAGCACACCGTGTTTACCCCTGTATCTGTGGGGCAGCACACCGTGTTTACCCCTGTATCTGTGGGGCAGCGCACTGTGTTTACCCTGTATCTGTGGGGCAGCACACTGTGTTTACCCCTGTATCTGTGGGGCAGCACACCGTGTTTACCCCTGTATCTGTGGGGCAGCACACCGTGTTTACCCCTGTATCTGTGGGGCAGCACACCGTGTTTACCCCTGTATCTGTGGGGCAGCACACCGTGTTTACCCCTGTATCTGTGGGGCAGCACACTGTGTTTACCCCTGTATCTGTGGGGCAGCGCACTGTGTTTACCCCTGTATCTGTGGGGCAGCACACCGTGTTTACCCCTGTATCTGTGGGGCAGCACACTGTGTTTACCCCTGTATCTGTGGGGCAGCACACCGTGTTTACCCCTGTATCTGTGGGGCAGCGCACCGTGTTTACCCCTGTATCTGTGGGGCAGCACACTGTGTTTACCCCTGTATCTGTGGGGCAGCGCACTGTGTTTACCCCTGTATCTGTGGGGCAGCGCACCGTGTTTACCCCTGTATCTGTGGGGCAGCGCACCGTGTTTACCCCTGTATCTGTGGGGCAGCGCACTGTGTTTACCCCTGTATCTGTGGGGCAGCGCACCGTGTTTACCCCTGTATCTGTGGGGCAGCACACTGTGT
>CM040752.1:36681085-36848585 GCA_022829145.1 Albula goreensis | reverse complement strand
CCTTTGGGATGTGCATCGTTGCCAACTTCCAGGTGCGTCTGACCGTGGTGTCGCTTTGCATGGCTGTTACAGTGCAGAGCAGGGCTGTGACAGGGCAGAGCAGGGCAGAGCAGAGCAGAGCAGGGCTGTGACAGGCCAGAGCAGGGCAGAGCAGGGCAGAGCAGGGCTGTTACAGTGCAGAGCAGGGCAGAGCAGAGCAGAGCAGGGCTGTGACAGGCCAGAGCAGGGCAGAGCAGCTGGCACAGCAGGGCTGTTACAGTGCAGAGCAGGGCAGTGCAGAGCAGGGCAGAGCAGAGCAGAGCAGAGCAGGGCTGTGACAGGCCAGAGCAGGGCAGAGCAGGGCACAGCAGGGCTGTTACAGTGCAGAGCAGGGCAGAGCAGGGCTGTTACAGTGCAGAGCAGGGCTGTTACAGTGCAGAGCAGGGCAGAGCAGGGCAGAGCAGTGCAGAGCAGGGCAGAGCAGGCCAGAGCAGTGCAGAGCAGAGCAGTGCAGAGCAGGGCAGAGCAGTGCAGAGCAGGGCAGCCTGTGAAGCTGAAGTTTATCGACATACAGCATAGTTTGGTATTAGTTACTGTCTTTACAGAAACTATGTATTTCCCTGTGTGTGTGTGTGTGTGTGTGCATGTGAGTGTGTGTGTGTGTGTGTGCATGTGAGTGTGTCTCTTTGTGTCTGTTAGTTGTGTGACATTTTTGTAGTTCTGCATGTGCATTGATTATTGCTCCCTCTAGGGGGAGCTGTTTATTTTGCATGAATGTTATTCTGTTCCATTGCCGCCTTCCTTAATGTCCTGTGTTCTTTTTCTTGGTTTGTCAGAATTTATATTCATAATACATGCTATGCACATGCAGTTCTCTACTGACACAAAATATATATTTTGAAGCTGGTTCTTTAACAAAGCAAATAAAATGTATATCCTGCATACATTGTATTTATTATTTGAATAAACATTGAAATATCTATCCAGCAGACTATCATGCAAGGGGCCACACCTCCAACAGTGCAGCCCATGATTATGGGATTCCCAGTCCCTCTGTGACTCTGCTCCAGTCCCCTTGTGACTCTCTGCTCCAGTCCCTCTGTGACTCTCTGCTCCAGTCCCTCTGTGACTCACTGCTCCAGTCCCCCTGTGACTCACTGCTCCAGTCCCTCTGTGACTGTCTGCTCCAATCCCTCTGTGACTCTCTGCTCCAGTCCCTCTGTGACTCTCCCCTGTCCCTCTGTGACTCTCTGCTCCAGTCCCTCTCTGACTCTCTGCTCCAGTCCCTCTCTGACTCTCCCCAGTCCCTCTGTGACTCCGCTCCAGTCCCTCTGTGACTCTCTGCCCAAGTCCCTCTGTGACTCTCTGCCCCAGTCCCTCTGTAACTCTGCTCCAATCCCTCTGTGACTCTCCCCCTGTCCCTCTGTGAGTCCCTCTCTGACTCTCCCCAGTCCCTCTCCCCAGTCCCTCTGTGACTCTCTGCTGCCCCAGTCCCTCTGTGACTCTCTGCTCCAGTCCCTCTGTGACTCTCTGCCCCAGTCCCTCTGTGACTCTCTGCTCCAGTCCCTCTGTGACTCTCCCCAGTCCCTCTGTGACTCTCTGCTCCAGTCCCTCTGTGACTCTCCCCAGTCCCTCTGTGACTCTGCTCCAGTCCCTCTGAGGGATCATATGAACAATATGAACAGCAACACGCTCTCTTTTTCATTCTCTTTCTCTCTCTCTTTCTATCTCTTGCCCTCCCCAGAAAACGGAGATTGTGTCGATGCACATGGTGGGGGCGGTGGTGACGTTCGGTGTGGGGGCTCTGTACATCCTGGCACAGACGCTGCTGTCGTACCGCATGCAGCCGCATGTCCACGGGAAAGACGTGTTCTGGGCACGGCTCACAGTGGGGCTGTGGACCTCACTGAGCATGCTCAGCAGTATCCTCTCTGAGAAACACACCTGTGTGTGCCTGTGTGTCTCTGTGCCTGCATACCTGTGTACCTGTGTCCGGATGTACTTCTGTCTTTGCACCTGTATAAACCGGCATCCATGTGTCTCTCTTTATCTGTATTCATGTGCCCATGAGTCCAAATCTACCTGTGTCCTTGCATACCGGTATACCTGTACGTCTGTCAGCATGGTGATGCTCCCTAATAATTGAATGAGCATGTAAAGAGCCTGGATGCTGGCCCGAGTGCACAGTGGTTGTTAAACATAGTAATTGTGGTTTTTTGCCACTCTTGTGCTGAAGGAGGGAACGCCCTTTACAGGAGCGCTGCCAGTGGGTGACAGTGTAATACAGTTTTTGGTGGTTTCATTGTGCCAAGTATTTAAGAGCCTCAGCCCTGTCTCTGCTCCTCAGCCTCAGCCCTGTCTCTGCTCCTCAGCCTCAGCCCTGTCTCTGCTCTCAGCCTCAGCCCTGTCTCTGCTCCTCAGCCTCGGCCCTGTCTCTGCTCCTCAGCCTCAGCCCTGTCTCTGCTCCTCAGCCTCAGCCCTGTCTCTGCTCCTCAGCCTCGGCCCTGTCTCTGCCTCAGCCTCAGCCCTGTCCTGCTCCTCGGCCTCGGCCCTGTCTCTGCCTCAGCCTCAGCCCTGTCTCTGCTCCTCAGCCTCGGCCCTGTCTCTGCTCCTCGGCCCTGTCTCTGCCTCGGCCTCGGCCTGTCTCTGCTCCTCAGCCTCGGCCCTGTCTCTGCTCTCAGCCTCAGCCCTGTCTCTGCTCCTCAGCCTCAGCCCTGTCTCTGCTCCTCAGCCTCGGCCCTGTCTCTGCTCTCAGCCTCAGCCCTGTCTCTGCTCCTCGGCCTCGGCCCTGTCTCTGCTCTCAGCCTCAGCCCTGTCTCTGCTCCTCAGCCTCGGCCCTGTCTCTGCTCCTCGGCCCTGTCTCTGCTCCTCGGCCTCGGCCGTGTCTCTGCTCCTCAGCCTCGGCCCTGTCTGTGCTCCTTGGCCCCGCCGTGTCTCTGCTCTCAGCCTTGGTCCTGTCTCTGCTCCTCAGCCCTGTCTCTGCTCTCAGCCTCGGTCCTGTCTCTGCTCCTCGGCCCTGTCTCTGCTCTCAGCCTTGGTCCTGTCTCTGCCCTTAACTCCTCCCTAGTGCTGGTATCCTCCAGCATCATGTACTCCAGCCTGCCTGGAGTGGACGTGCCCAGGAAACTGCACTGGACCCCAGGAGAGCCGGTGAGTGAGTTAGTGAGTTAGTGAGTGAGTGTGTGTGTGTGTGTGTGTGTGTGTGTCAGTGCGTGTGTGTGTGTGTATGTGTCAGTATGTGTGTGTGTGTGTGTGTATGTGTGTCAGTGTGTGTGTGTGTGTGAGTGTGTTTGTGAGTGAGTGTGTATGTGTGAGAGTGTGTGTGTGTGGGTGTGTGTACGTGTGTGTCTGTACTGGCAGTGCAGTCTCTCTGATCTCCTGTGTGCTGCAGGGCTACACAGCTCACCTGATCAGCACCATCTCTGAGTGGTCCCTTGCCTTCTCCTTCATCAGCTTCTTCCTCACCTACATACGTGACTTCCAGGTAACATCTCCCTCTCTGTCTGCATCCACAAATATTTACGGTAAATATGTTTAATATCCTTTACACATCAAATCAAATGCATTTTATAGTACAAATATTTTTAATTGAACAATTTAAAGAAGAATAGGCCAAAGCAAGGAGTATTTCCATCAGTAGAGCATGGGGGAGGGGCCCATTGGAGGTAGTGCAGTCATGGAGCCCTGCTCCCCCCGTGTTTCAGGGCTAACACACTCAAGTGTATCGCCTTGGGCACGTAACTAAGAGTCTCAAAACTCTCTCTGTTGCAGTGTATTGCTGCGCAGCTTGTGGGTGTACTTTTCTGATAAACTATTCATTACCATTTCTGATAAACGATTCTAATTCCTGGCTTATCACAATCTTGTGTTGGTGGAACTTCAATTTGAAGTTTCCATTTAGAGCCAGATTGTTCTCCTCAGTTTCTGTAATCAGACTGTGGTGTATAGTTTTTGGCAGTGGGCAGTATCTGCCCATGCTTGCTGTCCTATTACAGTGTTTTTTTCCCTGTTCTTTCCTCTAGAAAATCAACCTCAGGACTGAGGCTTTGTTGCTAAGCAACACCCTGTACGATGCTACTCACTACAACGTGAGCGTGCGTGTGCACCGCAGAGAGACGTCTCCCCTCCTGGCAGGGAGCATCTGACAGAGCTCCCACTGCTGGCCTGGAGGCTTGGCTGCTGTGTGTGTGTGTGTGTGAGAGAGTGTGTGAGAGTGTGTGTGTGAGTGTGAGTGTGTTTGTGTGTGTGAGAGAGTGTGTGAGAGTGTGTGTGTGTGTGTGAGTGTGTTTGTGTGTGTGAGAGAGTGTGTGTGTGTGAGTGTGTTTGTGTGTGTGAGAGAGTGTGTGTGTGTGAGTGTGTTTGTGTGTGTGAGAGAGTGTGTGTGTGTGAGAGTGTGTGAGAGTGTGCGAGTGTGTGTGAGTGTGTATGTGTGTGTGTGTATGTGTGCCTGCATACGTGTTTCACTTGTGTAGGCATCGAGGTTTACAGAGGTGTTTATCTTTGAGTCTGTCCCACCCCCTCCTCCTCAGACCACTGCCGGTGCCCAGCCACTGAGTGCCTTAATGAGGAGCTCAGCGGACAGAGCTCAGAGCTCACGGTCGTATCGCACTGTGCACAGAGTTCAGAGCTCACGGTCGAATCGCACTGTGCACAGAGCTCTGAGCTCACGGTCATATCGCACTGTGCACAGAGTTCAGAGCTCACGGTCATATCGCTCAGAGCTCACGGTCGTATCGCACTGTGCACAGAGCTCACAGCTCACGGTCATACTGCACTGTGCACAGAGCTCAGAGCTCACGTTCATATCGCACTGTGCGATGAGTGGGTGGGTTTTTTGCTCTGAACTGCACTGCTTTCACCAGGCTTACAGCAGAGAGGTATAAACTTGGCACTATCGCTCTGAACTGCACTGCTTTCACCAGGCTTATAGCAGAGAGGTATAAACCTGGCACTATCGCTCTGAACTGCACTGCTTTCACCAGGCTTACAGCAGAGAGGTATAAACCTGGCACTATCACTCTGAACTGCACTGCTTTCACCAGGCTTACAGCAGAGAGGTATAAACCTGGCACTATCACTCTGAACTGCACTGCTTTCACCAGGCTAAAAATAGTCAATCGTTGCTTCAGCCTAAAAAAGATTTTGCTGTTTAAAACAGCAAAGTGTGATTGGCTCAGGTCAGGTGCTTATAACACATTGGTTCCACCCAGTTATTTAGCTATGATTCCCCGTTCTTCATTAGTGTGAGCCTGTCACAGCAGACACAGACCATGTCATAACAGAAAGCCAAAGCCACATCGTTGGTTTATGTCCGTTTCTTAGTCTTTGAGGTGCTTGATGCAAGTGATATTTTGATTGCACTTGGCCCAAGAGGGAGTATCATAACCTTATCCCTAACCTGGCACTTTGACTGTCACCCCTAGCCAAAACACTTGTGGACCTTGCAATGGCATGACAGTCATTCCATTCTCTAATTACTCATTATGGAATCAATGCATTCATATTCATTTTGGACTGTTGCCATGGAATAATGCGAGCACTTATAAACACAGATGATCGTAAAATCTTTGTTTACGCATACGATCGTTTAGGTATTTATTTCTGAAGACCCTTGGATGTCAGCAGAAGTAGATATTTTCTGATTTTAAATCATGGTGAATAAACAGGACCTTTGGATTGACCATAATGGAAGCTGTTTTTGAAGCAAATATTGCACTTAATGTTTTACTAGTATTTTAAACTAAAATTTCCTTCCATTGTTATTGTACTGCTGAGAAATAGTTTACTCTCTTCGTTGCATTCCTTTATCCTCTTTAACATATCCACATAAACAAAAAATACATGCTACAGTCAGCATTTAGGAATAATCTAAAATTCAGTTTAAATGTGTATGTGTGCTGTTTTACAAAAACATGTCTACAAAATGTCGAGATATGAATGTTTTCAGGCTTTTATTGATGAGTTTGTATGTGGACAGCTGAGGTTTAGTCCAAGGATCACATTTGTACTGTATTTCATGTAAAGCTGTGGAGTGATACTCTATAATGTCCATACCCTTTACACCTGCTATCCAAGAATAAAGGGTATTTCTATGCTTGTGTGGTGTCTGACATTTTTAATAAGTGAAGCATTATTCTGATTTTATGAATGGATGATGTGTTCTTGTTTGTGATGTGGTATAAAATATAAAAGGGAATTTTGCTTCATAACTATCTTCTATCAGAGCATCATTAAGTTGTGTACATGTGTTAATTCACTTTGACAGTTGTGAATGCGAAATGATTATGATACTGTAAAGGATAGTTTAACAGGACTGTAATTCAGAGGAAAACTGACTTCAGTTGTACCTAAATGTAACAGACTTCCTGGGCTGCCGCTATTGCTGTGTTTGCTTTTGTTGTATTTTTTCCTCAGTATGACGTTCCAAACAGCAGGCTGAGATCTGTTCTCTGCATAACTGCAGCTGCTGTGGTTACAGCCCTCGATAAGAACAGGAAACTGGGCTTCACGCGCTCTGATGCGCAGCGCGATGTCGTGCTACAGCACGCGCTGTGAGTGTAGGGCTGCAGATTCATGAGGTAGGTTGGTAAGACGCTTCATTCATGCCAAAAATCAGACGAATGAGCGGCCGAGAGAGGCTATGGAGTCACCGCGGTAAGAAAATACAGCAACGGATGAACTGGCAGTGGTGAATGAGAGACGCTGTATGACGCCTGGCAACCCTCCTGTGGCCAGTTTCATGGGTGCCATGGCAACACAATGCACCTTGTATGGCAGGCCTCTTCAAAAACACTGACTGAACAAAAACACTGACAACAAAAAAGTAAACAACAGAGTAAAAAATATTTTATTCCACACTTGGCTCAGGTCCATCAGGCTGAGAGAAATGGCTCAGACACACAAGCTGGACAGAGGAAACTCCATGATTCTCCCAGTGATACAGGCACACAGAGGAACTCAGAAACAACAGACACCTCCAACCTGAACTCCTCCACCTCCAACCTGAGCTCCACCTCCATCAGTAGCAGCACAGAACTACACCTCACAAGCCTGGCTGCCCACCAAGAGCAAATTCACAGACAAAAGGCAGTGCTAATCTAACAACTTCATAAAACAAGGAGACTGAAAATTATTTACTCTCACCGTATTTACAGAACATTGCTATCTACATGGTTTTTAAATAGACGCTGGCGCCTCCCCTGCTACCGCGTGCATGAGGCCTTCCCTCACAGTTCATAAGCCTCACACGCTTCATTCCGCTCTAGTGTTTCTTTGACTTCTCTCTCCTTCTCTTCTCCTGGTATTCTGCTATCTTCCTTTGGAAATACCCTGTGGGGAAAAATACAACAGGGTGAATAACCGATAAAAGCCCAGTGCTGTTTAAAAACTGAGAAGAGAAAAAATTACCTTTTGCAGGAGAGTGTGAAAGATTGCGAGACAGAATGGAAACTGGGTGAGAGAGAGAGCGTAAGTGAGAGAAAAAGAGTCACATTCAAAGAGGCAGTCACTCACTTCAGTCACCCTTATCCTGCTGTTTGTATAATTTCAAAATTAACAGCAAAATGAACCTGGGCACTGTAGATGATGACCTGGGCTAAATCACACTGTGCTGAGTGGAAATCCTTAAGCAGCACTGGGTCACACGCTGGCTTAGGGTAAACACTGAGGTCTGGATGAAACAATTCTCATTCATCATTATTATTCATTGCATAAATTCATGGTAAAAGTAACTTGGCTCATAAGAATTGTTTCTGTATTATTCAGTCTTACTATAAACAATTTGAACGTTTTGTGGTTTAACAAATTTCTCTCGAAAACAGTACATTTTAGGTCTTCTTTTTATCAGTATATGCTGTTGCTCCTTTCAAGCTGAAATTATACTTGGGTTTGACCACAGAAACTGACCCTGAGGACCGCTGCGACTGCAGCCCTTTAGCTGTGATAGGGAAGTAGAGCAGGAATAGAGGAGACGGGCCCAGGAGGGCAGAACTCGTGCTCTGGACTGAGGTTGTGTCACATTATGTATGCCTGACATTCTGTCTGTGTACTTATATATTTATTAGTGCCTATTTCCCAACCATACTGGCAGGAACACAATACATTTCAGATTTGTTGTATTTGGAACATAACTGATGACATCATCACGAGCATCACAACACCTTTGATCTCACATCATACACCAAACATTCTATGACAATGTCACCAATGATTTACGAACATTTGTACAAAAAAATTCTCTGCTGTTTTGCCAGTGATTATCAGGGTTAATGACGTTGCTATCCTCAGCAGAATTTTCTTAGGAAATGGAGAGTGCATACAAGTGAACTGAAGCAAAATCCATAGCTGTGAAATACACAATAACACGCCTGCACAGTACAGAATACACCTGCTGTTAGCATTGTAACTGGGAGTTAATAATGAGAAAAAAGTATGCACAACTTAACACAGTCTGAGACGCAGGAAACAGAAGCTGGGCGAGGGACAAGTGACCCAGGAAGCAGAAGTTGGGTGAGGGACAAGTGACCCAGGAAGCAGAAGCTGGGCGAGGGACAGGTGACCCAGGAAGCAGAAGTTGGGTGAGGGACAGACCTTCCTGAGTTTCAGGCTGCTGCTCCACCTCCTGTATGAAGAGGTCGAACATCTGTGTTTGGATGAACTTCTTGACAAAATGGCGCGTGGTCTTGGACTCGATGGCCTTGTAGAAGCTGCGCTGCTGGAAGACTCCCGGCTCTCCACTGCTGTCACGCTTCACATAGGATGCGTAGTGGCCCACAGTCTTCACAAAGAAGGGCAGGAATGCCTCCGATACAACCCGGTTCAGCTCCTCCAGTGCTGAAACCACACACACACACACACACACACACACACACACACACACACACACACACATCACACACACATCACACACACGCGCGCAGCACACACACACGCGCACACACACACACACACACATCACACACACACACATCAAACACATCACACACACACACACACACACACACACACACACACACACACACAGGGTCACTCAATATCTGCTGCTTCTCAGACTAAACAGGAGTGTGTGCACAATGGGGCCGTAGTCTTCCACATGTTAGTCATATTTGATTGGCTCTCATCTGCCTTATTCTATATCTGTTCAACCCCACATACAAAACTGGCCAGACACTCTCCCCTTATGAACTGCAGATATCTGGGTCTGGGAAAGAAATTAAAATGTTACGGTTTTAACTCTGTATACCCTTACTTGCACCACTGAGTATAAACCGTAACCATGGCAAAACCTGTGTGGCACATGTGCAGAGTGACCTGTGACCCAGTACAGCAGCAGCATTCTATGTACCGCCTGCTAATAGAATAAACCCGCCTCTTCTACTCAGCCGAATTCTACTCACTTGAGTTGTCTTTTCTGGCACTCAGGGCCAGCAGTATTTCCTCCTGCAGTTTTGTGGGCAGAATGCTCTTCTCATCCCCGATCTGCCCCATGCAAAGAGACACACACACAGACACAGACAAACACACACACACACACACACACACAGAGACACACAAGCACAGACACACAGAGACACACAAGCACAGACACACAGAGACACACAGAGACACACACACACAGATACACACACAGAGAGACACAGACACACACACAGAGAGACACACACACACACACACACAGACACACACAGACACACACACACGCACAGACACACACACAGAGACACAGAGAGACACACACACAGAGACACACAGAGACACACAGAGAGACACAGAGAGACACAGAGAGACACAGAGAGACACAGAGACACACACACACACAGACACGCACACACACAGATACACACACACGCACAGACACACAGAGACACACACAGCAAGCATGAGCTAAATCAGTGACTGTAGATACAGCCTCACTCCTCAGGCTCAGAACTATGACATCACATGCAGGAATCTCACTCTTAAAAACAGGGCAGGTGTGCAGGGCTCAAAGTCTCCAGACATCAGAAACAAAGAAAAAGGCACTCACAGCGATGATGAAGGTGTTCTTCACTCCCTCAGACAAATCCACCACGAGCAGCTAAACAGAGACAGAGAGAGGGTGAACGCTGCAGAACGCTGTGCAGAACACTGTGGAACGTGTTTATGCCACACCCTCTACCTAATGATCTCAGAGAGCTTTAAACCAGGTGGTTCCTTCTGCTGTTTTTAAAACTTACGCTAATTATTATTTTATAACACTGTTCCAGTTTGCAAAAACCTCTGACATTCATGATACATTTTCTGAAATTGGTTCCCGAACCCAGTTTAAGCTCCTGAGCTGGGCTTCCTCCAGTCCATGCTGCCTGTTCTGTGGGTTCTGATCCAAATGGGCGGAAGGTCAGAGGTCAGACTGTGGCTGAGCAATGTTCCATGCACACATGTACATGTCCTTAACTATCCCATGGCAGAGTGGCAGAGGACTGTGCTCTGCTGGGCTGAAGTAACCCAGCACACATGTACATGTCCTTAACTATCCCATGGCAGAGTGGCAGAGGACTGTGCTCTGCTGGGCTGAAGTAACCCAGCACACATGTACATGTCCTTAACTATCCCATGGCAGAGTGGCAGAGGACTGTGCTCTGCTGGGCTGAAGTAACCCAGTTCCTTCATCAACAGAGGGAAGCCAGAGCAGCATCTACAGTGCATCACAACCCAGCTACAATTTTCAAGAATAAATTGACAGTTTTGACCTAAATTTGAAAACTCCGCAGAGTCAGAAAGCACCTCTTGCGTGTCCTGTGTGACTGAACATGGATTCACTGCAGAAAGTTTGCTTTACACCTCCAAAGTGCACCAATACAGATTATGAGGAATGTTTTTATATTTTGAGTGAGAAACCTACACCACTGATTTTATCTCAATATTTATGGTTGTAAATAACATTTTTTTTCCTTTAGGGCACAGTGGTCATCCACACGCCTGCTGCAGAAGGAAGGTAGCAGTACAGCAGTTGTTTTGTGTTAGCATTGACTCTAAACAGCCTACAGGCTGTAAGGACAAGCACTGAATCAGTCTCTAACCTGTGATTTCTCAGCTGGTGGGTTACCTGTGTGTGATCACTTGAGACATGACTAATCTCTACCCACTAATCTCTACTCACTGCCCAGTACCTTCAGTCTCAAAGCTTTATGAGTGAAATTTAGCCACGGAGGAAGAGCAGACTGGGCAGCATAGACCTCACATTCAGGCGGTCAGCGTGCGCTCACATGCGGTCAGCGTGAGGTCAGCGTGCTGGTCAACTCCTCGGGCTAGTTCTGTATGAAGGCACTGCTCTAACTGGCAGAATAATGCCCACGCTGACCGACAGTAACCATGCCACTGGCACAGTCTGCCCCTCCCTCTAAACCTGAGGAAACCCAGTGAATAATGACCTATGACCTATGACCTCACACAGAAACAGGCACTGTGCTTCGGAGCGTGCAGCAGGTCACATGGCCGCATTGAGTCATAGAGTTATACATGCAGGCTCTCTCAGAGCTGGTGTAGAGCAAAGGTGCTCAAATCTGAACTGTTAATCACAAATTTAGCTGTATGTGCGTGCGTGTGCGTGCGTGTGCTTAGCGCGTGCATATTGTGTGTATAGCGCGTGCACAGCATGTGCATAGCGTGCGCGTAGCGCATGCATAGTATGTGCATAGCGCATGCATAGTGCGTGTATAGCGTGTGCATAGCGCGTGCATATTGTGTGTATAGCGCGTGCATAGCGTGCGCGTAGTGCATGCATAGTATGTGCATAGCGCGTGCATAGCGCGTGTATAGCGTGTGCATAGCGCGTGCATATTGTGTGTATAGCACGTGCATATTGTGTGCATAGGATGTGCATATGATGTGTATAGCGTGTGCATAGCGCGTGCATATTGTGTGTATAGGATGTGCATATGATGTGTATAGCGTGTGCATAGCGCGTGCATAGTATGTGCATAGTGCATGCATAGTGCGTGTATAGTGTGTGTATAGCACGTGCATATTGTGTGCATAGGATGTGCATATGATGTGTATAGCGTGTGCATAGCGCGTGCATATTGTGTGTATAGCATGTGCATAGTGCGTATAGCATATATAAGGACACTCACATCACTTGTGTCAGGTTGGTCAATAACGCACTGCAGCAGACGCTTCTGCACTCCGAGCAGGTATGGCGTGGGCGCCATGACAACGTCGATAAGGATCTCTGGCACTATGGGAATGAAGGTGTGCTGCCAGGTGAAGGGGTAGAGCAGGGCTGCCACAGCATTAATCACCTCAGAGAGGGTACTGAACAGAGAGAGAGAGAGAGAGAGAGAGAGAGAGGGATGGAACCCTGGTCTATTCTACAGGTCTGTCAGCACAGTCTGAGGTACTCAGGGCACTGGGGCAGGTTCTGTCTCTGAGATGAATCTGCTCAGGGCTGTGCATGCTGTGTACACACTTGTAAGAAGTTATGCAATTAGTTGGCTTTTCTGTTTGCCCTTCTCCATGGTGTCTCCCTCACACACCTGCAGACCGAGCTGGCTGAGCTCATCTTGTCATGTTTCAGCAGGGCTTCTAGTGAGGAACCAATCAGATTGCAGCTGACACACACCAGGCCCCTGAGCCAATCAGATCACGGCTGACAAACACCAGGCCTCTGAGCCAATCAGATTGCAGCTGAAACACACCAGGCCCCAGCAGTGAAGCTCCAGGGAAAAGGGATTGTGGGTGCAGCGCACAAATCATGACTGCCAGGAAAACTGCACCTCAAACGAAATACACTTCCTGTGAAACCAGGACAGAATTAGAACACATAATGAAGGGGACGTATACTAAATTTAAAGTATCTCTGTATTTTGCCATTTTATCTTTCAAGTAATTATTTGTAAAAAATTTACTGTGCACTATAATCCCAGCATGATTTAGGCGTCCTTAAAGTGTCCTCCGACAAATTCCCAAATCCTGAACCTGCAATTGGCATCAGTTAGGATAGCAGCGCGTTAGTAGATAGATAGATAGATGGATACATAGATAGATAGATGAATAGATGATGGATGGACAGACAGATAGATAGATAGATAGATAGATAGATAGATGGATGAATAGATGATGGATGGACAGACAGATAGATAGATAGATAGATAGATAGATAGATAGATAGACAGACAGATAGATAGATAGATAGATAGATAGATAGGTAGATAGATAGATAGATGATGGATGGACAGACAGATAGATAGATAGATAGATAGATAGATAGATAGATAGACAGACAGATAGATAGATAGATAGATAGATAGATAGATAGATGATGGATGGACAGACAGATAGATAGATAGATAGATAGATAGATAGATAGATGGATGAATAGATGATGGATGGACAGACAGATAGATAGATAGATAGATAGATGGATGAATAGATGATGGATGGATAGATAGACAGATAGATAGATAGATGGATGAGATGGGTGAGATAGATGGATGGACAGATGAACAGTAGGACAGACAGACAGATGGAGCAGTTAGCTTGGATGCGTGTGTTTACCCAAGCTCCTCGGCGATGAAGACAATGCGTCGCTCCATGACGGTGGCAGCAAACACCTGCAGCACCTCCTCGTCACGCAGGCAGCGGAAAAGCGTTCGGAAATCCACATGCTCCAGCCAGGAGTCCAGCGGCCGCGTCAGGCTAATAATCTGCATGAGAAGGCAGGGGATGGGTGGGGTCATGGTAATTGTATGCACAGAGAGGTGGGGTCATGGTAATTGTATGCACAGAGAGGTGGGGTCATGGTAATTGTATGCACAGAGAGGTGGGGTCATGATAATTGTATGCACAGAGAGGTGGGGTCATGCTAATTCTATGCACAGAGAGGTGGGGTCATGCTAATTGTATGCACAGAGAGATGGAGCGGCATGTTGAGTCGGCCTCAGCTGTACTCCACCTTTACTGCACACAAACCTGAGATACAAGGCTGGATTAGACCTTACCTTTTGCCTTTAAACTATTAAATGGCAGTTGTAAGTCTTTTGTCACAAACACAGTAGGGTTGGTAATGTTAATTAAGGTGACTAATAAACTGTGAAACAGTCCCTAATATCAGCTAACAGTTTGTTTTGTCTAGCTGTGGAAAGGAACTCTGAAGAAAAAAAGCACACAGCCATGTTCAGTCATGAGTCAAACGTTGACTGAATCCTGAGTAGACTGGAGGCCAAGGGCAAAAAGGGTCACCGCTGTTTACTGGATTCCAAGGTTTGATTTAGATTAAATTATTCCATTCTGCCCACATTTATCTGACCTGCCAAAATGTCACACATTCAACGGACTGGCTGCTAAATGTAGACACCATTTAAGTAGCTGCAGGCAATCACATCCAAAATGTCAGTTTTAGAAATAATTTAGGGTGTGGTCTCTTGCACAAGCATGCTTTTCCACTTTCCCTGAAGTCTTTGAGTATTTAGGGAAAGCTCGATGTGTAGGTGGGTGGGTACATTTTTAATGAAGGTGGGGTCTTGTTTGAGTGTAAGTGGGTTGGGTCTTGATTGAGTGTAAGTGGGTTGGGTCTTGTTTGAGTGTAAGTGGGTTGGGTCTTGTTTGAGTGTAAGTGGGTGGTTCATTTTTGAGTGTAGGTGGGTTTTTTAGTGTGTCGGGTGGAATGTCAAAGCCCAGGGCTGAAACATCACCTGAGGGAGAGAGGTGGATCAAGCCTAGACAGATCAGAACACACCTGCAAATACTCCCCCAGGAGCAGCACAGGCTGTGTGTGAGTGAATGTGTGTGTGAGTGTGTGTGTGTGTGTGTGTGTGTGTGTGTGTGTGTGTGTGTGTGTGTGTGTGTGTGTGTGTGTGTGTGTGTGAGTGAGTGTGTGTGTGTGTGTGTGAGTGTGTGTGTGTGTGTGTGTGTGTGTGTGTGTGTGTGTGTGTGTGTGTGTGTGTGTGTGTGTGTGTGTGAGTGTGTGGGTGAGTGTGAGTTTGTGTATGAGTGTGTGTGTGTGAGTGTGTGTGTATGAGCGTGTGTGTGTGTGTGAGAGTGTGTGTGAGTATATGAGTGTGTGTGTGTGTGTGTGTGAGTGAGTGTGTGTGAGTGTGTATGAGCGTGTGTGTGTGTGTGTGTGTGTGTGTGAGTGTGTATGAGCGTGTGTGTGAGTGTGTATGAGTGTGTGTGTGTGTGTGTGTGAGTATGTGTGTGTGTGTGTGTGTGTGAGTATGAGTGTGTGTGTGTGAGTATATGAGTGTGTGTGAGTGTGTATGAGCGTGTGTGTGAGTGTGTATGAGTGTGTGTGTGTGTGTGAGTATATGAGTGTGTGTGTGTGTGTGTGTGTGTGTGTGTGTGAGTGTGTATGAGCGTGTGTGTGTGTGTGAGTGTGTGTGAGTATGAGTGTGTGTGTGTGTGTGTGTGTGTGTGTACTATGACACGGGGCTGGTAGGGTTACCTCAGTGCCAGACTCGGGGATGAAGCTCTTGATTTTAACGGTGTGCCCCGGGGCCGGGAACGGAGCCTCCCGCAGGCTCTGCATGAAGGGGTAGATCATCGCCATGGAGATCTGCCTTCGCTTCTCCACCTCGTCAAAGATCTGCGCAGACACAGGCTCTCCAGATCAGTACAAACGCAGCCGCTTAACATCAGCGTATTTTAGGACTCAATTTCTTTTCCCTCTTTTTGATTCTGTAATTATCTGTGAAAGATTTTATTTAAAGTTTGGCAAAGACAAAGAACTGATGATGAAAGAAACTGATTGTTTCATCGGCTCAATAAATAGTCTTTGCTGAGCGGCAAGTTGTCAGTGATTTGCTTGACTGGCATCAAAGTGGCAGAGAATCCACTGAACTGCACTGAGTTTCTGCACTTCTGCAAAGGTGTCTACACATTGCAGAGTAACTCCACTGCTCTGCTGTTCATGATGAAATCTGGTGTCAAATACACGCAGCTTAATGTGTTACACTGCAGTGGAGCGGGTCGGCTGGCTCTATGGTCAAATACATGCAGCTTAATGTGTTACACTGCAGTGGAGTGGGTCGGCTGGCTCTGGGGTCAAATACACGCAGCTTAATGTGTTACACTGCAGTGGAGTGGGTCAGCTGGCTCTATGGTCAAATACACGCAGCTTAATGTGTTACACTGCAGTGGAGTGGGTCGGCTGGCTCTGGGGTCAAATACACGCAGCTTAATGTGTTACACTGCAGTGGAGCGGGTCTATGGGCTGGCTCTGGGGTCAAATACACGCAGCTTAATGTGTTACACTGCAGTGGAGTGGGTCGGCTGGCTCTGGGGTCAAATACACGCAGCTTAATGTGCTACACTGCAGTGGAGTGGGTCGGCTGGCTCTATGGTCAAATACACGCAGCTTAATGTGTTACACTGCAGTGGAGTGGGTCGGCTGGCTCTGGGGTCAAATACACGCAGCTTAATGTGTTACACTGCAGTGGAGTGGGTCGGCTGGCTCTGGGGTCAAATACACGCAGCTTAATGTGTTACACTGCAGTGGAGTGGGTCGGCTGGCTCTACGGTCAAATACACACAGCTTAATGTGTTACACCGCAGTGGAGTGGGTCAGCTGGCTCTGGGGTCAAATACACACAGCTTAATGTGTTACACCGCAGTGGAGTGGGTCAGCTGGCTCTGGGGTCAAATACACACAGCTTAATGTGTTACACTGCAGTGGAGTGGGTCAGCTGGCTCTATGGTCAAATGGGCGGTGAAATCACAGGGAGGAATAGAGAGGACCAGACTCTGATAAGAAGGCCCCAAAACTGGGGAAGACTGGAGGTCCTTTGACCTCTTGGTTGTTACCTTGGAGAAGAGGCCAAAGCAGGCCAGCTTGCTGATGATGCAATAAGCTTCAGGGGGACGAGCTCCGTTTCCATGGGGCTGAGAGAGAGAGAGATGGAGGGAGAGAGAGAGAGAGAGAGATGGGGGAGAAAGAGAGAGAGAGAGAGAGAGATGGAGGGAGAGAGATGGGGGAGAAAGAGAGAGAGATGGGGAGAGAGAGAGATGGGGGGAGAGAGAGAGAGATGGAGGGAGAGAGAGAGAGATGGGGGGGAGAGAGAGAGAGAGAGAAAGCGAGAGATGGGAGGGAAAACCAGCTGAGCTAAATCATTCAACAGGCTAAGCTGCTTCCCTGATGAAATTCTTGCATATTTGTATCCTGGGAAACATTTGAAGTGAAGAACAAAAGGCGAGAGTTACCAGGAGTCTGCGACAGTAGCCATTCCTCCTGCTGGCATCGATCTCTGTGAGGACAAACGAGAACGTCTCGCTGCAAACAAAGACTGAGAATGAATATCCCTACCAGAGAAAAAGAGCCCAGAATCTCCACAGCCTGAATGGAGTGAAAACCGTCTGCTTTTACAAGTTTTAATAAAACTTTGAACTTATCATTTTTCTATTTCTTACTTTCCTAACATTGTTTATATAGTAAACATTTGGATATGAGCTGTAAAGTTTTTTTGTAGGTTTTGTACATGTCTTAGCAATATATATTGACTTTGCAACTTTATCTGAACAGAATGAAGAAAGGGAGGGAGAGAGGAAGAGAGAGGAGACACAGGAATCACTCATTAGCCCAGCCTGTCTGTGTCTCTCCGGCAGGCTGGGTGTCTCACAGCGCAGACCCTCATTCTCTAGGAAACGGAACAGAAAATAATAATAGTGAAAGAAAAGAGGCAGACAAAAACGAGGAAGCGACAGCTTAACAGAGAACCAGCAGCTAACTGAAAGTAACCAAAAGCCACAAAAAATATAAAAGGAGGGGAACAAAACACAGAAGAACAACATGTAGCCTAGAAAGACACCTGCAAACAACATAACCCAGCTCCACATACACAGCCACAGATGAGACCAAAATACACATCCTAGATCGTCTGCTTTTGTAGCACCACACAGATCAAATATGGAGGTGGTATTGGCATCTTACAGTCCCACAGTCAGGTGCCCAGTCTGGTGGTTAGAGGCTGTAATGTTAGACTCCTGCTTTATGAGAGCACTAGCATAGCTTAGTGTAGCGTAGGCAACCTGGCTGTCAGAGAGACACCTGCAGTAGCAGGACTCAGTGACCCTGCCATCACTACAGAGCGTTCCCACGGCAGACGAGCGCGTTTCTGCTGGCCTGCAGCACTGCGTGAGCTCACACACCCATGCAGCGCAGCCCCGCTCAGCTGGGACATGCGTAACACCAGCCAGATCTATGAGAATGAGAGCATGTTTGTGTGTGTGTGGTTTGAGCGTATGAGCATGTTTGTGTGTGTGGTTACTGTGTGTACTCCAGCCCCCCAGTGTGGGTGTGTGAATTGTGTCTGCAGATTCATGCTAATGTCTGCATCTCCTGCATCTGTGTCACTGCATCGCTGGGGCTCTCGGCCCCGTGGCCATGTGTTTCTGCACGTGTGTCAGCGTGTGTGTGTATGCACACAGGCACGTACGTCTGGGTGAGATTATGAGTGTAATAATCATGTCTGCATTTTTGTGTGCGCTTCTGTGATGTTTCTTTTGAGGTGCCTGTGCTGTGACTTTCTGTGCCTGTGTGTGCTATGTCCAGAGTTCATTTGCAAAAATCGATAAACGCCATCCTTTAAAAAAATCAAACTGGCTGTCATGAGTTATTCTCAACACACAGCACATTCTGAACCTTAAATATGTTTTTGTGACAAAAGTCAAAAGTCGTTATTGTCCATTGTTGTTAAGGCATTGCAGAAACTGTCTGTTGCACCAGTGCTGTTCTTAAACACAACCTGATAAACTCGTTCAGCGAATCAGCACGCAGTATTCGGGTCAGGTGATGTAACAAGGATGTGACTGCTCAGCTGGAGATGTGCTGGCTAAAAGGGAACTTTGGCGTAACTTCGACTCAAAGCCATCTTTAAAGACAGACAATTTTGACAAAACTGAAGAGCCTGTGATGTTATCTCCTTCAGGGTGTGAAAAGAAGAGGAAAGCGGAAACGTATTGACGTAACGTAGCGAAAACAGCGTGTTTTAGTGGTTACAGTCCCCTCAACTGCTTGTGAACACAACTCAGGCAGCTGCACTGAGGAGTTAACCAAGATAAAACTAGTGCTTTATTCCACAATGGATAAAGTCAAACAGGATGCCACTCTGTTGGCTTACAAAGATAGAAAATATTTCATGTTTTCCAGGTTAGTGGCAGTTCCCAAAGAACTGACTGTTAACAAAAACAGTTTCACACTTTAGGCTGAATGATCTTATAAAGCTTTAATATTGCTGTCTGTTCTCACAAATTTCAGCACTTTACGTACTTATTTTATTGTTAAATAATGTTAAAAATTGCGCTTAAAAGAAACGTGTAAACATTACCTCTCCTTGTTAAACTCTTGAAACATGAAATGTGGAGTTATCTTCATTTGCCAAAAAAAGACTGTTAGAGTTTTCTGTTTTTGCCAAAAAACAAACCTTAAATTTGAAAAACAAAACAATTTTTCAAGAAAGTTTAATTTTGTAAGTTACCTGTATTTTGTTGAGTTATTTTTAGTTAATAAAAACAACCCAACTGCAGTTTGATATATATTACCTGGAATGCACAGTAAAAAACATGAATTATTAAAATGTATAAAATTGGGGATATCTGTTTTTGCAAATGAACTCTTCAAGAGTTTTACCTGTGGTGCAAGCATACAGGTGTGTTTTACCTGTGGTGTAAGCATACAGGTGTGTTTTACCTGCGGTACTCTGTCAGCGGGGCCCAGTTGATTCCCTCAGGAAAGCAGAAGAGGGTGATTGCTTTCAGGGTTTTTTCTTCCTCCTCCTTCTGGAACTTCACCATTCCGTCTCTCTGGGCATAAAAGCACAGAACCCCAATCACCCAAGCGATCACTAATCCCGCCCCTTTTCTCTGACCTTTCACCTCTGCCACTTTGACCTTTCACCCCTCAAACTCTGAACATTTACCTCAGCAATGCTGGCTGTTTTTCCAGGTCTCCCGCACCCCTCTGCTCTCATTCTCTCTGACTTTCTCCGCCTCTCAATCTCCATCTCTCACTAGCCTTAGAGGCTATGGCTCATTTATTAACACTGAGTACACATTTAACATTGAGAAGTCTAGGTGTTGTGTGTTTTCTGTCTAAGCACTGTTGTTGTGTTTTCAGAGTTAGCACTGCACTGTCTGTGTTAGCACTGTTGTGTTTTCAGAGTTAGCACTGTGCTGTCTGTGCGTTAGCTTCATGCTGTCACGGCGCTGGCTGACCTTTGGGAACTGGTAGGTAATCTGAGGCTCATAGCTGCCGTCCTTTGCCTTTTTGAGGCTGACCACCACCAGGTACTCAAAGAAGAACTGGCCGCTGGCGTAGCGCTGCTCCCTGGGTGGGGTGTTCACGGGGGCGGGGTCTGCCAAAGAGGGTGGGGCCTTCTCCCTTGCTCCTCCTACAGGAAGAATTATGGTGTCTTTTCAAAACATTGCAATTTGGTAACAACATACATGTGTACAATATTGAGAACAGCCATTTAAGACATCCTGCGTCATCATTTTTTAGCACTTTATCAAGCTTTGTCTGGATTACTCAGGTGCTCTCTTTGCTCATTACAGGCTTGGCCTGCAGGTCAGTGTCGGCATGGTAACACCTGGCCCCCGCCTCACAAGGGAGTGATGGGGTTAAGCCAGTTAAGATCATTAGTCTCATTGCTCTGCAGTGGCTACATTTGATCAGCATGGTGCCAGCAGAACCATGCATACACCGACTTACCCAGCCAGCAGGAGATGATTGCTGTGTCGGGCTAAACAGTTCAGCTGAGTTTGGGTGGGGAAATGGGAAAAATCCCCAAAAAATGTAATCTAAAAAAAAGGCTCTCCAACATACCACTCTACAAACCTGGCAAGCCACTCCAAGCACTGGGCACTCTCTGTGTAAAAACCCAGTTTGTAAAATTAGTGTGGAATATTCTTTCACCTGAAGGCCATCTAGGCTCCCTCACTCTGCTTATTTCTAAACTGCACCCATTCTGTCTTTGCTTTGCATTATTTACACCCTGCAGGGTTTACAGCTTTCTGTTCCCTGCAGGCATGCATGCCCCCACAGCATCAGTGGAATATTTCCATATGTCTACATATGCACCCTCTGTAAGTATCAGTACGTTTCTGCTCCCCTTTACAACTTCATTTGTTTGCTCTGTGTTGACAGGACATGGCTACCTCTACACACTGCATTCAAACCTTTACAGGACAAGACGGTTCCCTCTTTTCAAACTAAATCCAGACTAAAGCATTTGAGTATCTGAGCACATACAGAGATACCCATACTCACCCTGCAAGTGCTACATGAGCAGTGCATAAGACTGTGACTGTGCTGCTCTCTCTGCACAGGACTGTGACTGTGCTGGTCTCTCTGTACAGGACTGTGACTGTGCTGCCCTCTCTGCACAGGACTGTGACTATGCTGCTCTCTCTGCACAGGACTGTGACTGTGCTGGTCTCTCTGTACAGGACTGTGACTATGCTGCTCTCTCTGCACAGGACTGTGACTGTGCTGGTCTCTCTGTACAGGACTGTGACTGTGCTGCTCTCTCTGCACAGGACTGTGACTATGCTGCTCTCTCTGCACAGGACTGTGACTGTGCTGGTCTCTCTGTACAGGACTGTGACTGTGCTGCCCTCTTTCTGTACAGGACTGTGACTGTGCTGCTCTCTCTGCACAGGACTGTGACTGTGCTGGTCTCTCTGTACTGGACTGTGACTGTGCTGGTCTCTCTGCACAGGACTGTGACTGTGCTGCTCTCTCTGCACAGGACTGCGACTATGCTGCCCTCTTTCTTTCTGTACAGGACTGTGACTGTGCTGGTCTCTCTGTACAGGAAACTTTGTGCTAAGGAATCTTTTTAACTGAATGGCTTGTGTGATTCTTTCCCCTCCAGCATGCTTTCTCCTTCTCCCTTGCCCTTCCTATCTCTCCCCTTCTCTCTCTTTCTCTTTGTACCTCCCTCTCTACCTCTCTCTTACTCCCCCTTTGGTCTCTGCCTGATTCTCCCCCCTTTGGTCTCTGCCTGATTCTCCCCCAGTTAGCCGTCACAGACCTCGCTATCAGTGACAGGGAAAGACAAACACATAGCCCAGCATTAGGAAAGCATCCCAAATATGTGGCCCAATAGAAACTGCATGTCTGTGTGCTGCTTGTCCACTCAGACGGGATATTGCGTTGGGTGGAATGTGCCCTCTCTCCTTTCTTCTTGTTGTGATTGAGATAACTGCAGTCCGACTGCGGCTCGAGATACAACCCTAAAAACAGCATCCCTTTACTGCTAAACACAGTCGTCTAATGTTAGCATTACCACTGTGAGCAGATCCACAGCTAACAGAACACTGATGTTAGCGTTAGCCGTGTGTATACGTCCACATCAATGGAGCTAACAGAACTCCAATGTTAGCATTAGCAGCGTGTATATGTCCACACCATGGGGCTAACAGAACTCCAATGTTAGCATTAGCAGCGTGTATATGTCCACACCATGGAGCTAACAGAACTCCAATGTTAGCATTAGCAGCGTGTATATGTCCACACCATGGGGCTAACAGAACTCCAATGTTAGCATTAGCAGCGTGTATATGTCCACACCATGGAGCTAACAGAACTCTCATCAAATCAAATGTGACCATGGTTCACATTCCACTGAAAATTAGATTTTGTGCTTCCAACAAAAATACCGTCAGGGATATCCTGACAAGAGGTCAGAGCCCAGAGGGCTTTGCAGACATTATCAGGGGCTAATCTCAGTTTGAGTGATCCCACCATCTCAGGTTTCAGTGTGGAGTAGTTATCACATCGCCTGCCACTGCGACTTCATTTTAAAATCATCTCCTCTTCTTCAACTCAGTGATTTCTATCCTTGCTCTCAGAAACAGAGCAAATGTAGCATTTATTATTGAATTTACATTTTTGCTAAATTTAATTGCTTTCAGACAAGCAGCTAATTAACATTAAAAATGCTGCAGTCTGTGGCACTTAGCAGAGAATGCAGCTGAACACAAGGCCATAGTCGTGTGACTTCGCTGTCCCTTTCAGCCTGTTTGTGTTCTCAGGTGTTTCCCTTAAACCTGTTGCTAAGGCAAACATGGCAGTAAACAGTAAATACCATAAAAAGCCATGAGTGGGGCATTCACACTTGGGCTGGTTTTGCGGTGGCACTGAGGTCGTAGAGGACCTGTCTAATTAAGGCATGACAGAAATGCATGCTAGACCTGAATGGACATTAGCGAGAGCTGAACGCTCCATGCAACATAAATGAGATTCTTTTAACAGAAAAACAATTATCTGGGTATACTGTGCAAGTCACCTGAGAACCCTGACAAAACTGACGTTTTAGTGAGCTGTGTGACAACTGTGACTTCCATTTCCATCAGGAAATGGAGAAGCAGATAAACTCCAGCGGATAGATGGGGGTGATGGTTCACTGAACCAGGCACCTGTTTCTGGCAGAAAATACCAAATACACCATACAGCTGTGAAATCCCACGTTCCACTGTATTTTGTCCATGTGTATTAATAGTAAGCAAAGGCCAATGAAATGTGCAATCAGAAGGACTGACGCAAACACTATATTCTAGAGAAATCTGTGTTAAATGCTCATACCTTTTCTGATGCGATAAGAAGGATTAGCCTTTCTTTGTGTGGCTTCTCTCTCTCTCCCTCCCTCCCTCTCTCTCTCTCTCCCTCCCCTTCCTTCTCTTGTCCCTTCTTCTAACTGACGGAGCAGATCTGCCCAGACTGGTTTCCTGTCTCTGCTCGTTTCAGAGAGCGGCTTTGTGACTCTGCACACTGTGACTTGAGCTCCAGCCTGCCCACCAGCCGCTCTCACCCTGTCCTCTGAGGCGGCCATTTTATGCTCAGAAGGCCATCTCAGTTTAAGGAAAGAGGGCAAAATGCAGAACACCCCCCAGCAGCACTTACTCCATCCTGGAACATCTCACACGCTGTGAAACTGAACAGAGCGCTGCAAATGTCACTCAATGACATGTGCAGAGTGCACAGCTCCTCACAGTAAATACTGCAGCACTGATAAGCAGTTATTCAAAGAAAAATAGGCAATACTTACTGTAGCATACCTACAAACTGTACTACATCTACTATTAAATTTATAGTTTTTTCCATGATGAATTCCTCAGCTCATCTTTCTCAGAAATGGAGCCCTACTCCACTCCCACTCAAACTCAGTGCTGAAGACCTGAACTCCCTGGCTGCTGCACTATGCTAATGCTAATTATACCAAAGTGTACAGACATTAAGACAAAATTAACAATGACAAATCAGTAAAACAGTGACATTAACCCAAATCAGTAAAACAGTGACATTAACCCAAATCAGTAAAACAGTGACATTAACCCAAATCAGTAAAACAGTGACATTAACCCAAATCAGTAAAACAGTGACATTAACCCAAATCAGTAAAACAGTGACATTAACCCAAATCAGTAAAACAGTGACATTAACCTAAATCAGTTCAGGTTTAGTCTGTTGCGCAGAAAAGCAGCTGCACTCCACTTCACCTGGAAATTGAACCCCTGAACTCATGAAATGGCAGGTATGATCTCAGGTGAGCACACACAGCTAAACTCACTGTCTCTGGCAAGCCTGGGCAAGCCTCGCAAAGACGACCAAAAGGAGCTGAACCTCTTGAAGGGCCCTTCATCGCCCTCCTCCTCCTCACTGGACATGACTGCACCTGGAGAGAGAGAGATGGGCGTGAGGAAGAGCAGGGCTGTCCGGCGCATCATCGCGGTGTTCTGCTGATTGGATCCTGCATGCACGCCTCCCTATGATGCGCACCTGTCTGTCGGGCTATAATAACAGCACCTCTGTAACCTGTGTGCCTGCAGAGTGGCCCCACCCTCCGTCATTAGTCAGCAGAGAGGTGGGGCCAGATCAAACAATCACTCTGTAAAACGTATAATAAAGCTCTCAAATAACAGCCTCTTTACAGTTTAACAATAAACTCCTCTGAAATAAAGGCCTGGTGAGATAATGATGAGATAAAACAGCTTGCACAGCCACATGCCCCAGCCATGATGGCTGAACTCAACATTGTTTTTCATAATATGGATATTGGAGGTTCTATGTGCAGTTATGTGAAGCAGAATGAAAGTGTGTGAAACCGGGACGTTTGATTGTCAAAGCACATAAAGGCCTGGACTTTCACTGGAGCTCCACAGCGCAGCAGTTACTCACACTTTCAAAGGTGATGCTGAGATCACCATCATATTAAACTTCACAGCACCACTGACATGGCAAAATACTGATGCTGGTAAATAAAAAAACTTGATGGACATAAACCCATGAACTGGACTGACACAGAGAAACGCAAGTTAATTAAAAAAGGGTCAATGAAACCTTGTTCAGACTTGGTTGCACTTCTCCTGTTTCAGTTATTGCTTGAGAAGCCAAGGGCATGTGTTACTTTTTGTAAGACAGTATCATGTGTCAAAAGGCAAATCAAAAAGGAAGTGACCCCTTTAATGCCCTGCTCTGATTTCCTCACACTGATAGAGTGGAACCATTTCTCACAACAGGAAATCATCTCTGTTCTACATTCATGATAAGGTTGTGTCGCTGCAAACTACCTTTCCTGGCTTCTGGAAAATCTACTTCTTGCATCAGATAAACGGTTTGCTTACTTTCACAGCTCTTCACTTTCATTCTGACAAGCTGGGCTTGTTTACAGCATAAACCTGCTGTGTGACTCACAGGCCTGGTCACAAACACAGTTTCCATAGAGAACAACTCATCAGACACTGTCAAGAGCTCTGCTGTTTCATCATTCAGCACAATTTCAGGCAAACTATTTGGTAAGTCCATTTGCCTTAGTCATTGCTTACACTTTATTTGGCATCAATTCTTACAGCTGAAATACAGAATCAACATTATCCCAGGACTCTTATAGAGTGATCCAGAGAGAAGACTTCAAGCATCATTGCAGTCAGTTTCCAGTCAGTATCTGTTCACTGTCAAGGTGAGAGTGTGACCGGTAAAGGCCCAGGTGAGAGTGTGACAGGTAAAGGCCCAGGTGAGAGTGTGACAGGTGAAGGCCCAGGTGAGAGTGTGACAGGTAAAGGCCCAGGTGAGAGTGTGACAGGTAAAGGCCCAGGTGAGAGTGTGACAGGTGAAGGCCCAGGTGAGAGGCTGTTGCTCAGACTCACCCTGATCTGGACCTAGAGGGCCCCCGTTTCCATTGGCCTCAGCAGGAGCCTCACCTGGACACAGAGCACAGAGCCATTACACAGAGTCACAGCACAGAGCCATTACACAGAGCCACAGCACAGAGCCATTACACAGAACCATTACACAGAGTCACAGCACAGAGCCATTACACAGAGTCACAGCAGAGTAACAGCACAGAGCCATTACACAGAGTCACAGCATAGTCGCAGCACACAGCCATTACACAGAACCATTACAGAGTCACAGCACAGAGCCATCGCACAGAGTCACAGCAGCATCAGAGAATCATTACACAGAATCAGTAGAGGAGATCTTTACTGGCCTACTGGGCAATTAGCTTTGCAGGGCCCCACACACTGTATGAGAGGGGCAGACTGGGGCCCCACACACTGTATGAGAGGGGCAGACTGGGGCCCCACACACTGTATGAGAGGGGCAGACTGGGGCCCACACACTGTATGAGAGGGGCAGACTGGGGCCCACACACTGCATGAGAGGGGCAGACTGGGGCCCCACACACTGCATAAGAGGGGCAGACTGGGGCCCCACACACTGTATGAGCGGGGCAGACTGGGGCCCCACACACTGCATGAGAGGGGCAGACTGGGTTGAGTGCACATTCACACAGAGGGGACCCGGGCTGAGTGCACTCTCACACATAGGGGACCCGGGCTGAGTGCACACTCACACAGAGGGGCGGGCTGGGCAGACGGGGGGCACTCTCCCAGGGGACCCACACTGCATGAGACCCGGGTTGGGCAGACTGGGCTGAGTGCACACTCACACAGAGGGGACCCGGGCTGAGTGCACTCTGAGTGCACTCTCACACATAGGGGACCCGGGCTGAGTGCACTCTCACACATAGGGGACCCGGGCTGAGTGCACTCTCACACAGAGGGGACCCGGGCTGAGTGCACACTCACACATAGGGGACCGGGCTGAGTGCACTCTCACACATAGGGGCCCCGGGCTGAGTGCACACTCACACATAGGGGCCCCGGTCTGAGTGCACTCTCACACATAGGGGACCCGGGCTGAGTGCACTCTCACACATAGGGGCCCCGGGCTGAGTGCACACTCACACATAGGGGACCCGGGCTGAGTGCACTCTCACACATAGGGGACCCGGGCTGAGTGCACTCTCACACAGAGGGCAGGAGCTGAATGAACAGCAGCCTTGTTGCCCTGGCCTGGCTGTACAGAGCACGCTCAGTGCATGCATTTCCAGCAGCCACACTTCTCATGCCAGCTCTAACCACAAAACCCCCGGAGTGGAGCGAAGGGGAACGCTCTGAACTAATGCTGACACAGGGAGGCCAGTCTCTGCAACGCGCAGCAGCGTTTCCCCAAGTGATGCAGCATGTGCTCATGGGTAACAGTTTTAGTGAAACTCGGCATTCGTACTTTAGAGAGACTCAGCACTGTGCACTGGCTGGAAAAGTGAAGTGAACCCTCAGAAGAGGGTTATGTTTGAAACATTCATTTCTTATCGATACTAATAATCTCATTATTATCATTTACAAACCTCACACATTCAGGTGGCAGATGAGAGGCCTGTGACATGCCATAAGCGCCCATGGCCAGGGGACCGGACATTAGCAGGGCTACAAACAGCCCGCCCTCGCTGAGGAATGACAGGGCCAGGCCAGGTATATTCATTAGTCTCACCCATCTCTACTGGCCACTCCTGGCCAGCCAAACACCTGTCACTGCAGGAACCCAGGATTTAGCAAAACAGATGTTTGAGTTTGGGTTGGGAAGAAGTCATATGAAAAATACCACACCTGAAATTATGCCCTTTCATTCATACATTGTGACTACACCACTTTGTTTAAGCTCTTAAAGTCCATTTTGCATTTTTCATTTGGATACATGAATAGACATTCTGTATCTTTATTTGTGCTCTGACAAAGTTTCATGACTCTCTGCCAAATAAAGTTAATTCAAAAGACCATGTGACTAAAACTTCCCTTAAGTTATGTAATGTGATAATAAAAGGTTTTCTTTCATATAATTTCCTGGTTAGCTGTCTTTTCTTAGAGACAGAGATACAGGGTCTTTTAGGACACTGACAGTAAGCTGTAGGAACTCTCACCATCCCAGCATCTGGGCAGAAATGACAGGAGTAACGTCTGAAGTCTCACCCTCTGTCCTCTGAGCACTGATGAACATCTGCTTTTGTCTGTTTCTCACTCTAAAGTCATTCTGGAGCAGCAGAACAGGCTTTAAAGGTACTGCCCCCTTAACCCCCCGCCGCCCGTAAAACCCTCCACTAAGAGCATGTCCACCTCATTGAGTCAGCAGTTTTGTAAAAGATGCTCAGCTAAATTACATGGAGACGCACAAAAACAATTATGTCATGAATAAGAGTCACAGAGACAGAGTGAGAGCTGCTGCAGAGTTCTTGCTTTAATTGCAGGCATGGCAGCAGGTGTAAGAATGGGTGTTATTTCTGTGAATATGCAGTAGGCTTGCCATTTGCTGTATGTTTACCTACATGGATTTTATACGCATGTCTTGATCAGCGGTTTGAGGTTATAACTTTATTTCCTCTGCATCACTGTCCAGAACTCTGACTGTGCAAGTGTCACCTGGCTGTGAGCCAGGTGGGGTAACAGTGCAGTCGGCTGCACGTTGTGGGGCCCGGGGATCAGGGGTGGGCAGCTTGGCCAGCTGTGCTCTGGCTCCAGCCAATGGCTGTGCGGCTCAGCCTGTGTCTCAGAGCAGGTGACACCCTGAAATACGTGTATGACAGCAGGAAGCCTTCACACCACTGTGTGTGCTTTCTGCCGGTGAAAGTGAAAATTTCAGCCCAGCTCATGCTGCTCTGAGTGCAACAGATAAAGGGCCTGCAATGTGCAGAGTTTGACACTCTTCACACCTCGGCCCGGTTTCCTGCTGCTCCAGGTGTGAGCACGACAGTGCAGCCCATATCCTGTGTGAATACGGGCCTTCAGGGCTATTATGCAACAACAGTGAACCAAAACTCAATGAGGACTGGGTGGACCCAAAAAATAATTCAAAATGAATTATCTTTCAAAAATGACAAATGGTGTTAATATTCTCTGTGTACTGCTTCGGCAGCAGGCCTGTGTTTGCAGTCTTCCAGGAAGATGTGTGAGGGCCAGGCTACAGCAGCAGACTTTCACATGCAATATCCCAGGCCTGAGTCCGGCCAATCAGACACTAATTCTGCCGTGCTCATAATACCCTGTTGTTCCCCTTTCTGGCTCGTTTTCCACCCCCTAAAAGGTGGAATCCTCCATGTAAGGCCACTCCATCACTGTAACCCCCCCAGTTTGAGCACAGATCAGCATTTCCCCTCTCCCTGTACACAGCGCCTCTACCTGAGAGCGGTCCCTGCACTGAGCACACGTGAGGAAGCAAGCTTAGATAAGAGCAGTTTGATGTGCCCACTGTTCCAGGCCATAAAGCCTGCAGAGGCCAGGCTGGCGCTGTGTGTGTGAATCAGGCAGCTGTAATCTGCATTAGCCAGGCATTCATAGGGTTGCATTGCTACCCTCTGTTGCCTTGGTGATGGAAGCAATACAAGAGCAGAGAGAAACAGTGCCCTTATCACGATGAGTTTAGAGCAAACTGAACTGAAGAGCATTTTGAAGATGAATTGTGTTGTTGACAGTGCTGGCGTCATGGTTTCACAAACACTGACAGGCTCTGGAGGAATGTGTCAGTGCTGGTCCATTGAGCCTTTGCACCCTGACTGCTCCAGCGCAGGTCCAGAGAACGTGGCTGCACAGTCTGGATGCTCCAGCGCAGGTCCAGAGAACGCGGCTGCGCAGTCTGGCTGCTCCAGCGCAGGTCCAGAGAACGAGGCTGCGCAGTCTGGCTGCTCCAGCGCAGGTCCAGAGGACGCGGTGGCTTAGTGTGTGTCCACACTACAGCCAAACCCTACAGTACAACACTCAAAGCTCACAGGCACTGCTATCTGCTCCTATCAGCACCAAAACCAAACAGTACTGGGTCACTGAGGTTTATTTGGTACATTAGATGTCTCAAATAAAGAATTAATGCAGATGAAAGAGGTATAAGGATTACATGGGTAAAGTAGTGGTTTTTGAACAAGCGTGCACTACAATATACTGTCGTTGAACATGACGTTAAATAAAGTTGAGCTAATTGTCGAGCAAACAAAGCCCAAGAATACACTGTACATTGCCACAAATGTATACACTGCGCAGTTTTCAACTGCGACGATCCCTTAACAAATGTTTTTGCCTCAGGACTTACTTACTTACGAAGTAGATACAGCGTGAGGGGGCAATGGAGAGAACACATTACAAAAGTATAAAACACGAGTATAACTTCCAGTGAACAGCACAAAAATAATAATTTAAACCGCTACCAACTGGAGAGAGTGGCGAAAATGTGCTTTCAAAGTTAAGTCAACACACTCTTGTAGAAATTAATATTGAGTCACTGAAATTGCTAGGTACGGAAAAGATGCAGAAAAAGTAAATATATTATAGCATGCGTCCAACGACGAATGAAAAAGAAAGACAACAACGTCCAAATATTTCACAACGTGTTAAACAATGACCTCAGTCAGTAAATAAAAATGACCTTGCGTTTCTGAATGCATACTTAATACGTGCTGAAATAAAATAGTTAATGTAACTTGTAACAGCTTTGAAAACCCAACTTGATTATAAACTATATGTGACCGCATGGTTTTAGGTTATTTTCAATAATCTAAACGTTTAACTAACGCTTAACTATGGGACAATATGAACCGTCTGGCGACTTTTAACTTCACTGGGCGAGATACGATACGCCTTGCTGATAGAGGATCTGCAAAGCGTCGGGAAAGCGGCTATTTTTAACACGGGGTGTGAAGTAGTTGAAAATCCATTCCGTGATTCCCATCTCAAAACACACTGATTACTTGTATGCCTCAGAGATTTCAAAATGACAGAATGTACAATACTCACCCCTTGTTGAATCTTTCACAAAGTTTGATAGTCTTAGGGTTTTGAGCCGTCCCTTCACCCCTTTCGCCTTTTCTCCACTCATTATCCACTGTCTCCTGTTTACAAACTCCTCTCCACTTCGTTTATTAAATTGTCCTTAATTTAACTAAATCCATGAATTGGAAGTCCCGTATTCCACGTGGGGACTCGGAGACACTGGTTTAGCCCTCGCTCAGTCCTCTCAAGGGTGGCTGCGAAATGCAAATCGCTTTATATCGCTACTGTACTCACATGTATGTACTCATAGCCTAAGTACAAGGCTTTTTCTCTCTTTACTTCCTGCCCGGGTGATAGTTTCGTTTGGTACTTTTCTTGATCTAGATTTTCTATGTGAAAATTAAAAGAGACTATTTGGAAAACATGTCAGTCCGTTTCAAGTGCGCACACGGCATTCAGCAGTTTGCAGGTACTGGTGGTGCAGTTAGCTGAAGCTGGAGTATCCGCCAGGGCTCCGTCGCGGAGGCGGTGCCCTGAGGTTGCCTGTGTGTCAGGTACAGACCTGCCCCGCTTCAGGCGCAACAGACAGGGCGCCCAGCTCACTACAGCCTCCAACAGAGCACCTCCGATGTGTAATTTATAATTCACAGTAGGAAGGCAGCACGAACTGCTGTTTTTCAGAACCTACATTTTTTTTTCCTGATAATCAATTACTGTCATAAATCTAAATTAATCCTCATAAAACTGAAAATTTAATTCTTTGACTGTCTATTATTTGTATTATTCAAATTAAATTAGAATATGTCATATTGAGCTTGATTCGATATTGGTACAATTGTAGTATTTTGTTCCCTGGGTGTGATTTTTTGGAAACATATCTTCCCTTCCCATCAATGCCTGAAGCCTTGAAGTTTAAAGTAGTAACGCCATGAAAATGATAGATCCTTAAAAGTATTGCGATCGCAGTGCAAAAAAAAAAACAAAAACCCATTAATATAGCCAAAGTTTAAATACATAGCCTATGGATGTATGTATATGGCAGCATACTGCAACTTTTTACAATTTCCCTCATGGAAAGAACTGCAGCCAAGATGTCCCGATGTTCTGGAGCGCAGAATTCCCTGGATTGGTGTGAGCTGCAGAAGGCCGCCATTAACAGGGCCTTAACCCCCACCTGCTGCACTTTCGATGCCAACCTACGTCTTCATTTTAAAATTAGGAACATTTATTTCAGACACTCACATACTGGGATAATCAACATGACTAATGGCTGCGGGTCGTTTAACAGAACAATTCATTACATTCCAACTGCAAAACGTCATTCAAAGCGCAGGAAAACAGAAGTGCAGTCACAGACGTTCAACATGTTGAAAAATGGATGCTAGGGACAGAATATACAATGAATGATCTATGACAATAATCAGCTGAGAAATAAATGTCAATTCATGAAACAGCTGACATATTTCATATTTGAATTCAGATTTAATCCAATCTGAATTCAACCTCAACTCCTTCTTCTCCTGCAGCAACCCGCCTGCTAGGAGGCCTGCATAATGTGGAGTAATATATCTGCAGGTGCTTGGCCTGACCAGGCGTAGCCGCTAGAGAGCAATGAGACCAACAGAACTTGGGAAAAACACACAGCTCAAATGTAGTTGACTGAATATGCTCAAATGTGGAATATCGTTCTCCACCAAGTTTGCAATAAAAGTGTACTACTTACCTTTCGCTCTCTCCCCTCGTCTCAGGGGGAAAAGACTCGCCCCTCTGTCCTCAGCCCTGCCTGTGCTGGACTCAGCCTCCTGCAGCTTTTCCAGCTCAGCTAAACAGAGGAAAAAGACACCCACTAAACCAGGGGAGAAGAGTAAAAAACCCCCACTAAACCAGGGGAGAAGAGTACAAAACACCCACTAAACCAGGGGAGAAGAGTACAAAACACCCACTAAACCAGGGGAGAAGAGTAAAAAACACCCACTAAACCAGGGGAGAAGAGTACAAAAAACTCACTAAACCAGGGGAGAAGAGTAAAAAACACCCACTAAACCAGGGGAGAAGAGTAAAAAACACCCACTAAACCAGGGGAGAAGAGTACAAAAACTCACTAAACCAGGGGAGAAGAGTAAAAAACACCCACTAAACCAGGGGAGAAGAGTAAAAAACACTCACCAAACCAGGGGAGAAGAGTAAAAAACACCCACTAAACCAGGGGAGGAGAGTACAAAACACCCACTAAACCAGGGGAGAAGAGTAAAAAACACCCACTAAACCAGGGGAGAAGAGTACAAAAACTCACTAAACCAGGGGAGAAGAGTAAAAAACACCCACTAAACCAGGGGAGAAGAGTACAAAAAACCCACTAAACCAGGGGAGAAGAGTACAAAAAACCCACTAAACCAGGGGAGAAGAGTAAAAAACACCCACTAAATCAGGGGAGAAGAGTACAAAACACCCAGTAAACCAGGGGAGAAGAGTAAAAAACACCCACTAAACCAGGGAGGAGAGTACAAAAACTCACTAAACCAGGGAGAAGAGTAAAAAACACCCACTAAACCAGGGGAGAAGAGTACAAAAAACTCACTAAACCAGGGGAGAAGAGTACAAAACACCCACTAAACCAGGGGAGAAGAGTACAAATAACTCACTATTTGCTTGAAAACCCTACCAATGCATACTCACCTGTGAGCAACACAAAGAGCTTTCTCCTGTAGTAAACTGCACTGAAGTTTGATATGACAGTAGCATAATAAAAATGTTTTAATCCTCAATTTTTGATTTTCTTGCATTTTGGCGTATACAGTACTCACATTTGCGAGGATCTGATCGGACTGAGGAGAATTTCTTAGCCCGTCTCAGACTGAGCCTAGACCCTTCATCGTCCTCTCCAGCTGGTCTGTCTGGACAGGAAATGATGGATAGTCAGCTGGTGTTGTGAATTATGGGAAATGACGTAAACATTGCTCACACCAGCACACAGATCTATCACACCCAGGGGCAACAGTTATTGACAGACCAATTGAATAATAATTATTATAATCATTAATATTATTATAAGTTTGGGCCCAGATGGTGCTGGTATTGACAGAGATGCCAGTAGTAGTGGAGGAATTATGGGTACTCACTTCTGATGCGGAGGGAGGATAAGCTCCACCCCCTCCGGCGTGGCATACTCGCTGGCTTGTCCGTCTCCATCGTCTTCAAACTAAAAAAATAATTAATGTATTTATGTAAGTTGATACAAAAACAAAATTCCATAAGGGTAAATGCCCTTATCTCCCTCTGGTAAGTACTGTGCTATCGCTGTCCACAGGCCAGGATGACACGAGTATCACTTACAGACAAATACACACACATCCACAGAAACGTCCCTGTTAAAACTGTTACAAACAACCTACTACTATTTTATACATTACAGATCAGTTTGGTTCCCTTGATGCCTGTGGTTGCTGCAAACCAAAATTAAACAAACAAAGTTGTTTCTCGACAAAGGTATTGCTATGGGACTGAATCGACATGGACAAGCTGCTGATTGTGCAAACCCTCCTACAGCACAGGGTCCCCATCAAACTGGAGCCTTGTGTTTATGTGCTTCAGTCACAGTAGTATTACTTGGCAACACTTATATAGCATTAGCATGTGCAAGGTTGGTTTGTCACTTGATTTCAGGTGGATGTGGATTCAGCCTGAGAACACGCGGTAAAATAAAGGCTGCTGACCGCAGCAGCTCAACAGAACATCAGAAGCCATTTGTCAGACCACAACAACAGAGGACTTGCCCATCTTGGTGCAATAAACAATGGCATGTTTTTGATCTTTAAAAAAAGGACGAATGGAGAGTTTCGACAATGTATCAGTGCATTGTAAGTGACAGCTGTGACCAAGCTCTCTCCCTCTGTGACGCCATTGAGCGTATCCGCCAGAGGAACATGATAGAGGACACAATCACTGCTTTGTACATTCACCTGCATCACAGAGCTCAGCGCACACAAATCTAGTTTGACGCTCTTTGTGTGTGTATGTACAGCAGTGACACACTGGCTTTCTTCCACCCACGGCTGCTGCCTTCACCACATCACCACAACTGCCCTCTATCAGTGGAGCAAAGGGCTTGAGAAGCAGCCACACCCGGTCACACGCAAGCCATGAAACCCATCTCTATTTCAGAAGGTGAAAACAGCTTCTGAAAAGCACCTCTCCTTCACACACTTTCATCTGCTTCCTCCCTGCCACCCACACAGAAACTTGTTTTCCTCAAAATGAAGTACATTTAATACCAATATTCTGTGAGCACTGACAGCACAAACTCAAAGATATTTGTGTAAATCTTACATCACTGTATCTCATTTTAGTGGTTGACTAATCTGCTGAATGAAAGCTGGTGTTGCTGATGTGGCTGTGCAGCACTGATTGCTTGTGATTAAAGGCTGTGTAGCCCAAATGGAGTTGTGGGTTTACGGTAATGCACAGGCCAGGTGCACGGACACCTGCTGGGGTTTAAAGGCTATAGGACACAGGAAGTGTAACCTCACTCTTCTGGATCTCCTGCAGCAAGTCCAATGAGGTCCTCAACATGGGCCTGGGACTCTGTTCTGCATATTCCTACATCCAAACTCACAATGGGCCAACTGCAGGATTTATGAATGAAAATGCAGGAATAGTATCCGGGGGAAGAAATCTTGGTGAACACACATCTTGCAGGCTCCCATTAGTTTTTTACTGTGGAGTGGAGAATTTCAGTCTTTGAATTTTCGGTACAGAGTGCTGGTGAGGGCAGCCATTTTGTGTGGTGCTTTGGCAGAGTGTGTGGTTACGACAGAGTGCTTTTGAGGGCAGCCATTTTGTGTGGTGCTTTGGCGGAGTGTGTGGTTATAAGCTGGGAGAGGAGGAGCAGAGGCTCCTCTGTGTTTGTGTTCCCGAGCATGCTGGGATTACCGCGGCTCTCTCACGTCACTGCCTCGCCCATTGTTCTGCCAGACTGTTTGCTTTATTGCTGTTCAAACGAAAGGAGCCCAAACGGCTGCCCCATGCTCACCTATGAGCACGCGGCTACGGTCGCCACCTGACCCACAACGCAAACACAGGGAGATAAGGTGAGCGTGGAGCCGGAGAAGCCTGCAGAGCCAGCCTGCGTCCAGCCTGTTATCAGCATGTTAGCCATTAACACGTTTACTGTTCGATGAGGTCATCTGCACCAGCAGCCGTTTCTCCCATGCTGGGGCAGTGAGTGATGTCACATTCTGAGGCACGCTTTGCCATCTGACACTACAATGACCGGCCCTGACATAAGCACCAGCAGCTACCATGCTTTACCCTAACGCACAGCTGAATGGGTTAAACGGTGGGCTTGAAATTATTTCACAGTTCAGATCACTGTTTTTCATATAGTTTACTTCTTTATAGGACCTTTAAAACCTTCCAAAAAGAACAGAGTATATTCACTGTTTAATTACTCAGATCAGTGATTCACTTTCAAAGTCCCTCCAATGACGATGAGGACCCACCTTCACCCAACACAGACTGCAACATGACGGCTATTGAACACACAGCACATGGAAGAGTGTCTAAAACAGGACAACACCAGCCCTCTATATAACATATGCATTTAATATAATGTCAAAATGTAATAATTCCAATGACCATAATACTTAAAGAGGCATCTACATCAGACAAAGTACTCAAAGTATTTCTCAGTATTTCATGTGTGTGAGAGAGGCCCTGACATAGCAGACTAGACAGGAGAGGACAGTGTGTTTCTGCGCTGTTTGACAGGGCAGCCGTAATGCGATCAGAGGAGAGAGCGTTTCTGCGCTGTTTTACAGGGCAGCCGTAATGCGATCAGAGGAGAGAGCGTTTCTGCGCTGTTTGACAGGGCAGCCGTAATGCGATCAGAGGAGAGAGTGTTTCTGCGCTGTTTTACAGGGCAGCCGTAATGCGATCAGAGGAGAGAGCGTTTCTGCGCTGTTTGACAGGGCAGCCGTAATGCGATCAGAGGAGAGAGCGTTTCTGCGCTGTTTGACTGATGACAGCTAAAGACCAAACAGCTTCCCCTTTCCTGTCTCGGCTTCACGCTGTGGGGGACACATCTATCCACAGCTGCAGCCCAAGAGAGAGAT
Organism: Albula goreensis; assembly: GCA_022829145.1. Classification (NCBI taxonomy): domain Eukaryota; kingdom Metazoa; phylum Chordata; class Actinopteri; order Albuliformes; family Albulidae; genus Albula; species Albula goreensis. The sequence goes on along the minus strand of CM040752.1, from coordinate 36,811,434 downwards.
GCTGCTATTTTATACCCACAATGCACCACGACACAAACGTTTACATAACACTAATGACCTGCACAGCTGGTTTATTATTAGAAGCTTCTAAATGTCATAATGATCAGTACAAAAACATTTGCTGTAATATTTGTACTTGCTCGTGAGATGACGAGACTGAGTGGTTGGTTTTGGTCATCCTTGACGGTTGTTGGTTGTTCTTAAGTACAAATCTAGAATTTGCATTTTTTATGAACCAAATATAATCATTGAAGTTTGAGCAGCCCTGGAGCTGCATGTAAATAAACCATGACAGGTGAAGCTGTCGGCCACATATCTCTTGCACAGCCTGGAGAGGATTATTATGTTTATATAGCAGCTACTTCCAACAGAAATGATCTGATGAAGCACAACTGAACAGAAGTATAGCAGTGCTATGCTGTTGTTATTTTTTCCCCACTTTCTGCCATTATTTCCATTTGTAGTATGAAAGTTCAGCTGAAACTGAATGCTGAACAGTGTTGTGTTCTGATCCTGAGCGCCCTGGCTGAGAGGCTGGGTATTATTTGGTGCAGGCTGGTGAGTTTCAAACTATCGGCAAAGGAGATGAAGAAGAGGAGAAGAGAAATAAGGATGGTGATGAGTCCATAACGAGAGTGTGCAGCCCCACTTCCATACAAGGCTGTGCCGGGTCTCTGAGGAGCGTCTGTGTGAGCCGCATTCAGGATCTGATAACAAATCTCACAAAGCAAATTAAAATGTCAGCACAGCAACTGTGGAGGAGCGCGTCACAGAGAGAGAACCCAGAGAGACCTACAGAGAGAACCCAGGGGTCAGAGAGAACAGGCTACAGACCTACAGAGAGAACCCAGGGGGTCAGAGAGAACAGGCTACAGACCTACAGAGAGAACCCAGGGGGTCAGAGAGAACAGGAGAACAGGCTAGGGGTCAGACCTACAGACCTACAGAGAGAACCCAGGGGTCAGAGAGAACAGGCTACAGACCCAGGAGAACCTACAGAGAGAACCCAGGGGGTCAGAGAGAACAGGCTACAGACCTACAGAGAGAACCCAGGGGTCAGAGAGAACAGGCTACAGACCTACAGAGAGAACCCAGGGGTCAGAGAGAACAGGCTACAGACCTACAGAGAGAACCCAGGGGGTCAGAGAGAACAGGCTACAGACCTACAGAGAGAACCCAGGGGGTCAGAGAGAACAGGCTACAGACCTACAGAGAGAACCCAGGGGTCAGAGAGAACAGGCTACAGACCTACAGAGAGAACCCAGAGGGTCAGACCCCACAGAGAGAACAGGCTACAGACCTGCAGAGAGAACCCAGGGGTCAGAGAGAACAGGCTACAGACCTACAGAGAGAACCCAGGGGTCAGAGAGAACAGGCTACAGACCTACAGAGAGACTCAGATGCTCACAAATCATAGCAGACACTGCACTATGGTGCTGCGTTACTAGGGTCAGGTTACACATGTGGGACATACACCCCCTGGTCCTGTGAGAGGGGAACAGTGGTCACGTTTGCACCGGGGGGGTTTAGCCACTGGAAAACCTGGGAACTTAGGAGTTTGACATGTCTGCATAATTTCCATAACCTCAAATGGTCCATTAGCTTGAAACCACAGGCATTGAGAGTGGAGAACTACAAACCCCATAAGCTCAGAACTACAGGCCCCATGTAAATGAAACTACAAGTTCCATGGGACCAGAGCTGCAGGCCAAGGTTTCCCCAAATGGGCCGAAGTCCAGCAATCTCGTTATTCTTACGACTGACCTCAGTATTTGGCAGACCCAGACAAATACATGCTTTATCAGGGTAAAAAAGGTAATAAATATCCGAAATAGATGATTAAACTGAACACTGTATTAAATAAAATTTGCAACAATGTCTGTAACAGCTTTCCAAGAATATTATTTACCATCCAGACCGGGCTCTCAGTCTGAGTTTTTATCAGTAATTACAGGTGGGTCAGTCCAGCCGTGTACATCTTTATATCCATTTCATTTCACGCACACAGGTAAGGTTTAAATATGAGTACAGGAATGGTTTACATTTACAGGTACAGGACACTGTTAAATGTAGAGCCACACAGTGCCCACACTGGGTCTTCCTGTGCACCTGTCTGCGGTTCAGCTGTGGGCTCCACACCTGGGTGTGCCAGTCCAGCCACTTCATTACCAGACATGGCTGGAGGGTTAATCCAGTTAAAATCTTCAGTCTCACTGCTCTCCAGCGGCCTCTCCTGGCCAGCCAAGCACCTGCATGATAGGTGAACTGATTACATGACCATGTGTCAACGTCCTGCTCATCCAGCTCAGGCAGGTGAGCGATTAGTGTCACACCTGCCTAACGTAACGTGGCAGAGAGGGCTAATCATCACTTCAGTCAGGAGCCTCACCTGCATAGCGTAAGGAAGCGAGGGCTAATCGTCACTTCAGTCAGGAGCCTCACCTGCATAGGCTAATCGTCACTTCAGTCAGGAGCCTCACCTGCATAGCGTAATGAAGCGAGGGCTAATCGTCACTTCAGTCAGGAGCCTCACCTGCATAGCGTAATGAAGCGAGGGCTAATCGTCACTTCAGTCAGGAGTCTCACCTGCATAGCGTAATGAAGCGAGGGCTAATCGTCACTTCAGTCAGGAGCCTCACCTGCATAGCGAATGAAGCAGTCAGGGCTAATCGTCACTTCAGTCAGGAGCCTCACCTGCATAGCGTAATGAAGCGAGGGCTAATCGTCACTTCAGTCAGGAGCCTCACCTGCATAGCGTAAGGAAGCGAGGGCTAATCGTCACTTCAGTCAGGAGTCTCACCTGCATAGCGTAATGAAGCGAGGGCTAATCGTCACTTCAGTCAGGAGCCTCACCTGCATAGCGTAATGAAGCGAGGGCTAATCGTCACTTCAGTCAGGAGCCTCACCTGCATAGCGTCAAGGGTCTCAAGCGTAAGGCTAATCGTCACTTCAGTCAGGAGCCTCACCTGCATAGCGTAATGAAGCGAGGGCTAATCGTCACTTCAGTCAGGAGCCTCACCTGCATAGCGTAATGAAGCGAGGGCTAATCGTCACTTCAGTCAGGAGCCTCACCTGCATCAGCGTCACCTGCAAGCGTAAAGCGAGGGCTAATCGTCACTTCAGTCAGGAGCCTCACCTGCATAGCGTAATGAAGCGAGGGCTAATCGTCACTTCAGTCAGGAGTGTCATGAGCAGGTTTCCTCCTCACAGAGTCATATTGGCTCATGATCAGTTAAAGAGAAAACAAGTCATCTGACCCTGTTCAGCTTTGACAGCGGTGCAGTTTCAGAGCAGTGACCGCCTCCCCACAGCTGTGTGGAGTTCCCCCAGGGAGTCAGCTGACTGACGCTAAACACAGAGCAGCCAGATCCACACTGAGGAGTCACAAACGCAGCCGGCCCCAGCTATGGCCCTACTCACACCAGGCAAAGACAAACAGCTGCATCCCACTCCACACAGAGCACTTCCCCCGCGCCTCCTCTCAACCTCAGCCCCTTATGCTGCAATAGCCACACATTACCCCACATTTATAAACACACCCGGACTGGAAAAAACCTGAAGAAGTCAATACAGAGAGTCAGGCTGGGGTCACTGTGGAGTGAAACATTTCAGTGAAGAAGAGAGGTGGGTTGATATATTTTCTGTTTAACTACATTAAATTGCTACATTGATTTATATGTTGATATTTACATATATGTTCTTATTCCATTTATCTACCAATCTATCTATATGTGCGTGATTATGTGTTTCTATGTTACTGCATTTATCTGTGGGGGAATGTGAATGATTGGTGACCAGGTCATTAAGTGAATGTGAACCCAGCTGAAATAGGACAGCAGCCCAGGGGATGACATTGTGTTCTGCCACAGCCCTGATGGAGAGAAGCAAGAAAGAGGTTTAGCACAGGAGGAATGGAGGGATCTGATTGGCTGTACAGGAGGGGGGTGGGGGTTGGTTCAGTGGGACTGAGTGAGGACCAGAGATAACAGAGAAAGAAAACCTGAAGAGGAAGTGACTAAAGTACAGCTTTTATTTGTTTCTGACAAATGTCAGAGAGGTTATTTGCATGTCAGTCATACAAGTGAAAGTACATACCATACGTTAAAATCTAAATGTGACATATACACTGATATTTCCAAACGCAGAGTACATGATGGGCCTCGGACATGCTTTCACACAAGGTGAAGATGGCATTCTAGTGCCATGAAAGATTACACTGAGACCTGCCCTTGCCTTATAAGGGCATACGTGTATCCAAGGTATCTAACGGCGTAACCATGGCAACCACATCAAAGGAAGTTGGTGCCAGATTGCGTTCTCTGATCGCAGCCTCTGATCGCGGATGATTGTGCCAGGTTCTTCCTGTCACATGATCTCCATCATGTGGAAATGCTCAACATTATCACCTGCCATTTGTTGCCCTAATACTTCTTGCGCAACAAGAATGTGAAAGATTCTCTGGAAATTTCAACAGCACCATAAAGTGGATAAAGGCTGCATGTGCCAGAATAATACAAATCACAATGATAACTACTTACCTTATGTATAACATACATACATACATACATACATGCATACATGCATACATACATTATTACATTACATTGTTTACAATGGAACATACATACCTAAGGACATACACACATACATACACCCTTCTAAACACATTGCTTGTTTACAATGGAAGGGCCCTAAGGACATACATATACACCCTTCTAAACACAGTACGATGAGGCATCTGTGTTGTGACATACATCACACAGAGAAGGTGAATTTATCTGAATGGACCATGCTTGGTTTTGCTTAATCAATAATTAATAAAAAATGGTTATGGCCACTTGCACAAAAGACTGCATGACTGCAGCAGACCTGTGGACACTAAAGAGACACGATGTCAACACACAGGGAAGCCATTTCAGGTCAGCTTCCTGCTGCTGTGTTTCTCTGATCAAACAGCAAACACGGGTGGAGTTTATAATGGATGCCTCATGATTCACTGCTCCCTCTCACACCCAGAGTGTGTGTGTGTGTGTGTGTGAAATAGAGAGAAATAGCAGTGTGTGTGTGTGTGTGTGTGTGTGTGTGTCAGTGTGTGTGTGTGTGTGTGTGTGTGTGAAATAGAGAGAAATAGCAGTGTGTGTGTGTGTATGCGTGTGTGAAATAGAGAGAAATAGCAGTGTGTGTGTGTGAAATAGAGAGAAATAGCAGAGTGTGTGTGTGTGTGTGTGTCTGTGTGTGTGTGTGTGTGTGAAATAGAGAGAAATAGCAGTGTGTGTGTGTGTGTGTGTGTGAAATAGAGAGAAATAGCAGTGTGTGTGTAGTGAGTGTGTGTGTGTGTGAAATAGAGAGAAATAGCAGTGTGTGTGTGTGTGTGTGTGTGTGTGAAATAGAGAGAAATAGCAGTGTGTGTGTGTGTGTGTGTGAAATGTGTGTGTGTGTGTGTGTGTGTGAAATAGAGAGAAATAGCAGTGTGTGTGTGTGAAATAGAGAGAAACAGCAGTGTGTGTGTGTGTGTGTGTGTGTGTGTATGCGCGAATGTGTGAACAGAGATAGCAGGGTTTGTGAGTGTGCGTTCGTGTGAAATATAGGAACCTGTTTGTGTCTGTTTTTGAAATGTGTATGAATACGTGTGTGAAAGAGAATGAGAGCAGCGTGTATGCAACACAGCAGTGTATGAGTCTGAGTGATTTCGAGAAAGAGCTGTGTGTGTTTGTGAGTGTGTTATGGGAAGCAGTGCGTGTTGGGAAACTGTGACACAAACAGTGAAGCAAGCAGAAAGCAGTCAAGCCAAAGTTAGTCTCAGTTCTTTTTCCACGTGCCATCCTTCAGCTGGGAGGGACTGGTCTGAGCCGCAGTCTGTCTCAGCCATGCAGGCGCTCCCAGCTCAGAGCAGGTACACATTTCCCCTGACCTCTAACCTGCAGGGCGCGAGGGAAGCAGGAAGCTACAGTGTGCTCACCTGGTCTCTGGGCTGTGTACTATGCCTCTGCAGCAGTTAGGGGCCCTGTGGGTAGCACACAGGCAGCGGTGCGCCCGCAGACACGCTCAGCATGGGGGGGGGGGTCCCTCGGTCGCGGGTCACTCCTCCAGCGTTCTCCGGGTCGCGGGTCCGTCTCCAGCACTCTCTGGGGTGGCTGCTCGAGCAGCTGTGGCTAGCGTGGCATGAGGAGGAAGTGTCGTCGCTTTAAAAAAGCAGAATCTGACTTTGCACCTTGCGCCGTCGCAGTGAGGGGATTTCCTCTATGGCAGAATCACTCTGCGGCCACGCCTGAGTGACAGTAGGATGTCTCCGGCGTGTTGGCAAGATCGCCCCTCCTCCTCTCTGTCTCCTCCTTCTGCTGCCCTGTTCCCTGCCCACTGCTGCCCTGTCTCAGGCCTGGTGTCTCTCAGAGCTCTGCCCGCCCTGGTCCTTTCAGGGACGGATCACACTGCTCAGAGAGGCCGAGTCACAAAAGCACTGCATTTCCCCAGTACCTATTTATACAGGTGGATATTTCACCTGTAGTAAAGCATGTGCCCTACTTAGGAAAAAAACCTGCAACCTCTGAGCTACAAGCCCAGCTCCCTAGCCATTATACTACACTGTAACCTGTGAGCTACAGGCCCAGCTCCCTAACCATTACACTACACTGTAACCTCTGAGCTACAAGCCCAGCTCCCTAACCATTACACAACACTGTAACCTCTGAGCTACAAGCCCAGCTCCCTAACCATTACACTACACTGTAACCTCTGAGCTACAAGCCCAGCTCCCTAACCATTATACTACACTGTAACCTCTGAGCTACAAGCCCAGCTCCCTAACCATTACACTACACTGTAACCTCTGAGCTACAAGCCCAGCTCCCTAACCATTACACTACACTGTAACCTCTGAGCTACAAGCCCAGCTCCCTAACCATTACACTACACTGTAACCTCTGAGCTACAAGCCCAGCTCCCTAACCATTACACTACACTGTAACCTCTGAGCTACAAGCCCAGCTCCTAACCATTATACTACACTGTAACCTCTGAGCTACAAGCCCAGCTCCCTAACCATTATACTACACTGTAACCTCTGAGCTACAAGCCCAGCTCCCTAACCATTACACTACACTGTAACCTCTGAGCTACAAACCCAGCTCCCTAACCATTATACTACACTGTAACCTCTGAGCTACAAGCTCAGCTCCCTAACCATTACACTACACTGTAACCTCTGAGCTACAAGCCCAGCTCCCTAACCATTACACTACACTGTAACCTCTGAGCTACAAGCCCAGCTCCTAACCATTATACTACACTGTAACCTCTGAGCTACAAGCTCAGCTCCCTAACCATTACACTACACTGTAACCTCTGAGCTATAAGCCCAGCTCCCTAACCATTACACTACACTGTAACCTCTGAGCTACAAGCCCAGCTCCCTAACCATTACACTACACTGTAACCTGTAAGATATTTCAGAAGGTGTCTCAGAAAGCTGTGATTGATGCATTTTTTTTGGCATCTTTTTTGGCTGTTTTCCTGTGTCTCACTATTAGTATATCAGGTGAGCTTTGTTTTTTAAAGTTAATCTTTGACTGCTATTTGTAGGCAGAAAGGAGAATGGGTTTCCCGTTTTATATTATTTTGCTGCTAATATGCACTTTAAACAGTGTTACATGCACTCAACCCATGTACACTCACACCTGCTGCATGCACGCATGTACGAACACACACACACACACACACACACACACAACACACACACACATGCACACACACACACACTCTGCCCTGTGTGTGCGCTTCATGCAGTGTGTTTGTTGACCTCTCTCAGACTCATGACTCCATTACTGCAGGCTCCACAATGGGACCTTGTCCTAAAATGGCGGAACAGAAATAACTCTAAATTGTAAAAGTGGTTATTTGTGACATCTAGGCTGTCGGCCTGGTTTGAACTGGGAAAAACTCACTGATACCCCCTCAACAAACAAACACAAGCACATACGCGCACACATGCACACACACAGTTACACTCACACACACACACACACAAAAAAAACTTCAACATTCCAAACCTTGGAAAATACTGATTACATTTGTATAATAAAAAAGATACAACAACAAAAAAAAACCTTTCTGTCACATTAGAGAATGACAACATTTTCAAATTGTAGGTATTTTAGGTAGGTAAATAACAGAGGACAAAGTGCTCTGTTATATAACTGGCTACATCCCTGATGCTCTATTAAAGTGCTGAAAGGGAAAACAAGTCATGCTTTAAAACAAGCACTGTCTTTATAAGACTGTGCTGAGCTACCAGAGGCCTGTGATCACAGACAAGCAGAGAAATGTCTGTGAACAAAATGGACTCAAAACACAGAAGCACAGCTTTCAGTCCGGCCTGGAACCATCAAGCTTTTCTAAGTGGCAGAGGAGTGTGAAGCAGAGTCTTCGGGCTCTGAAACTGAAAAGAGAAGGTGCCAGTGAGAAAATTGGGACACAATAATGAATTCTACTGTAAAGAGCATCACAATCACACACTCACCTTCAGCTGCAGAGTACACTGGCTTAAGGGAACGCTTGGGACCTACATTGTAATGACACAAAGTTATCAGTAGAGGGCAGTGTTTCGCAAATTCCCCGGTAATTTCCTCATGAACATTCCATCTCACCTCGGAGTCTCCTCTTACACATGGCACACGCAGCGATGGCAGAGGTCAGACCCAGAGCCAGGACCACTATAACCACAGAGGTGATGACTGTAGTGTTTGGACCATCTCCAGGTTCTGTAAGACACTCAGACATTATATAAAAAAAACAACGTATTTGTATTGAGGAAATGTCTTGTGAATGGAGGAGCACATTACCCCAGCTGATGTCCAGCTTGTTGTCCAGAGAAAGGTGTGTGACAGAGCAGGTGTAATGGTGGCCCCCACCCAGCTCCTCCTCACTCAGTCTCAGGGTCCTCCGGAGCTGGTAGGTCCCGTCCCCGTTGGGTAATAGACCCCCCAAAACCAGCTCCTCCTCTGGGACGGGGAGTCCGTCTCTCAGCATGGTCAGGTTGATGTGTCGGGGGTAGAAGCCTGTGGCCAGACAGCTGACCCTCAGCTCCCCAGTGTCTCTGCATGTGGTGTGGAGGAGCCGCAGTCTAGGGCGCTCTGGAGAGGAGGCACTCAGCTGAGCATCACATTAGCCACACACACACACACACACACACTCACACACACATACGCACACTCACACACACATACACACACACACGCACACACACACAAACACACATACACACACACACGCACAGACAAACACACACACACGTTTGGCAGTGTGCTTGTGGGTCTTCAGATATTCTCACTTTTATCAATAAAGAAAATGGATGACGTGTTCCTGGTGAATTGAATTAGCATTTCACATCTATCAATGAACTTAGTCAGATAGGCCGGATCAATAGTGGGGGTGCCAGTCCCATTCATTGTATAATGCATGCAATTACGAACATAACACGTCACTAACATTACAACATTAGGCTGGGCGTTCACATTAGGTGTGCCCTACGCCCATATTAAGAGTTATAATATTACCATAATCTTCAGTCAGGTGTGTGTGAGAAGGCAAAGGTACCGTACCTTTCCGATGCACAACAGCACTTTTCTTCCTCAGATAGTGCTTCAACGTTCCAATACAAATAGGCTGATATATGTTTAGGAAAACCATCAGCACAGACTCCAACCGTTTTTTGTCCCACATAAACTGTTTCCATGGTGCTGTGTAGGAGTAGTTCTGCATGTTGTAACTCATAGTTTCCTCTCCATCGTACGCATCCCATTCCATGACGGGACTCGGCCGGTCCTTCTCCAGCACACATCCGGCCAGTCTCTGAAGGACATGAACTCCTGCAACATAAACACACAGAGAAACAGACACAGGAGTGCAATTAGCAAACATCTATCTTCACATATTAATGATCGATATTTTATCTTCACATATTGATTGATATTTGACTATTTGACAGATTCCAGTGATGATAACAGCATGAAAAGTATTTTGAGAAACCAAATACTTGTCATTGCTGCATCGGCTCAGCACCATTTTCAGTGCATTGGTCATGTACATTGTGTACATATGACAGAATTCTGTAATCCTGTCAACAGCACAATCTGTTGTGTGCTGACAGTGTCGACCCCTGGCCTTTGCAATCATCTCACCTCCACTGTCATTGGTGTGAAGTATCATTCGGCGAGATTCAAATTTCATATTGTTATACATGTCCTCAAATATGATTTGACCATTCTCTTCTATGAGCGGTCATCTCCATCGCTTGAGTTCTGGTGTCCTCGGGAGATGAGCTTCCGGATGTTGCTGTCGTAGTACAGAACCTGAACATCATCCACCATGACCACCGCACTGAATTCTGGGAAGAGTGTCCCTCCAGTTATGAATGTCGCAAATCCCCATATAGAGTGAGAACCTGTGGAAAAAAATACAACAAACACTTAACAGTGTTGCTACGTCACACTGTAGTTTACAACAGCTAAGGCTGAGAGACAGACCCGTCAAAGCGCACATGAGCTTGTCAGTGAGTCAGATTCTTGTCTGCATTTGGTTTTGTTGTTCCCTGTCATGTTTGCCATGTGCTTTTGTTTTCAGTTTCCTCATGTGCTAACCCCAGATCTCCTGCCTCATTACCTGATACTATTCAACTCTCCACTCTACCTCCTCTATTCCCCTATGTTAACCCTGCCTGTGCTTTGCCAGATTGTGCTGGTGTTTTCCCTGTCTCATTCCCGCCTGCTGTTTGCCTGCCTGAGTTTGAACCTGCCTGTTTTTTGCCTGCTGTTTAGGATTGTTTGCCTGTTTGTTACTGATCACTTTTGCCTGCTTTTTGACCTGTTTTCCTGTGCCTCTCTGGTTTAGACCCTGCCTGTTTTTGACCACAATTCTGTTTTTGCGCATTGGCACTCTACTCAATAAACACCTCTTTAACCTGATCGGCTGTTTCAGTCCAAATCGTACTGAACGCTCCTGGCCTTTCTTCAGCCTGGTAAGGTACCATAGCCAACATAGTGCACTCTGTTATATTACAACATGTGGGAGACTATTCAGTAAAGTAGTCAAACACAGAGAAATCATCATTGTCATTCATTAAATCTCCTTCAAATAAGGAATATTAATTAATGTAAATATCAGTATAAAAATGAAAAACAAAATTGAAACGTTTTTGTTGTTGGAATATGGTCTAAATTGGAGGTGTCACGGGGAAAATGGTGGGTCGCGGAATAATTTATGTCACGAATGACAGTGATAACTGTGTTACCTGTGTTAACATTACTGTAAAAAAGTGGAGAGGTATCCTGAGCTGAGTAGTTAAACAAATATAAACTACCTTAGGAAATTGGATGGAAATAGCAAATAGCATGGCTGTTGTCAGCAGTTCAACATTTTAAAATTAACTAGATATTATGAATAAAACTGACACCAGATGAGGTCGCGACAAGCAGGGATCGATATTTTCGATAAGTTTGTGCACCCCTGATCTAAATATAAAAGGTGCAGGCTGTTAGCTGTCTATAATCTAATATATACAATTGTAAACACACAAATACATTTAGGTCAAGTGAGTGTTTTACCTGCGGTAACACTTGTAGCATGTAAAACGAGCATAAGTGAGGTTATCACTTCCATGGCGAAGTCCTTATACTCCAGAGAAAGCCAGCAGGTAGCTTAGCGAAAGCAGCTAACATCTCTGAACTTTCGGTTTCGAAATCAGAGGAAAACTCTGGATTTGGCCATTGGTGGCCACCGTCATTCCCATAATTTTTATTGGCCAACTGAACAATACAGAATTGTGATAGGTCGATGGCCAATAAGGCGGGATCATCAAGCTAGCATGCCGCACCAATGAGTATATTTGGTTTCAGTGTGACCGCACATACAGAGCAGGCCGCTTCAACCGATACCATAAACATTATCGAGCAGTGTACAAAATGTGATGTGTTAAGCAGTCCAGACTACGAAAAGCGGCGAGAAACAACAGCTCGGCACAAGAGCGAGGAATGAAGAGCTCGTAGTTAAAGAAACTGCATGATTTGCTTGTTTTTAATGTGGACAGTGATATTCGCGTGATATACCAAACTTAACCTGGAGCTTGATTGCATTTGTTATAATAATGGACATAACACACGGGCACAACATCGTCAGCCAAAATTACACACAATCAACAGCAAAGGTTTATTACAGGATGCCAAAACTACATTATGAGAGACACACACATACACACACAATACCATACATACATAGGCAGGTTACAAGGTGTTGTAGGACAGTGAAAAGGCTGCAAGAGGGCCTGGCTAGACCAATAAACCCCATGCTGTAAAATAAACTTTTTTTTTTTTTTGCTAAACCTGCTTTCTGAAACACCCCCCTGATGTGATGCAATGTCAACAGGTGAAACCTTTGTTCCATTGCTGAAATAAGTGAAGTGTAGCCTAAATGTAGTGTAATTTAAAAAATGGTGTGACTTTATTTAATTCAATATTTAGTTAATTGTAGTAAACAGATTCAGGAGAAGAACTCTCAGACAACCCTCAACCTATCACACCCCTTCCGGTCCCTTACAGGTATATAAACACCATGTACTTTCCCATCGTTCTCAGCATTTCCAGCATCCCACCTCCTCCCCATCTCCACCTGCATCCTCTCCTTCCTCTAGGAGGGTTCATAATCCGAACTACTATCCCAATTTTTTTCAGCCAAAAGGAAGGGGGGATTTCATTCTTTTCCATCCCTTCTCAATAAACTCATTTTAAATGCTATATTGCTGTCTGAGAGTTCATACTACTGAATTAGGTGTGGCACTTTTTACCTCAAAGAGCTAAACTTACCCCTCCCATGTTCAATTTACCCCTGCCTGGGGGCGAGTTGTGCCAACGGACCAAGGCTGCGTTCCAATCCGAAATAAAATCCTCCCTTCACTTCTTCCCTCCAATCGAGTGAGCGTTCCAGTGACGTAGCAGGCGAGGGAGCCCTTCCCGAGCGAGGGGGAGCAATGGAGGAGAGGGGTTGAGGCTGTTCGAATTAGAATGACCCTCGCGGTTCTTCCTCACTTTGCGTTCCTTTGCAAGGACTGGATTGCTGCGATGTGTTCTTTGCAGGCTGCAATACCTGTTCCAGTTAAACTCTCCACCACATGACCAATGTAAAGATGGAGAGAGTTGTCTCTAGGCTACATTATGTATCTTAACCAGCATTATGGTTAGACAGTGAAGATGCATGCTAGCTAGATATGCCTACATATCTAGCATATTCCCCATGCCAAAATCCTTATATTTTCCATGACCATAAAATCATTTTAAATCAATGCTTTATCTACTATTAATTGATGTGATGTTATTTTCAATAAAGTTGCCAAGCTTTTCCGATGTGAAGCCACTTATTTGTATGCACAATTTAATAATCATATTAAATAATTATCACAATCATAACAATAGTTACTATAATTATTTGTGTGGCACCTTTTGAGCAGGGTGCACCCCAAAGTGATTCGCATAGACAAGTACAGATAATTTGGGAACAAAAATTGGGAACGATAAAATATGGTAAAACAGATCAATAAACCAACTCATGATAAATAAGTGTGAAGTTTAGCAGGGTGTAAAAGTACATGTGTAGAGACAGGTAAAAAGATGCAAAAAATAAAAATCATCAAATATCAGAATAATTAACCCGAAATTATGCTGCCATACTTAAAGGCAATTATACCGGTATGTTTCAATGGCGATTTAAAAACAACATGTACTCAACAGAAGCCATCTTACATACGGGACATTTTGGGGATTTCCCCCTCAATTTCAGTGCTAGTGAGCACGAAGAAGCAGGCATTTTTTCGGATTGGAAGGCAGCCCAACTTTTTTGATGGCTCATGCATTAAAACTGCATTAGAAGCGATGTTTTAATTTCTATGGACGGACAACTAGCATTCGTATAAATAACAGTTGTTGTTGGAAATAAGTTCACATTTGCCATAAGATCACGAAATGTAAGAACTGACTCTATTTACCCCGTTCTCACCTACACCTGTGTTATGACATGGTGGAACAACAAAATTTACTTTCATTCCTCCAACACCCATCCAGAATCACATGGTAAAGTTGGTCCTAAAATTGGCAAGGTTTAGGCTGCGTTAGAAACTGCATACCGTATTACAAGTACGTACTGATTTTGTCTGTTCGAACTCAGTCCAAGTCTCTGGCTGTGTCTCAGATTGAGTTTCAGACACTCCCGGGTTGTTGCTGAGTCCTTTTTTCTGTTGATTGTGCATTTTTAAAAAAGAGTTTGAGATGCTCTTGGATCAGATGACCCTTAATTTACGTTCTTGATATGCGAACGAACTAGTACGCAAGTATGTAATTTGAGACGCAGCTGTCCTTTTGAAGATTAAGGAACAATGAAAGGAATAATCATTTTTCTGATTCTTTTACAAGCTACAGCTGTTCACACAGGTAAAGGCTTTATGTAATTCTTGTACATTGACATGTGCACTGGCATTTATTCATACGAGTTTGCTTAGGCAATAACGTGCACCAGCTGCGAAGACATATTCATCATCCAGGGGTTATAATGTAGCGTTTGCGCGATTAAAATAAATTCGAAGTAAAAGCTCAAAATAGTCACTCAGGGATGTTTTTGATATATCCATACTAAAATTGAGGAAAATTATTTGGCATCAGTGGATTGTAGATTTTGACAGATATTTGAAATTGGATGCATAATGCTTTCCAGCAGTGCTTATTTCGATGGGCGTCAGTTTGTTTTGAAAATGCTGGGTACAACGACGGGTTTAATAAACTGAAGGCTTCCAAAAAGTGGTGTGGACAAAATGAGCCACGACTCAGTGGTGGGGACGTGTCCCCAGTGTAAATGACGCCTGTGACGTTTTTAGAGATGAGCTATGCAAGTAAAGGCGTTTATACATTTTCATGTGGAATATTTACAGGCGAGCTAAACACGAAGACCTCTAAACTCGTCAGGTAAGTGAGCTATCCGCCATTTAAGGCACGCAACTAAACGACATTTGAAGGAAGGCATGACGCCTCTGAGTGCCATGAAAAGGGTTAGGTTTTGTGCCAGCGTATAGTCTACAAAAACGCCAAAACAAGTTGTTATCAGATAGAGGGAAGAAGTGAATGACGGATAACAACCATTATATTAAAGGTAGATTTCTAGCCAGTGAAAAAAAGAAACTACAATTGTATGTATGACTACACAGAGTTACACTTTGCAACCCAAAGGGGGTACTCTTCTAGAACCCATTGCACACAGGTTCATTTTATCACTGAAGAATAAAAACTGAAAAATACAACATAAAGTACAACTGTGCTAACTGTTGCTTATATTTTCCCAACAGATTCACACTCTTTATGGGCATTTGCAACATTTATAACTGGAGAGACGCAGTTCCCAGAATTCAGTGCTGTACTTATGGTTGATGATATCCAGGTGTTGTACTACAACCGCAGCATCCAGAAGCTCATCAATCGAAGACAGCTGAGCTCAGATGATGGAGAGTTTAATGTTTTAGAAAAGGGTGCTAACGTTATATTTGAAGACATGTATAACAATATGAAGTTTGAGTCACACCAGATGATACATCGCACCAATGGCAGTGGAGGTAACATTCATCAAAGTATTCATGTTCATAGTGTATATTTCATAGCAGATTTCACTAATACTGCATTGATGTATATTCAATCAGGATTCTGGCTGAAGTACTCCATCAATAATGATGTTTTTGTGTCAATCAAAATGAAGTCATTGAGACTTTTTTTTTAATCACACGCCATGTCTGTTTGTTTCTCTGTGTTTGTGTTGCAGGAGTTCATGTCTATCAGAGACTGGCCGGATGTGTGCTGGAGAAGGACCAGCCCAGTCCGGTTTTGGAATGGGATGCATACGATGGAGAAAATGCAAGGAGATACAACATGCAAAATTTCACATTTCTCTCTCCAGGGCAAGAATACAAGTTGAGCAAAAGTCATTTAGAGTATGTACTGAAGGTTTTTAAAACTGTATATCAGCCTATCTGCATTGGAGTATTGAAGCACTACCTGAAGAAGGAAAAGAATATTGTGTTTCGGAAAGGTAAAACATCTACATCCTTTCACCAGCACCTGGCTGATGTGCATTTTTCATCATTCGGCTCCTGAACATGATGGGTTTTAACTTACAATTTATGTTACCTGATCATTATGTTTACGTGTTCCTGTGACAGGTGCAGTGTGTGCAGACATATTTGTGCTTGTATTTCTCAGTGTAGACACAATCAGGCTACTAAAAACTAGTACTCAGAGGGCTCTGTCCCATGTGGGGAAATATGAGGGGTGTATGGAAAAGGGAAAGCTTAACACAAATGTGGAATTTAATAATAATGTTCCATGTTAACACTAAGTGTAGGTAGTATGGACTGCACAGTATGGAATTTCTGTAGTATTTATAACATGGAAGTCAAGTCAGCTTTATCAGCTTTATATCTCACTTCCACAATATGTTGCAAATATGCAGGGTTGTGAAACATTGTTTCTCCTCATCCTACGGTGCTACATAAATGGCAGACACATCACAGATAATAACTACTCATACTATAAGTACTACTGTTACAGAAAATGTATAAAAATGTACAGCAAAAGATGTAAACAGAAAAATATAACTATACAGAAAATATATAGAGAATTTGAAAGTTAAGTGGTGCAGTGTCACTCAGGCAGTCCCAAGGTTTGTAGTTTATGTATGCAGCTTAACATGCATTCTTGGAATATTTGTGATGTGAAAAAATAGCATGAGCTTGGTTGCTGTTTTCCATTTTCCATCAGTCACCTGGAATTTGGTCATTTTTGAGTTACTCAATTATGCAGGATTTAACATGATTCTTTTATGTAAAATTCAGACTCAGTTTTTGGGAACCCACAGTGAATGCATGTTTTAAACCACCGTAGCAGCCTCTGAGCTATTCATGAACTTGACATGATTATCCAGATGTGTAGCTGCCCCTACAAGCGCCACAAGCGCCATATGTGTTAGGTTGCCTCATGCCTTAAACTGTTGTGTGTGTGGCTAATGTGATAATCAGCTGAGTGCCTCCTCTCCAGAGCGCCCTAGACTGCGGCTCCTCCACACCACATGCAGAGACACTGGGGAGCTGAGGGTCAGCTGTCTGGCCACTGGCTTCTACCCCCGACACATCAACCTGACCATGCTGAGAGACGGACTCCCCATCCCAGAGGAGGAGCTGGTTTTGGGGGGTCTATTACCCAACGGGGACGGGACCTACCAGCTCCGGAGGACCCTGAGACTGAGTGCGGAGGAGCTGGGTGGGGGCCACCATTACACCTGCTCTGTCACACACCTTTCTCTGGACAACAAGCTGGACATCAGCTGGGGTAATGTGCTCCTCCATTCACAAGACATTTCTTCAGCTCAAATACGTTGTTTTTTTATATAATGTCTGAGTGTCTTACAGAACCTGGAGATGGTCCAAACACTACAGTCATCATCTCTGTGGTTGTAGTGGTCCTGGCTCTGGGTTTGACCTCTGCCATCGCTGCATGTGCCATCTGTAAGAGGAGACTCTGAGGTGAGATGGAATGTTCATGAGGAAATTACCGGGAATTTGTGAAACACTGCCCTCTACTGATAACTTTGTGTCATTACAATGTAGGTCCCCAGCGTTCCCTTAAGCCAGTGTACTCTGCAGCTGAAGGTGAGTGTGTGATTGTGATGCTCTTTACAGTAGAATTCATTATTGTGTCCCAAATTTCTCACTGGCACCTTCTCTTTTCAGTTTCAGAGCCCGAAGACTCTGCTTCACACTCCTCTGCCAATTAGAAAATCTTGATGACAACAGGCTAGACCAGTGGCGGCCGGTGAGTTGGAAACAGGGGAAGCTCAAACCTCACCTTTAAATCTATTATTAATTTCAACCGGTTCCCATTAATCTGCCTTGATTAACAATAAACCTAGCGATTCGTGTAAATAATCTTGTAAATCGAGTAAATGGTTACCAGTGTCATTTAGTGATAGTATTATTTCTCTTTACTGAACTGTTTAAAATTTGTAAAAACCAACATGTAATTGCACTTTTCGCTCTCTGCCCGACGTCAGAGATTGTTCATGTCAAATGCGCTTGTCTGATTTGCAAGATTCTGCCATTTAAATGCTCGCGAAACACCATGGATTGTCTGAAGCTTGTGTGCTGCAGTCAAACTTAAATTGTCTAACAAGGATGACAATCATCTAAATACGCATTGAAAAGCTAATACCTTAATGTGTTTTACATTGTAGCTTTCTTATGTTACGATTCAAATTTATAAAACGGAAATAAAGGTATTGAAAATCGATCTCAATTTCTGAGAATACACCTTTAGATTACAGAAAACAGGATCTTTTATCTGTATAATGCATCTGTGCTGAGTGCAATCCACAATAAAGTTTAGCACACAGGCCTCAACTGGTTTGCGAAAACAGCAACTCCATCACAAAATGTAATTGATAATCATGTACTCTGTTTACGCGATTGGTGATGATTATTCTGCGAATCGCTAGGTTTATTGTTAATCAAGGCGGATTAACGGGAACAGGTTGAAATTAATGATAGATTTAAAGGTGAGGTTTGAGCTTCCCCTGTTTCCAGCTCGCCGACCGCCACTGGGCTAGACGGAGAGCCTTTCTCCTCTGTCTGATCTCCAGAGTGCTGACTGTACTCACTCTTTAACAGATCTGGGGAAGATTTGGTTCCATAACAAATAAACTTTAGGGGACCTCTCTGTTAGATAATTTATTTCAACAGAATGATAGTCATTTGTGGTTCTGTTTCCTGTACAATAAATATATTTTAACATTTAGTTTTTGCATGTAATTTGAATGTCTTGGACTGCCAAAGCAGAATAATGATGGAAAAGAAATGAGGGAAGAAAGAGAAATCTCAAAAGAAACAAGTCAAGGTGATTATTACTTCCACAAGTCACAAAGTAGGTGTAATAAATGACTAGCTAATAAAATTAAAGAAAACTTTCTATTAATACATAAATAATTATGATGGGTGGTGTACAGAAGACAGACAACGTAACAGAAATCCTACACAGTATGTGAATGATTTCTGGTGTTAAAGAAGCCACCCTCACATCCATGCAGCAGCGTGTATGTGGCAGTATCACCTTGGAATATGGGACCGTCTTGAGGAAACGGGGCTGTTTTTGGTACACAGCCCTAACCTGTGAAACGGAGAGGTGTTTTCCCACTTATGAGGGGCCTGTCAGACTGTCTGGAAATCACTACAGCACCTCAGAACAGACAAACAGATTCACTGGGTTGGCATGAAATTCAGGATCATTCAATCTATCTACCGGAGATTAGATGCAATTAAAATAAGTAAAACAAGGATAGTTTCATTTCCAGAGAATGCATTCATACCTGTCTTTATCCTTGTTAGAATTAAAGGGATGGAGTAACAATATTTTGCCACTAGAGGTCAATATAGATTGAAAGCTGGATGGGTTTCTGAAACGAAAATCGGAACAGTTAATAATCAAAGTCAGTGTCGGCTATTGATGAAGTAGAAACTTCTGAGGATACATACACCGCCAGCCCTTCTTATGCAGAGGAAAGGAGGTCTGGAGGTCAGACATTAAGAGCTTCAGTCTGTGGAGAGAAATGAAGTCTCTCTTCTCTTCTCTTCTGGCCCTGCCAGCTCATTTGAACATGTACTGAAGAAGCAGCCAGTAAACCAGAGATCTTGACCTCTAGTGGTTAAAAGTATTACTGCAGTTTAATGCAGACATGGATTCGGATACAGCATCTGATGTAACCTTACTTGGATGGGCAGGTTTTTGTGCAATGTCATCCCATCAACCATTTAGTTTAAATTTACTGTGACATACTGTGGCTCAAATTTATAATCACATTTATTTATGTTTTAAATCAGGGGTGGCCAGCTCAGTCCTGGATGTCCAGTGTGTATTCAGGTTTTTTTCTCACGAATTACCCTGACTCAGTTCGCTAATTAGCGCCTTACTCTGATCATCCTGACTCAGCTAATTAGCGCCTTACTCTGATCATCCTGACTCAGCTAATTAGCGCCTTACTCTGATCATCCTGACTCAGCTAATTAGCTGTACACATTAAATTCTGATTCACTCATGCTAAAATATTACATATACTGATCTGAGAACAGTCTTTGACTGTCATTCATGAATGTAAATTATTTTATAAATTTCACAACTGTAAGATCACATAATTCATTAGGCTGATTAGATAATTAATAGCAGAAGTTGGCATAAAACACCAAATGTTCTATGGTAGTTCATGGCATTTTAGAAGCTTGCATATACAAACACATTTAATTGTGGTTAAGGGGAATTTAAATTAACACCTGAGAATAAGACAAGGAATTCATCACCTGGGTATTAAAGATTCAACATCCTGGTACCCAGTTTTTAAAGACATCTACTTGGGTTGCTAGCTTGAAGTAACTAGGAATTAAATGAAAAAGCAGTCATTCAAATGGTGTGTGACATTTTGTAAAGTGTGGAGTATTGCCTGACATGGGGGGATGTGGAGTGAGAATCAGACGTGAATGCTGAGATGGACCCTCTCAGCTCTCAGTCATGTAAAGAAATGAATCACAATGTGTCTTATTACTTTCACCACTTCACCAATCATAAATTCAATACATTCAGAATGAATTTTGTCTAGCATGTTAAAGGGTCATTTTCTCCAAAGGACTGCATTTGTTTGTGTTTTCTTCAGCTTAGAGGTTGTGACTATTTCTTGGTCAGGAGTTTGTCGCTCTTTAATAGAGTCCTCCTCAAAGCATCGTCAAAGACAAGTCAAAACACTCTCTCAGTTACACCACTTTCATCCCTAAATTAACCAAAATGGACCAAGTAATCATTTCACATGAAAATGAAGGCCATAAACTCTACATGTTTGCCATTCATGCTGTTGACCACAACAACAGAAAACACAGTCATACCATTCCCAGAGCTTGTAAAACAAATGCACTCACTCAAGAAAAAAAAAATATCTATATCATGCCAAATTTAGAGGAACAATTACAAAAAAACATAACATTGAAAATTCTTCCTGCCCGCAAACACAAATATGAAACAGATCTGTGAATGCCATGGGACAGAGCACAGGCTGTGACTCACGCAGCCGACGGCTCGCTCCGCACGGCGACTGATGGCTCGTTTGGCAGCACTCAGTCTCAGAGGGAAACACTTCTAAACTCTCCTTCAGATGATTTCATCTGGCCCGCAATATGGAAACAAAACAAGACAATTCTTGAAATCCACCCACGTATTTACTGCAGTTGAAAACGTTGAGGGGATCACTGTGTGGACAGAACACGAGTGCACAAACATGCAGCAATAACCCAGGACGCGTTATAAGAAATCTGGATGTCTGAGCATGTCGGCTGCGGCACAGTAGCCTGTCATTATGCCATGCTCTCCAGCCGAAGCAGCTATTTTGCCCCCACACTCTGTGAGTTAGCCCCTCACATGCAGATACTGCCCCCCACACTCTGTGAGTTAGCCCCTCACATGCAGATACTGCCCCCACACTCTGTGAGTTAGCCCCCACACTCTGTGAGTTAGCCCCTCACATGCAGATACTGCCCCCACACTCTGTGAGTTAGCCCCTCACATGCAGATACTGCAGATACTGCCCCCCCACACTCAGCCCCTCACATGCAGATACTGCCCCCACACTCTGTTAGCCCCTCACACTGCCCCCACACTCTGTGCAGATAGCCCCCACCCTAGCCCCTCACATGCAGATACTGCAGAGCCCCCTCACATGCAGATACCCCCACACTCTGTGAGTTAGCCCCTCACATGCAGATGCCCCCACACTGCCCCCACACTCTGTGAGTTAGCCCCCCCTGCCCCCCACACTCTGCCCCTCACATGCAGATACTGCCCCCCCACACTCTGTGAGTTAGCCCCTCACATGCAGATACCCCCCCCCCCACACTCTGTGAGTTAGCCCCTCACATGCAGATACTGCCCCCACACTCTGTGAGTTAGCCCCTCACATGCAGATACTGCCCCCACACTCTGTGAGTTAGCCCCTCACATGCAGATACTGCCCCCACACTCCTCACATGCAGCCCCTCACATGCAGATACTGCCCCCACCCTCTGTGAGTTAGCCCCCCACATGCAGATACTGCCCCCCCCCCACACTCTGTGAGTTAGGCCCCTCACATGCAGATACTGCCCCCCCCCACACTCTGTGAGTTAGCCCCTCACATGCAGAGTAGCCCCTCACATGCAGATACTGCCCCCACACTCTGTGAGTTAGCCCCTCACATGCAGATACTGCCCCCACACTCTGTGAGTTAGCCCCTCACATGCATGCCCCTCAGCCCCTCACATGCAGATACTGCCCCCACACTCTGTGAGTTAGCCCCCTCACATGCAGATACTGCCCCCACACTCTGTGAGTTAGCCCCTCACATGCAGATACTGCCCCCACACTCTGTGCAGATACTGCCCCCACACTCTGTGAGCCCCTCACATGCAGATATACACTCTGCTCCCAGATACACTCTGTGAGTTAGCCCCTCACATGCAGATACTGCCCCCCACTCTGTGAGTTAGCCCCTCACACTCTGCCCCCACACTCTGAGTTAGCCCCTCACATGCAGATACTGCCCCCCACACTCTGTGCCCCTCACATGTGCCCCCACACTCTGTGAGTTAGCCCCTCACATGCAGATAGTTAGCCCCTCACATGCAGATACTGCCCCCACACTCTGTGAGTTAGCCCCTCACATGCAGATACTGCCCCCACACTCTGTGAGTTAGCCCCTCACATGCAGATGCCCCCACACTCTGCCCCCCCATGCAGCACTCTGTGAGTTAGCCCCTCACATGCAGATACTGCCCCCCCACACTCTGTGAGTTAGCCCCTCACATGCAGATACTGCCCCCACACTCTGTGAGCCCCTCACATGCAGATACTGCCCCCACACTCCTCACATGCAGATACTGCCCCCACACTCCACAGCCCTCACATGTAGACTGCCCCCCACTCTGTAGCCCCTCACATGTAGATACTCTGCATCCACTGTGTTGCACAGAAGGCTGTGCTATAGAGGTCAGGCAGGAGCAGCGCTGTCTGCCACATTCAGAGCTACTTTTCTCATAAAACAGCACATCAAATAACATAGAGCTCTGTGAATACAAACTCACAGCACAACAACACAATGAAAACATACAGGATGGTCTCAACATAGCAGGTTGTGTTTACCAGATAAGACAAAGGGCTTCAGTCAAGTGGACACACACCACTGCCTAGTATCCAAATCTGACAATACCTGTACAGACACACCCACAGTCTGGTGTCCAATCCTGGTGTCCATGGGGGTGAATTATAAGAGAGACCACAGCTGGCTCCACCTGCTACTGACGGCGTGCAGGTTTGTCTGTGCTCTCTAAAATCCACAGAGGAAGTGGAGAACTTGCACACTTTATCTGCTGTTTAACTCTGAATCCATGGTAGAACAAAGAGAGAGGAAAGGTGATTAAATGTTTGTCTGAGTACTGTGTGTTACACAAGGTAAACAATCACGAAGCGGCTGAGCCGGGGCATGCCGTTTATCAGAGAAACGTCAGCAGACGTTTTGGCCGCCAGCGAGCTGAGCGGTTAGTGCATTAGCCAGACAGTGGTATCTCCAGCCCCGGCAGAGACGGCATCACTGTGTTGCGTACATGTGCAGGTCTGCGCAGTCACACAGATAATGATCCCGCTGACCTGCCACGCGTCGTGCGCCGTTAGCCCAAGCAAACCCCGAGCCATTGACTGGTCCTGATAAGCTGAGATGGCAGCCGCCGTAACCATGGTTACGATGCGCAGTTAATACTCTCATCATTTGTTGTTTTCGTGTGTTGTATGACATCACACCATGGAATGGCACTGCTGTTGTGCTCTCTGTTTTGTTTTTAGCTTTTTGTTTTGCTTTATTTTTTTGTTCAAGCCACATTTCTGAGTCACAGCGCGGTGTCTCCACACAAACTCACAGCTCTTTAGTAAAAAAATAAACCCTTCCAACTGGGATAAAACCAGTCACTGCAATGGATTTCTGCGGACACCATGCATCCAGCAGCTACATATACAAAGCGGTTACATGTGTCTCTGGTTTGTGAGTGCTCATATTACTGATTTAATGAGCATGTTTCACTCTTACCTTCAGATGGAGTATTTGGCATATCGCATACTCATGCGTTGGCCTCATGCATTCTTCCGTCTGCCGTTCTCTGGGAATGAGAGACAGAATTACACCAGTGTGACGGTAAATGCGGCCGTAATTGGAAGCAGTTGGGATGGGGGGTTTGGAGGAAAGGCACCATGAGGTTGGGGAAATCACTCATTGTGTCCCTTGCAGATCAGTGCAGAAACCGCCCAATGAAAACACTCCGGTGTGTTAATCACTGTGCTCAACAACAATGCCGCAAGATTGGATGTTAGTTTACATCAAACACTCCCCTCCTCCCCCAACCATGCAAGGGGTGCTGACAATGAAGCACGTGAACTATTCTGAAGCACACACAGGCCCTACAGGCCCTACAGGCCACACACAGTACTGCAGGAGAGAGCCAGTGATTATTTTACACCCTACAGGCCACACACAGTACTGCAGGAGAGAGCCCCAGTGACTATTTTACACCCTACAGGCCACACACAGTACTACAGGAGAGAGCCACAGTGACTATTTTACACCCTACAGGCCACACACAGTACTACAGGAGAGCCAGTGACTATTTTACACCCTGCAGGCCACACACAGTACTATAGATGAGAGACAGTGACTATTTTACACCCTGCAGGCCACACACAGTACTACAGGTGAGAGACAGTGACTATTTTACACCCTACAGGCCACACACAGTACTACAGGAGAGAGCCAGTGACTATTTTACACCCTGCAGGCCACACACAGTACTACAGGTGAGAGACAGTGACTATTTTACCTCCTGCAGGCCACACACAGTACTGCAGGTGAGAGACAGTGACTATTTTACACCCTACAGGCCACACACAGTACTACAGGAGAGCCAGTGACTATTTTACACCCTACAGGCCACACACAGTACTACAGGAGGGAGCCAGTGACTATTTTACACCCTGCAGGCCACACACAGTACTACAGGTGAGAGCCAGTGACTATTTTACACCCTGCAGGCCACACACAGTACTACAGGTGAGAGCCAGTGACTATTTTACACCCTGCAGGCCACACACTGTGCTTCTAATGGTTCCAGGAGTAAAACCGTTATGTCTAGTGTCAGACCATCACCATGAAAAAGACCTCCTCTGCACTGCAAGTTAAAGGATTAACAGTTTTCACCTGGAGGAGACATTTCAGTAAAGTCACTAAAACACAGTAAATGATTTGTACATGATTCCCAGTTAGACAACTGGATATTTACTGGTGTTTCAGGTGAAGTATGCTTCTGACTTGTACAACATCAATGTCCAACCTGAGATTTTAAACTCCATAGTTACAAGCCGAATTCTTTTATTATTACACTATACCGCTACCCTAGGTAACTGTTTAGTGTATCCCTGCTTTACTCTAACTTTTTATTGCTGCAATAGCAACTGCAAAGCACTGATACAATTGTGTATCAAAGCTGCTATATAGACAAATAAAACCAAACTATATAAATTGAATAATCTTATATTGAAAACCTTACAGCTGCAGCAGACTCTTCCCAGCGGCCTGTGCTTCTGCACTTGTAAACATGCTCTTGGTGTGTTTTCTTTGGGTTGCCAGCACATAGCAAGATCCTTCAACAAGAGCTGATCTGCAAAACGAGAAGGTGCAATTACACAGAAATGGCAAGAGAGGATGATGCAGAGCACACAGTCTGATGGCTCTAAAGCAGAGGAAGATGGCTTCAGTGCTAGAGATATTTTTGGTGTTTGCTGCATCAGAGCCCATACCTGCCTAACTGGGTTAAATGTAGAGCTTAATGGATGCAGGAGACAGTGCACTGAGCTCAGTATGCCATGCTCAGAAGCTGAATCTTCACTCTTAACGGGCAAACATTCTGTGCAACAGAAGAGCCAAAGTGAAGCAAAACCAGACTCATCACTGGCACCCCTATAGGGGTGCAGCCTCCAGCCTGTAAAACAGCTCCAGGTTGCGTGGGATTCCTGCAGAAGGCTACAATGGCAGGTGTTTGGTGGGGGGGCTTAGGCATTCCCACATTCAGGAACTGGGGAGGGCGTGGGCCATGGGTGGGGGGGGCAGAGGCTGCAGAGAAAACAGCGGGCAGCAGGTGTGTGTTTGGGGATGAGTGAGATAAGGCAGGTTGGGGTGCAAAGAAGGGGGGTGGTCACCATAGTCTGGGTCAAAAGAAACAAGAAACACTTGAAAACACAGACGGGTCTGTTTGAACGTTTCGGAGGACTTTGCTGTACTGGCAAAAACATTGAAACATAAAAAAAACAACGAAAACAATCCTGACAGAAAAAACAACTGAGTAACAGCCCCATTGGGCCGTAGCCTCCTTAGACTGGAACAAAACAGGAGAATCACCACAAACTAACAAACGTGCAATCTAGCTACTAGCGAACGTGATTGTGAAAGAACAGGTTAGAGTTCAGAGTTAACATGACTTCAGGGCAGTCAGGTGGCATACCCGGTAATCACACCGGGTCTTAGAGCAGAGATTTGCCCTCTGGAGCCAGAATAGGGTCAGAACCATGCCACTTCTCGCCCATGGCTGCCAGAATCCTCTAGAACACTGTCACTTCTTGCCCATGGCTGCCAGAATCCTCTAGAACACTGTCACTTCTTGCCCATGGCTGCCAGAATCCTCTAGAACACTGTCACTTCCTGCCCATGGCTGCCAGACTCCTGTAGACGGGCTTATGTTTGGCATGGCATACTCATGAAATATTATTCATGTATAAGTAATGTTCTACATGAGTACTGTTCTGCATCTGTGATGTTCTACAGCACTGTTGCTAGGCACTAAGTGAAGAGCAGGAAGAACCCCCCCATGAGGGGCTAACTCATGTTTTAAGTAATCATCATGAATTCCAGTGAAATTAATATTTATAGTTACTGAGAGTTTCAGATACCAGCATCAGCTTCTGGGAAATTTATGTAGGAATTATGCTTTGTGTGCAGTGGGGTTGTCTCTCACATGTTGTCTTACATCAAGCCGTCTTTGTCTAATGGTTTACCAGGTGATCTTTCACACACAGGTGAGACTGAGGCATGCTAAGAGGAGTGCCATGTTTACAAACACAGGTGTTAAATAAGACCAGTAAAAGCTCAGAGGGCAGATCTGAGTGACATATTCAACATGAACGGCATCCAGTGGAAAACTGCATTCAGAGTGTGAGGCTGGGTGGGATGTT
Organism: Albula goreensis; assembly: GCA_022829145.1. NCBI lineage: Eukaryota > Metazoa > Chordata > Actinopteri > Albuliformes > Albulidae > Albula > Albula goreensis. The sequence continues at coordinate 36,784,033 of CM040752.1, read as the reverse complement.
TGGGGTTACCTCCGACCACATGCAGTGAAGTATCAGTGTGTTATCTGAGCGGAGGCAGGGGGGAGCCCAGATAAAGGCAGAGATGACGCAGGGCAGCAGAGAGGGAAAGGGAGATTCCTGTGCCTGTATTATCTGACTCAGAGGCAGCTGCTAGCATGTTACCGAATGGAAAAGGCCATCAACAGCAGAAAAATAAACTTCAAAAGCCCTTGAAACCCCAGCTGGCATTTGTCTGCGCATTTCTGTGAGAAGGGAGCTCTAACCTGAGAATCCGGGTGAAAGTTCTCCATGGAGCAGCAGCAGCTGAAGGGCAAGGGAACGTTGTGGTGTAACATCAGTTTCTGCAGGAATGGCATAAAAAGAACTGGGAGGGGAAAAATGAAAAATCACATTTCCATTTGAATAATTTTCCAAACACAATAGAGGAGAGAGTGTTTGTTTCCAATAAATGGACAGTGACAGTGTCACCCATATTCACCAAAACAACCATGACTAAAAGCTGATAGTTAATGACTTTAATTACTGTGAGGTGTATATTTCAATATTTTTTCCTTTTTGTAAACCAGGCTGGAGATCCTGTGGGGTCGTGGCTAGTTGTGGTTGTGGTGTTGTGGAACTGCTCCGCCTCGTTGCTCACCTGTGCCAGTCTGTCAGGAATAGCTGCATGTTCTTTGGACTTGAAAAGAAGAAGTAAATTGATTGGCCGTTTGGTTCATGTGTGCCCCTGTGTGGCCCTTCTGATTGGATGGACATGAGGATCTTGCCTCAATGGAATGGGCCACCAAAACAGACAGGCAGAAAAGCACATTCCAAGATGCGCAGCATCACCAAAGATACATGGAGGTACCTGTGCAGCACATCTCCATGGATACAAAGATACACCTGCACAATGGTAGCTACGGCATGAATGCTAATGCTGTCACTGCTATTTCTACAAATGAAACAGAAATAATAATACTGCAATCCCTTCTGAGTCTGTGAACATTAAGGAGCTGGGACTGTGCTCCACAACCCCAGCTCAGGGCTGCCTCGCTACCAGAGTTCTGCACTGGTCTGTACCTCAACCAATCACAGCTCTGCTCTGAACATATCCCAGCCAACAACAGCCCTGCACTGGCCAATATCCCTGTCAATCAGAATGCTGTGTTATTTCTCCCAGCCAATCAGAGCACTGTGCTTTTTTTTGTCCCAGCCAGTCAGAGCACTGTGCTTGCCTGTATCACCAGGAGGAGGGCAATGTCAGGGCCACATGGTAAAGCACTGTTATTTCTCATCAGAAGGTGAGAATATAAAAAGGTCTACAGATACAGGTGGACAGCAGGTCTACAATGTCCTGCATGAGAAGGACTCAGAGAACAAACACCATCAACAAGTGCTCAGATAAGCAAAAAACAGTTTTACACGAGGCCACATGCATCTGTGGTTACATTGTGCAAACCCAGTGGAAATGTTTGGCCCATTTCCAATGGCTTCTGATTGAACCCACAGAAACCTGCAGCCTTCTGATCGCTCAGAAGCAGAATCCCCTCAGGCCAGACTTGCTTCCTGATTCTGCTCTGGGAAACGCTCACACATGGAAGCAGAGTCTGGTGATGGAGGAGTTTGCATACGCAGCTGAAACACCTGCTCATTTGCTCAGTGTTTTTTTTATCTGTACTCTGCACAATAATGTTGAATTGTGATGAATCATCTGCAAAAGCACCAGAATGGCTCTGGAGGAGTCCAGTCTGATGCCCACACTCATTGGCAGATTTACTGATTTACTGAAGCTATCCTGAAGCTGTAAGTTGAGCATGCTCAGTTGAGCCACTGGGTCCGTATTGTGCAGTGGCCTAGCCTTGGGGGTGAAGGGAAGAGCAGAGCTCCGGGCCTGACCCCCCTTCTTGCTGACTCCCTGGTTTTGTCCATAATCAGCAGGGCAGCTGGGCTGGGATCGCGCGCGCTGTTTGCCTCCCCCCCACCCCCCACCCCGAAGGCTGTGGGCCTGAACTGCTCCTGATAGGCTCTTATCTCCCCCCCAACTCAAGGGCAGCGGCGGGAGCGCTTCCTGTGTGATGACCTGCCCCGCGGCTCGGGCAGATCCAGTCTGAGCTGCCGTTCTCACTCTGCATGCAACATGCAATTATTAGACTATTAGAATTCATGTGTGATATATCATTAATAATGCATTAGCAAATATTCACTCTGTCTTTTATTCTTCAAATCCTCTGAGTGGAAGTACACCCAATTTAACTCCAGCTCTGGAGGGCTGCAGTGTCTGCAGGTTTAACTCCAGTCCTGGAGGGCTGCAGTGTCTGCAGGTTTAACTCCAGTCCTGGAGGCCTGCAGTGTCTGCAGGTTTAACTCCAGTCCTGGAGGGCCGCGGTGTCTGCAGGTTTAACTCCAGTCCTGGAGGGGGCAGTGTCTGCAGGTTTAACTCCAGTCCTGGAGGGCTGCAGTGTCTGCAGGTTTAACTCCAGTCCTGGAGGGCCGCAGTGTCTGCAGGTTTAACTCCAGTCCTGGAGGGCCAGAGTGTCTGCAGGTTTAACTCCAGTCCTGGAGGGCCACAGTGTCTGCAGGTTTAACTCCAGTCCTGGAGGGCCGCAGTGTCTGCAGGTTTAACTCCAGTCCTGGAGGGCCACAGTGTCTGCAGGTTTAACTCCAGTCCTGGAGGGCCAGAGTGTCTGCAGGTTTAACTCCAGCTCTGGAGGGCCAAAGCATATAATTTCTGCTGTCATGCTGTAAGTATTTCAGCTGACTGGCGCAGTGATGCTCAGACCTGGCCCTGGAGAGCTCATTTTCATTGTTGCTCAGTTCATAATTGATCAATTAAAGCTGTTGATTACACAGTAAACTCACCTCACCGGGATTCTTGGGTCAGAACTTAATTTTAGGAATTTAAGGTACAAACAAAAATCACAAGATCTATAAGCATAAAACAAATAAAGAGGAAAAACACAAGATTTAGTCCTGTCTCAGGTAAGACACACGGACGCCGGCGGAGCAGGACTCTAGGGTATGGAGCTGTGGCTGGGAGGGGGGGCCGGGCAGCCCCCTGGGTCCCTGCTGTGGTGGTTTCTGACTGAGCCAGCCTGGCCTGGTCTCTGCTGGGGGGGTAATTGCCTAGCTTTAACGAGCCTTCGCCTGGGTCTTTTTCTAAACGGGACTGGGGAGGGAGGGGGGGTGGCCTGGCTGAAAAAGGCCAGAGTCCAAAACCACAATCACGGCACCCAGCTGTCTGCCCCAGCCGAACGCCAACCACTGGGCCAGCGCTGGCCAAATCCCATCTCAGGGCGATTCTCTCTCATAAATTCATTGCCAATAAATCTTGTTGAATTCAGCCTAAGCTGAATCACTTACACTGGCGTTTCATGTGATGGGAGAAGCATACGGGCAGAGCAAAAGCAGGCAAAGCAAAAAACACCCTCTAAATCTATTTCAATCTTACTGTGTATCTTTCTCTTCCCATCCCTCTCTCCCTCTCTCCCTGGGTGAATGAGGTAGTACCTGGGTCCTGGGTGTTGTGCAGGGACAGGCTCTGTGTGGTAGAGCTGCAGTCGGAGTGGAAGGCTCCCTGTCCAGAGCCCATTCCAGGACAGTGTCCCGCTCCAGGGGTCCAGAGCCAGGACTGTACAGTTCAGCCATAGCGGTCAGACGGGCGGAAGGAGAGAGAACCACAGCAGGATCCAGTGGGAGGGGGGCCGAGGGACAGGAGGGGCCGAGCTGACTCCGGTCAGAGGTTAACCAGTCCTTTCAGCCCCAAGCTAGAAATCCACAGCGCTGGCATCCAGCCAGCAGAGTTTCCTGCATGCGTTCCCCTCTGCCATGGATACCTCAGCACTGAGGTATTTTATAAGAGTTTGGCTGAGTTTTACGAGCGACAGACGCAGCACTGAGCCAAAAGGAGCGCGCTCCCCTCCCTCTAAACCCAGCGAAGCATCCTGGAAGGCCTAGACCTCCAGGCACAACCAGAATATAATAGGTGACAGACACATTAAAAATGGTTTAAATAAACACAAACAGGCGAGACTGGTTTGGATTTAAAGCAAGAATCAGCTGCCAGACCTCTGAGCTGAGAGAGCACACAGACAATAGATTTTCCTCCCCACCCCATCCGGGGGAACGAGGTCATTGCTTGCGTAACAATCTTTGTCAGTCATCAGCTGGAAATTGAAGGTTCTCCAATCACTGATAGAATGAGGTTTCATGACTCCCATAATGGGTGGAGCTACAGTTACCTGTCAAACATACAGGCTGTGCTCTTCACAGCACAACACAATCATTGGTTGATAAGAGTGAATTGTTGATAGCCTTAGTTATGGGCAAGTGAGGCTTCACTGAACCAAAACTGGGAGGAGCAAACATAACGTATCAGTGACTGAACGATTCAGACCAATGACTTCACTGGCTGTGGAAATAAAATCATTCTTGTTTGGTTCAGACAATCAATGACTGACAGCTGAGTGTCGCTCCACCTTAACAGGGGACACAAACACTTTCAGCCTTCAGTAGTGAGTCTGTGCATTGCTTCTGCATGGTTAATATAAGCCTGATTCTTGAGCTCAGGGGAACTCTGGGATGCTGGAGGTGGTGGAGACTCTGGGTTGTGTGTATGTATGGGGACACTGTTCCACTGATGTACCTGTTACTGCACAGGTTCAGCCAGTGATGTTCCATGGGAAGCTGCCCTCTGCAGATTTGGGGTGCATCCTGATAGCCCCCACTTTCCTCAGTGCACTCTATATCTTGTTCTGTAGAGCTGCAAAGTCTGCTGGTTGCACCTTAAATTCCACAACCAAAAACCAGCGCACCCTGTGGCCCTCTAGGACCAGCAGTAAGCCCTGCTGGTCTACTGGAATAGCCGATCAGCGCTCAACTACTGGTGACCTGCGGTAAGGACTCCTCCCCCTTATGGCAGAGCTCACAGCAGGAGTGTGAAGTGTGTGGGCTGAGGTGGGGCTCTGTCTGCGCAGTGCTGAGTGCGTGGGGCTCTGTCTGCACAGCTCTGTCTGCGCAGTGCTGAGTGAGTGGGGCTCTGTCTGCAGTGCAGTGCTGCAGTGCTGAGTGAGTGGGGCTCTGTCTGCGCAGTGCTGTGTGTGTGGGGCTCTGTTGCATTGCTGAGTGAGGGGCTCTGTCTGCGCAGTGCTGAGTGCGTGGGGCTCTGTCTGCGCAGTGCTGAGTGAGTGGGGCTCTGTCTGCGCAGTGCTGAGTGTGTGGGGCTCTGTCTGCGCAGTGCTGAGTGCGTGGGGCTCTGTCTGCGCAGTGCTGAGTGCGTGGGGCTCTGTCTGCGCAGTGCTGAGTGCGTGGGGCTCTCTCAGAGTGCTGAAAGGTGGGTGGGGAGCTCTGGGCTCCTGCAGTGTAAAACGTTATTCATGGCTGGTGATCTGGCACCAGACCGAACTTTGGAACTTACCGGCTCCTGAACAGAAAAAAAAACCACACGCCCTCTCCCACACCAGAGCTGTGCTCTGGCACACCCAATAAAAGCGGCAGCGGAGATATAAAGCACAGATACGCTGTGTAAATACACCATGAGCTGCTTAGTCAGGACACAGGGTCACATCGCGGGCCAGGATCTGTGCCTGCCGGGGGGCCTCGGCACTCCTCCAAACATATTGAGCCATCATAAGAACATTATGTTTATATTTCCATATTCCATAAATGACACATTTTAGACCTTAAAATAACAGAGAGCTGATCTGGTTAACACATCCTCAGTGGTATTATGGTAATGAGGAACCCCTTTTAGCTGGTAAGGGACTGCAGATGGGAATGAGAACACAGCTAATGCCGGCCCTGTGTCTGCCAGTGGAAATGCACATATGTTGACTATTGTGTGTGGACTCATTAAAAAATAAAACATGTAACAACAAATAAATAAAAACAATGATAACTATTATTATTATTATTGCTACTACTCCTAATGGTAATAATATTGTATGTCATAGTTGTGTGCTTAGATGTAGGTAATGAGATGAAAAGATCTGTAAACCTTACTGTACGGTAACAGAAGGTCGTTAAGTTAAACTCAGCCAGATATCAGGCTCTTCTGAGGCGGCTCAGGACCCGTACGAGAGCGCAGCAGCAGCAGGTGAAACACCTCTCAGCTATCAGAGATCAGCAGGAGCATTTGTCACTGGTATATCACATTTTTATGACATTTTTACAAAGCAAGCATTTAAAATGCTCAATAGTGCACATGCTTATTCTCAGTCACATACAGACTGATGTGTTACAAAATCCATTCATATGACAACAGGGTGGAAACACACAAAAATAAACAGTATTGATCCAGCAAATATTTTTTTTGTATTTTCAAATAAAAACTGTAAGGAAAGGCATGAAGTCCTCCAGTTGCAGTGCGATGTGTGGCGTGCAGCTCTGCACAGCACCCACACAATGTGCCTCTACACTGCCAGCGCTCCTTCATCGCTCAACATTCACTCCAAAAACATGTTTTCCTCGAAGGCAGAAACGTTACAATAAATAAACAAACAGCCTTTTGTGACCACGCATTTTCACATTTTTTCACAATTTCAGTCAGTAAACAGTATAAATGAGAGAAGCTATTTATTTTCGATATTGCGGCAGGTTTTTTTAAGGACACCGTAAGTGAGACTGGCTTATTTTCCATATGGGTAGCTATGGGAAGCAGCAGGAGTCTGTTTCAGAGTTCGAGGGTGTTTGTTCCTCTCGGTGTGCGTGCGTGTTATTGTTCTGAGGGGGCAGCCTTCCAGTTGCGGTGCTCTTCCCTCAAAAATGTGGCCCCTGGGGGCCTCCAGGGACCGGGGCCAGTCTGCAGCCCGGGCCCCAGTGCCGTCCAGCTTAGAGACGCTGTCCTGGGCCCCGTCAGTCTGTGCAAATCCAAGATCCGCTTCCGAAAAACTACCCGGAAAAGTTCCTCCTGCAAAGAACACATTATATATTAGATTTACTTACATAATCACCGTTGTGACCTCCACTTTCGCAATTGTTGAGTTTGACTCCAAGTTTCATGTCTCTGTGACTAATCGTGGTTCTGTCACTGATGCCAGACTTAAAGTTTATTCAGAGTACCATGTGACCGAGAACTTGTAAATGTAATTTAATCTACTTCATTAAACTGTTTTTCTCATTTTATGAATAGCCTTTTTGGAGATTCAAGGCTTTTTAATGATGCCAATGACATTTACCTACAAATAATTACAAAACTACGACTAATACAAAAACAGCAGCAACATTTATTTTGATGTTCCTGGTTGCTGAGGTTTTTTCCCTTCATGGCAGATTCTGGGAGTTCACTGGTTGTGTGTGTGAATGTGTTTATGAAGTGAGGGCGTAATGGCTTAGCTCTGGGGAGTATTTGGGGGCAGGTTGTGAGGTTGATTTGGGGAATGTTGGGGTAGAGCATGAGAGGAACAGTTTGGGGGTTTCAGACGTGTAGTTTGCAGAGTGTTGGGATGTGGTTCGGTGCATATGATGGGTGTAGTTTGAGGAGTATTGGGGTGTGGTTTGGCACATATGATGGGTGTGGTTTGGGGTGTATGAGGGATGTGGTATGGCCCATATGATGGGTGTTGTTTGAGGAGTATTGGGGTGTGGTTTGGCCCATATAATGGGTGTGGTTTGGGGTGTATAAGGGATGTGGTATGGCCCATATGATGGGTGTGGTTTGAGGAGTATTGGGGTGTGGTATGGCCCATATGATGGGTGTGGTTTGAGGAGTATTGGGGTGTGGTATGGCACATATGATGGGTGTAGTTTGAGGAGTATTGGGGTGTGGTTTGGCCCATATAATGGGTGTGGTTTGAGGAGTATTGGAGTGTGGTTTGGCACATATGATGGGTGTGGTTTGGGAGTATTGGGGTGTGGTTTGGCACATATGATGGGTGTGGTTTGGGAGTATTGGGGTGTGGTTTGGCACATATGATGGGTCATATGCACATATGGTTCGGGGTGTGTGAGGGGTGGAGCCTCACCGTGCTTGGTGGCGGTGCATGGCTGGGCACATGTCTCCTGCTGCGGCGGGGTTTGGCGCAGTACGCCTCTAAGTGCTGCAGGTCGCAGCCCCGCAGACAGCACTGCTCCACAATGCCCTTCCCCTTCAGCCGCGGCCCGCCGCGCCCCCCCGCCACCTTCCCTGGGGAAACAGCACCACAGCCTGGTCAGAGCCGCCACAGACTGCCTCTGCCACACAGTACTACAGGAGAGAGCCAGCACGCCCAGCTGAGCTCCCCCTCTGTTTCAGCACCACACCAGCTGAGCATGTGCATTTCAGCATTCTGCATGGCATTCCGTCCATAGCACCCTACAGAGATCACATTCACCTTTTCTACTACGTTCTTTATTTTGTACAAAAAAAATATACCGCTGGATATTTATTAAAACAATTAAGGTGATTTAGCAACTGAGAATGCCACAAATGACTGGAATCAAACTGGCAAACCTCATCCTCATGTTTACATTACTACAGACCAATCTCTGCTTAACACTACAAGAGCACACTCTGTTTTACACTACTGCAGAGCACACTCTGTTTTACACTACTGCAGAGCACACTTTGCTTAACACTACAAGAGCACACTCTGTTTTACACTACTGCAGAGCACACTCTGGCAGAACTGCTACTCAGACTTAGAATTCCATTCACTTCCAGAGGTATGAATGTATTCAAGGTATTTTGATGGAAAAGTCAAGAGGAAGAATGAATGAATGAATGAATGAATGAATGAATGACCTTCACTATAAGGGGCAAACTGTCCCTTTAATCACTAATAATTGTTATTACTTCTCTTATTATCACAGCGGAAAAATATTCTTTTGTTGCCACTTTTCCATTAAAGCGCTCTAACAGAAGCATAACCAGGATAGTGAGGCGTCCTTGAGGCAGGAACAGGGTAAACTGTGAGTGTGAATGTGGGTGAGGGAGCAACAAAAAACATTTCTCTCTCTCTCTCTCTCTCTCAGGGAGAAACAGTGAGTGAAACTGTAAAAAGCTTCAGTGTAAATTTTGTCTCTTTGTTTCAGATATGGTTTTTGTGTAAACAAAGGACAGGTTCTGCAATGACTGCAGAGGTCTGCAGTCACATCATAGATGTAGATCCTGATATTACACAGTATAAAGGTCAGGATTTACTGCTGCTACAAACTAATTCCACAGTAACCTAACGACACCTTTAACGGTGTGTATTACTGAATGTGACTTTGTGTATATGAATTTAACATAACATAATGGGAGTCCTTGCATCATGGTGCTCATCTGGACTGAATGTAATGGATCCTGTGATTGGTCTGATTGATAATGAAGTGTAATCTCCATTGTGATTGGTGTAAGCATGAGGAGGGATGTGCACCATGACTGGTTGCTGCTTTACCTCTGTAGAACCCCCTGTCTCCACAGACAAACTCCAGGTCAGCCACCAGCTCCCGCCCGCAGCGCGCCTTCACCGACTCTGCTCTGTACGGCAGAGCCGCCAGACACAGGAGAGGGTAGAGTATACACACACTGCGCCACCAGCACACCTGCAGAGAGAAAGAGAGAGAGAGAGAGAGAGAGAGAGACACCTGTGTTACACACACACACACTGCACTACCAGCACACCTGCAGAGAGAGAGACACACCTGTGTTTTACACACACACACACACACACACACACACACACACACACACACACACACACACACACACACACACACACACACACACACACACACACACACACACACAGCACCTCCAGCACACCTGGATGGAGAATGTGACCTGTTATGTATTTTAAGATGTTAGCCATTAGCTGTGATAGTGACCTGAAGCACACCCTTAGCTGTTAGCCATTAGCTGTGATAGTGACCTGAAGCACACCCTTAGCTGTTAGCCTTTAGCTCTGATGTCAGATGTACTAGGCTCACAGTGGGTCACCTTGGATGTAAGAGTGAGATGATAAGCAGAAGATTGCACCATACAAAGCATCCAAAACTTTATTTCAGTACGTTAATCACACAACACACTGCAAAATTATTTATCACTGGTACTAGAGGTGCAGTAGCACACCCTGGATCCCTGCCGGCTTTGGGGCCCACGCAGGCCCAGGCTCCAGTGTTATCATTAGCAATGCTGCTGATGAAAGGAGGGTGTTGGATTGTATGTTATTTGCGCAGCAGCAGCAGACTGTCTCAGATAAAAAAGCAGCACAAACCCTTAGCTGAGCAGCCATACCAGAGTAATTAGATGGGCAGAAAAACAGGAGATGAACTGAGAGTGTAACACAGACCTGCTTTCTGAAATCCCCTACTCCATGTGTGTGTAACACAAAGGCTACTGAAATGCCCTACTCCATGTGTGTGTAACACAGAGGCTACTGAAATGCCCTGCTCTGAGTGTGTGTAACACAGAGGCTACTGAAATGCCCTGCTCTGTGTGTGTGTAACACAGAGGCTACTGAAATCCCCTACTCCATGTGTGTGTAACACAGAGACTACTGAAATGCCCTGCTCTGTGTGTGTGTAACACAGAGGCTACTGAAATGCCCTGCTCTGTGTGTGTAACACAGAGGCTACTGAAATGCCCTGCTCTGTGTGTGTGTAACACAGAGGCTACTGAAATGCCCTGCTCTGTGTGTGTGTAACACAGGGGCTACTGAAATGCCCTGCTCTGTGTGTGTAACAGAGAGGCTACTGAAATGCCCTGCTCTGTGTGTGTGTAACACAGAGGCTACTGAAATGCCCTGCTCTGTGTGTGTGTAACACAGAGGCTACTGAAATACCCTGCTCTGTGTGTGTGTAACGCAGAGGCTACTGAAATGCCCTGCTCTGTGTAACGCAGAGGCTACTGAAATGCCCTGCTCTGTGTGTGTGTGTAACACAGAGGCTACTGAAATGCCCTGCTCTGTGTGTGTGTAACACAGAGGCTACTGAAATGCCCTGCTCTGTGTGTAACACAGAGGCTACTGAAATGCCCTGCTCTGTGTGACTGAAATGCCCTGCTCTGTGTGTGTGTAACACAGAGGCTACTGAAATGCCCTGCTCTGTGTGTGTAACACAGAGGCTACTGAAATGCCCTGCTCTGTGTGTGTGTAACACAGAGGCTACTGAAATGCCCTGCTCTGTGTGTGTGTAACACAGGGGCTACTGAAATGCCCTGCTCTGTGTGTGTAACAGAGAGGCTACTGAAATGCCCTGCTCTGTGTGTGTGTAACACAGAGGCTACTGAAATGCCCTGCTCTGTGTGTGTGTAACACAGAGGCTACTGAAATGCCCTGCTCTGTGTGTAACGCAGAGGCTACTGAAATGCCCTGCTCTGTGTGTGTGTAACACAGAGGCTACTGAAATGCCCTGCTCTGTGTGTGTGTAACACAGAGGCTACTGAAATGCCCTGCTCTGTGTGTAACGCAGAGGCTACTGAAATGCCCTGCTCTGTGTGTAACGCAGAGGCTACTGAAATGCCCTGCTCTGAGTGAGGTGCAGAACAGCAGCACACAGAAGGGGTGTTAGATGCAGGAAATGGTTAACTTTGACAGAGTGTTTCACAGCAACTGCAGCACACATCTCAGCCAAAAGTGATTATCTGATCATTAAAATATCTCCCCCAGGTAAGCGGCACTCAGTGGGGTCTGTAAACTGTGTGAGTGCGTGGCTACCTCCACATTTCCGTTCACATTCTGCTGTTCCTCAGGTAAACAATGAAATAGTGTAATTTTACGTTTGGCAAGGTTTACAGGACTTTGCTATGCCAGTAAAATTCCTTTCAGATTTGAACTTGAGAAAGTGAAGTGTTGCATAAACACAACAATTCCATAACGCTACAGAATAGAAAACACATTGATCTGGGCACAATGTTTGTTTGGGTACAGCAAATTACAAAACATAGATATACAATTTACGCAAGCAACATGAACAATAGCAGCCTTGAAAAGGATTGCTTCGCTCGCCTGCCCATCCTGTAACCTAAAACAGACGCTGCCCTGCAGACGGCCCGTACTCCTGAAAAGGTCAGGCCTCTCACTCACCTGGAACGGCGTGCCTCTTATAGATTTTTTAAAAATATCCTGACAGCAGGAGGGAGAGAAGGGCATCTGTCTGCTTCATTTTGTTCTTCACTCTCACCGTCCTTATCCTTAGTCACCCAATGTGCACATGTTAGTTTTTAAATCCAGATGAGCTCAATAAATCCAGCTCTGAGTTGTTAAAATTCTAAGATATATTGGGACACACTGACAGCCTTGTGCTGTAACTTGGGTCCTCTGTGAATGAAAATTTAAATTTAAGATGCGTTAATGCAGCAATACTTCACAAAATATGGATTATAAATACATATTAAAAACACAGATTATAACAATATATGATTTGTGGCACAGTCTTTGCTGATCTCACCCTGAACTACACTGTCCTCAAACAGCAGGCCCCGAAATGGCCTCCAATCACACGTTTCCAATAAACAGAGCATTGTGTGTGTGTTAGCTTTGGGGAAACCCAGTCAGGGATGACTGACTGCTGCCAGTTCAGACCCTCAAACCCCACAGACACAAGGACAAACCCTGCAAACCATATTACAACCTACACCACGCATCTTATGCTCCATATCCGGCACGGGTCTTAATGAATGCTATTGCTCATACATCGACAGTGCTGAGATCCAGTTCATACGCAGGCAGATTTCACACAGAGCCCCTGTCCAATACCATGTTACACTGCGTCTCTTAACCTTTTCTCACTGAGTGGGCGACAGGTTTAGAATCTTTGGGAAACACAGCGGCTGCAGACCGTCTGACCCCTGACCCCCTGACCTTTCACAGACACACATTAAACCCTAGAGACGGATGAGGCATGGGCGGGAAACACATGAAACAGTAAGGGATCCACGAACAGCTTTACCTCAAGCAAAGGTGTGTTTGAGAACAGCAGGTCTGAAGCGGTGGAATAAGGCCAGTTTGCAGGCTGTCTTTTGCGGGCAGGTGCTGAAGGATGAGGGAGACTGCATCCTGACTCTCAGATCCACACTGAGGCTAATTAGAGGTTTACCCTGAGCCGGTGCTCCTGCATTAGGCCGAGCAGTGCTGCAAACTCACTCCCGCAATCTGCACATGCTCTCATTCTACAGTCCTGCTGTTTTTCAAATGATATGAGGAAACATCAGTGCTCTGACATCAACAACTGCTAAAACCAATCATCCCAAATATCACTCCTGGGATGATCGATCTTATGCTGCAGATATTGCCTAATCTTCTCCTTGGCCTGGCCAATGTTTTTTCCTGTTTTTTTTCTGGAAAGTAAATCTTATGCCAGATATGCTCTGTGCAGCCCGGAGGACGGTGGGCTGGAGAAGGCTGAGCACAGAGCACAGAGCACAGAGCACAGAGCACATAGCACAGAGCCCAGTGTGGGAGGGGTCCAGCCGGAGTCCGGAGAGGATCAACACATGCCCAAGCATGTCCGTCCCTCGCCTCACAGCTCCCTCTCCACCGCTGCTCTGCTGCTGGCCCGGACCACAGCCTGACTCAGGTAATCCAGGTAAACCGCCTCTCTCTCAGCGTGTGCACACACACACACACACACACACACACACACACACACACACACACACACACACACACACTACCGCACTACACCAGTGTGCACACATACTGACACAGAACAGAGGAAGCTTGCCCGTTGTGTATGCCGTGTCTCTGCAGAGCTACTGCTCCTCAGCACAGCAGATATAATTAGCGCTGGTCTTGTGTGGCTATGCGCAACAGAGAGCATCGTGGGCAGAATAATTGTCATGCTGTATATAGCAAAGTTACGACTCATTTTAAAATAAACAAAGTTGAACAACAGGCAGATGCACAAGGTAAACAAACCTGTGTGGCTTCAGCAGCTCATTAAACACGGGGCTGCAGTACCACGACAAAAATGCCCTTTCTGTGCCAGCATGACAGAGGAATTCAGACTCCAGCCACGCACATCCAGAAAACCCCTAACTTCAGACAGGACCCCCCACGGCACACAGTGCACAGTGCCTGGCAACCAGTGGGCCAAACAAACAGGCGTGCGGGAGGCGTGTGGCATACCTGGAGCGAGTGGGTGCTGGAGGCCTGGCAGAGCATGGAATGATCTGAGGACGGCATCGCCAGCGCAGGGTGCAGAGTCAGCTGTATCCAGCCGAGCCGAGGCAGTGCAGTCCTGAGCACGGAGCAGAGCCAGGCTGGCCCCCACGCTGCCTGGCTCTTATAACCTAGAGGGGAAGGGCCTCTCTCTGCTCTCCCTCCCAGCCCAGAACGGCCTCGCTCTCCCCAACAATACAGGCAGGAGCAAGACGCTGCGCGGGGCGGCCCCTCCCCCGGCTCCAGCCTGCCCCTCCCTGCTGGAGGAGCTCAACCGTCCGCCAGGTTATATTTATGCCTGCATTCCACATCAAACCCCTTGGAAATATTAAACTGCCTGCCTCCCTCTCCCTGGACTTACCTCTGCTGCCCCACACCGCACGGGCCGCGGGGCTCCCAGGAGGCCGAGTGGGGTGTCAGAACACCAGTATCCTGGGGCAGTTACTCAGCTCGCCCAGCAGGAGAGTGTGTGTGTGTGCATGTGCGTGTGTATGCATGTGTGTGTGTGTGCGTGTGAGAGAGAGACACAATGCAGGAGTGTGTGTGTGTGTGTGTGTGTGTGTGTGTGTGTGTGTGAGAGACACAATGCAGGAGTGTGTGTGTGTGTGTGTGTGTGAGAGAGACACAATGCAGGAGTGTCTGTGTGTGTGTGTGTGCGAGAGACACAATGCAGGAGTGTGTGTGTGTGTGTGTGTGTGTGTGTGTGTGTGTGAGAGAGAGAGACACAATGCAGGAGTGTGTGTGTGTGTGTGTGTGTGTGTGTGTGTGTGAGAGAGAGAGAGACACAATGCAGGTGTGTGTGTGTGTGTGTGTGTGAGAGAGAGAGACACAATGCAGGAGTGTGTGTGTGTGTGAGAGAGAGAGACAATGCAGGAGTGTGTGTGTGTGTGTGTGTGTGAGAGAGAGACACAATGCAGGAGTGTGTGTGTGTGTGTGTGTGAGACACAATGAGTGTGTGCAGTGTGTGTGTGTGTGTGTGTGAGAGAGAGAGACACAATGCAGGAGTGTGTGTGTGTGTGTGTGTGTGAGAGAGACAATGCAGGAGTGTGTGTGTGTGTGTGTGTGTGTGTGTGAGAGAGACAATGCAGGAGTGTGTGTGTGTGTGTGTGTGTGTGTGTGTGACACAATGTGTGTGTGTGTGTGTGTGTGAGAGAGAGAGACACAATGGAGTGTGTGTGTGTGTGTGTGTGTGTGTGTGTGAGAGACACAATGCAGGAGTGTGTGTGTGTGTGTGTGTGAGAGAGAGAGACACAATGGAGTGTGTGTGTGTGTGTGTGTGTGTGAGAGAGAGAGACACAATGGAGTGTGTGTATGTGTGTGTGTGTGTGTGAGAGAAAGAGAGACAATGAAGGAGAAGTGTTTGTCTTTGCCATGTGTGACCATGCATGTGTGCATGTGTGTGCCAGCAGAACCGTTTGTGTGTTTGCTATGTGATTATGTAGGAGTGTGTATGTCTTTGTCATGTGTGACTATGCGGCTGTGTGTGTGTGACTGTGCAGTCGTGTGTTATGTGCATGTGCTGTGTGGTTCTTTCTGTTAGAAAAAAAAAGTTTTTAGATATTTCATGCCACCATTCCTGGTGGTTCAGCAACCTGTGGTTTGCACCCTTAACAAACACACCTGAGGACATGAGGCTCCAGTTCTGCTGGGCACTGCTGATCCTTTACCCAGGTTTAAGCAGGCGCTGACCGGAGGGATCGATTCGGCCAGTCAGATGGACGGGATGACTAACTGATCAGGGCGGGGTTAACACTAGTGACAGCTGCACGGATACTGCTCTGAGCCAATCTGGCTGGAGCTACACTCAGCTGTCAATCACTACCTTGAGGACTCACCTCTTCAGACCGCACCTCGTCCTAGCCCTCCCTAGCTCCTCCAATTGGCCACTGTTCTATTTACCTTGTTTGAACCAAAAATGTTTTTCTCTCCACAGCCAATGAGATCATTGGTCCAGAGTCACAGAGTCACAGAGTCACTGACACTGTGCAGTAGCTCTTCTCATTCTGGGCTGAATGAAAACCTCTCTCCCCCATTACTAAAGCACCCAGGCAGCTTTAATAACAGCTCTGGGTCAGGATCTCAGTATGACACTTCACTTAGGTGGTGCCACCTTCTACAGCACTGTGTCCCCATCACTGAGCTGGGGCACTGGATTTCCATTTGGCCCAGAGTGAAGAGTGCCCCTACTGGTCCACCATAACCTCTTCCAGTAACAATTTCCGGTCTCCTATCCAAGAGCAGTACTATGAAAGCCCTGCTTATCTTCAGGAGTTTGAAACGAGGTGGTTACAGAGTGAAATGGCTGTGGTCTGGTTAACCAAACAAAGGGAAAGAAAGTTTCCAATGAATCCAGAGTTTGACTCTATTTCTGCAGAGCGACTTACTGAGTTTCTGCAGGCTAATGATTTAATCTGAGAGGGCAGTGAATTCCTGACCCAGTCTGTGCTGGACAGAAGCAGAAGGGACAGCAGGAGAGATAAGAGCAGAAATGAGACGCAACCTGAGAAGCAGCTTGAGAAGTGAGAACAAAACAGCGAAGCCACTGTCTGTACTCTCAATACATTTACTGCACAAGGTCAAAAATGTGACTGGTACAGAAAATAAGAGATAGTGGTGAGTCAACAAATGAACACAAGTCTTTCTTACTTTATGACCTTGACCTTTGAGTCCTTAGACAGTGACGGCCGAACAGCAGCGATGGGAGGAAGAGGTTTCAAAAACTGCATAATGAGTTCAAATTTACTGTTGCTGATTTTTGTGTCTAATCAAAAGGTTTTGTTATCAAGGCAAAACCAAATGATTGGTTCAGCTCGATCAGGTTCTGGTAACTCCACCCATCTATGATGTCATAATTCCTCTTTCTCCAATCACATCTGAGCATTGTTGCTGTGAGAATGCAAGTCACCAAGGCCTGGCCACAGACACTTCAACACTCTGAATCAATAAAACAACTACTGCAGGTCTTCCATGGAACTATAACATCAAAAAAAAAACAAAATGAATTTAACTCACAAAAAGGTTAAGGTCAATTCAAGGCTCCAAGACATATCAGAGTATCTTTCAGTAGTGATGGCAGAATGAAGGTTATCAAACCCTGGAGAAACAACAACTGCCAATCACTGAGCTCTCCACAGTCAGGTTATATACGGTAACTCCGCCCATTAGGGGTGTCATGAAGCCTCATTCTTTCATCACTTGGTTTCAGACTCAAACCAACAGACCCATATATCTATGCCAATGGCTCACTCTCTCAAAAGGAAAACATCACACTCCAGGTCAGCTGTGTTACAATAAAAAACATAAAATGCAGAGCTGTGAAAGGGTACAGTCCAACTGGCACATCCAAACTCCTTTAGAAAAACAAGGACAGAATTTCTGATCCCAATGAACACTGAGGAAAAAAATTCAGATCAAAACGAAGATTTAGATGATTTTTCGTTCATCAGTAAGTCTTTTCTCTGAGGTTCTACTGTACTGCGGAAAAAAGATGTCTAAAACAAAGTCTGAAAATGCTGAACTAGAGCAAAGTTTCAGGACGCTGTAGAACTAGGGCGTGGTTTGTGGAGATGCTGTAGAATTAGGGAGTGGTTTGTGGAGATGCTGTAGAATTAGGGCGTGGTTTGTGGAGATGCTGTAGAATTAGGGTGTGGTTTGTGGAGATGCTGTAGAATTAGGGCGTGGTTTGTGGAGATGCTGCAGGATTGGGGCGTGGTTTGTGGAGATGCTGCAGGATTGGGGCGTGGTTGCCGCACTGCTCCATGGCTCAAACAGGATGCGTGAGCCTCTTCAGTGCTGCCTCCTTCTCTCTCAGCTGAGCTCGGATGCGGTCGATCTTCTCCTCCCGCGCTGAGAGCTCAAAGTCAAACGCAGGGGCATAGTCCGTGTCCGCCCAATCTGCCACAGCTCCACCCACAGCTCCATCCTCACCCTGAAGCAAGCCCCTACTCTCCCTGTCAGTACTTCCCTCAACCCAGCACTCAACTTCACCTGTGCTACTGCCTCCACCCTCAGCTTCACCTGTGCTACTGCCTCCACCCTCAGCTTCACCTGTGCTACTGCCTCCAACCTCAGCTTCACCTGTGCTACTGCCTCCACCCTCAGCCTCACCTGTGCTACTGCCTCCAACCTCAGCTTCAATCATGCTACCACTACCCTGTACTCCACCCATACAAAGTTCTGCACCCTCAACTTTAATGACACTGCTGTCTCCACCCCCAGCTTCACCTGCACAAAGGTCCCCACCTGCAGGTCCAGCATTCTCAATCTTTTCGGGTCTACATTCCTTTGATCTCTGATAAAAGGGCGGGGCCCGTCTGACCTTCTTTGCCATTGGCTCTGGAAGTCCCTCCCCTTCCGCGGTTGTGTCTGTATCATGTGACATGCTCTTCTTCCTGACTTGTGTGCGCCTGGTCCTGGTGAGATCCTCCGTACAGGGGCGTCCAGCAGAGTCCTGTGTGCCGCCGCCGTGAGCCCGTCCTTTTGATTCCGCACTCAGCCGGGAGCATTCCTACAGCCACAAAACAAAAACCACATCACCGTCTGAGCTCTCATTCAGCAACATGTAACAGTGCATCCCATTGGGTTAGACAGTTAACAGAGATGATACCAATTATCTGCATCAGTACCAACAGCAGCAGCCAAAGACTGACAGCATATCATTAAGTGCCAAAAGGGGTGGAGGGGCACCACGGTAGCTCACCTGGCACAGCACGTGCCACATAAGGCTGAGTCCCCACCGCAATGGCCTGGGCTCGAATCCAGCCCGGGTCCCCTGGGCATGCCACCCCCCTCCATCATCATCATCATCAAAGTAAAAAAAAAAAATGAATCTTAAAAAGTGGCTTTGAGGACATAAATGTGAATGGGGCACACAGCGGGATCAGGAGAGTTCAGGATTAGTTGAACCAAAACACTTTAAAAACCCAGGAGGACTTTTGTGAAAAAAAAAAAAAAAAACTGACGTGCGATTCCTCCATTGTTTCCTCGTGTTCCCCTGGTTTAATATTCTCTGGGCTGCTGAAGGTCCTGCGCAGCCGGCTCAAACCGCTTTACCATGGCGCCCCGCCAGCCCTGCTTCCTGACGGGGCTGGGCTTCAGTCCCAACACACAATTACATTCCTGCAAAGCTGCTGCTGCTGCTGCTGCTGTCGTCACATCGGCAGCGGCAAAATCACCCCGCGTGTCAGCCAGGGTAGGACAACTATTACATATATATATATATATTTATATATATAAACTCTCAATCTGTGCTCAGTACAGTATATGCACACCCACTTCCTCTCTATTCACTAATGGCAGCACTAAGTGTTGGGCATCTCACAAAAAAAATCTGTGATTATGCCCATAAAAAAAGAGGTGCTGTGCTTTAGGAGAGATGTTTATTTGCATACGTCAGTTTTTAAAATGTCAATGTTCAAATGAATGCATCAAATATGAATTCCACTATTTTCAACAATTTTCACAAATGTTGGTGTAGCAGTGGCTGGCAGGTCTGGGGGCTTTGGTTCAGGGTAGATAAACAGGGAGTGTGTTGTAAATGGGCACTTCAGTCTCTAGGGAGTTTTCTAGTTAAGCACACGGGGTGACGGGACGCAGGGCTGTGGACCAACTGGCCCCAGGGTTTACTGGGCGACTGGCTGCAGGGCTGTGGGCCAACTGGCCCCAGGGTTTACTGGGCGACGGGCTGCAGGGTTGTGGGGACACAAACCGCGCATCAGCTGCTCACCGCTTTGATGCTGAGCTGCCCTTCCAGGGGCACTCTTCCCAGGTGGTCACAGCCAGACGCCTCCAGCACTGCATCAGGCAGCTTAGTGAGAGTCACCTGTGCTCGGTGCTGGATCCCTAAGGTCTGCAGCATGGCTCCACTGGGTGTCTCCACTAGGGGGCGGGAGGGAGTAGGCTGGAGAGGGAAAATGAGGATGTGTATCACTAAAAACCGATTAAGATAATTGTCCAACCACAGAGACAGAGAGTGCACTTAGCTAAACACAGACATATTCTTGATACTTGAGTATTTCAAATTTACGAACATTTCAGAGTTATGAATTGTCTTCAGCCCCTCTGACTTGGCATTGCAGATTTTCTACGGCAGACTCCACTGTTTCAGAATGAGGGACCCCCTGAGGCCATATTAGCGCAGGAATATAAAAACAGGGTCATACCAGTTCTCCTAATTTTTTACTGATGTAGTCAGGAAATGTTGGTGATTTTCTTTTTTTCCAAACTAACCCACCATTCTGAGAAAATTGCCCAACAATATTAGCCAAATTAAACAGTGCTCCTAAAGACAGCCGCCTTTTCCCTGGGACCGGAACAGTATCCAGGTTTGTGAGGCAGCTGGAATGGTCTCTTAGCTCCAGCCTGTGATACTCTGCCTGACCTTAGCTTTTCTAAACATTTCATCTGAAAAATAATGTTAAAGTTAGGGGTGGAATTCTGTATTTACCTCATTCAGGTCCAGCTCAAGCCAGGTACATCTACAGTCCAGCTGCTGCAGTTTCAACAATACACTCATTCTTAACACGAGGGGCTTCTGAAATACTCAGATTTCTAAACTGTAACGGAAAACCCCTCCCATATGAGTCTGACCTCTCTCACCAAAATCATAACTCGCACTGATGCAAGTCTGATATACTTTTCTCATTAATGCTTGCAGGCTCTTCTGTTGCCTTAGTAATCCGTTCAGCACAGGACGGTCTCATACCCAGATGCCCTCCACCGCCAGAGGCCTTGAGATAACCCTACATGGCTGAGTCTCCAAGCCTTCCCATGTAGCGGTGGTGGGTTGGGCGTGCAGATTCTCTCTATGTGACCCCCCATGTGACCTTCACCACACCTGAATCCTACAGTTTCTACAACCGGTACACAGAGTGCACTGGTTGCATTGATGGGTTGTATTATAAGTTAGAGTAGCACTGCCAGCTTGCATTGTTACTTAGTTCTGCTGCCCATGCACGTGCTGGCCAAGAGACAGGGTCAGCCACGGTCTTACGCTCTGACAAACTGCACATCCCTTCAGATAAGGCACTCTGCTAAACTAACTTAATGTAAGTAATAGTTCAGAAAGTATGCTTTGATTTATATTCTTTGATAAGTTGCTGACTTCCTCAGAAATATCCCAGCAAAGCAAGACATCCATTTACTAAGACCAGGAGAGTGGAACTTTTTAACATTTTTAATTACTCAAAAATAAAACACTGTCCCCACTCTGATAGTTATACTACTATTATACTGACACACTGACCAGCATAAATACAGGTATACCCAGATAATGTATTCACACTAAGTGGGTAATTACTATGGGAGTTTACGTCACATTATGACACCTCTTGCATGCGAGTATCCTGCTGTATTCATGTAGGTGTCCCGCTGGAGCTTGCCATCTGCAGCAGTCTGGTATAAAACCCAACTGTTTATTGAGCCCATTACAACAGAAAGCTTGTTTATTCAACTGTTAGCGGTTAAGACGATGCAGTTCAAAGCAAACATCTACACTGTTTAACACACTCTGGTTTCATTGCATGCTATTAACTCAGTTTACGTTTCACCATTTAACACTGCAGCTAGACACAATGACTGGCTTCGGGTCTCAGAGGAAATAGATGTCGGTTTGCCTGTCAGAAGAGCAGCCAGAGCCGATAAACCACAAATTTGCTGTCCACATTCGTGCAGGAGGAAAATATGAAAAATTTGCTTTGTTTTGCATTCGGCAGTTTGTTTTTTATTTAATTTGATTCAACAGCTTATTTTTTTAACCATGATTGCACATATCCCTTTTAAACTTCCAGTGGTTATACTGTTCTGCTGCTAACTGATTTGCGTCACTTGTCAAGCACACAACTATGACATCATAACTATGAGCCAGACAGACTGATGTCTCCATAGTGACATAACAATGCTGAACCTTCAGGGATGTTCTTTGCTAATAAAGCAGTGATCAGTTACTACTTCTGATCAATCATGATATCATTCAGGCAGAACTCCAATATGAAGCAGCTGTTCAGAGCACGACACTTCTCTGCTAGCTCTACTGTAATAAATGGAGATACCAATAAACTTCTGCCCCGCTCCCCTGCCCCAGAAAAAAAAAAAAAAAAACATTCTTGTTTTTCAAACATTCTCTCAGAGATCGGACCTTTGGAGTTGAAACCACTAGCAGACTGCCAGGGGCATAGAAATCTTTCTTGTTTGCATCCAAGGCTGGGGGAGGCCGAGTCATTCTCTGAGTGGCTTTAGAGGGCTACGTCCCAGCATTTCTGGTGAAGACCACAGCGCGACCATAACAATGCACTGGGCCTCAGTCTCTAAACAGTTTACTGAGTCCCTGTGAATCAGCAGGACCCCAGCGAGCAGGACCCCAAAGGGAGCAGGACCCCAGCGAGCAGGACCCCAGCAAGGCCCCTGATGTGGTCGCTGGATGACTGTGGGCCTTGGTGCTACGGTCAGGGGCTAACCTACACACAGACTGCTTTAAACATTCTCCATGCTTCTGCTGGCAAATCATACCTTTTTAGGGGGTGTTCCAGAAGGTTCCCAGGCTTCGGGAGTGGAATGAGAGCAGTCTGGCACGCGGGGGGGAGGTGGTTGGGCGAGGACGGGGAGGGCCTCTGCCCTGCTCTTCGCGGACAGCGCCTTCATGATGGACAGGAAGATTCGGCCGCTGTGGATGACGATGGCGTCCTGGTTGAGGGGGAGGCCCAGGGGTGTGGTGTCGGGCTGGCAGGCCCTGAGAGCTTGCTCCTGGCTGGGGCTGGAGGTGCAGCGGCTCCTCGGGGGCAGAAACTCCCTCAGCACCTTAAACGCCAACAGGTTGGAGCAGGAAACAGGAAGCCAACACTGGCCCAGTTGGCCTCTGGGGGAGGAAGTCCCTGCCACTGTGTTTAGCCAGGCCTGCACCACACTTCTGCAGTGGCTGATGGGAAGGCTCACTTTGGTGCCTTTCTCCCGTATCACCACAGGGGAGATCCAGGTGGCGGAGGCTGAGCCTGCCGCCCTGGGTCTGTCACTCACACCCATCCTCCTCAGCACTGCGACCGGCAGCGACTCCACCGGAACCGAGCGCACAGCCGCCTCCTTCGGCACATAGATCTCCCACCTGTCCTGGGACGCCTGAGGCCAGTCACAGCGCCCTGCCCCTGGGCCCGGCTGGGGCACGCCAACCCACTGAGCCCTGAGCGACTCTGAGCTCATTCCTGCCTGTTCAGGAGGAACAAGGAAAGCCAGTAAAGGACTAACTACGTGGATAAGGCGTTAAATTAACTACAAAAAAGTTTCACAGTTTTACACAAAATAGAAACACTTTCACATGATTCATTCATTCGCTGGAATATTTTCAAACATTGAAAAATTCTTTGGTGATCTAATTTAATCATAGACCAAATGGTGAGAGGAATATGTTACTCTCGAATGAATGGTGCAGACCAGAGGTGTAGTACAGACTGAGGTGATGAGTATCATTAAATGGGCATTCTGTAACTCAAAAGCTGTTAGATATTAATAGTGATAATGTTAATAGGAGGGTATACTACACCCTCAGAGGTTTATTGAGCATACCCTCTACAATATCACTTGGGACATACTGATAAAAACGATTCTGACAGATAAAGGTAAGTATTGCTATGTGCTGCAATGACTACATAATAATGATTATTCTAGAACTATTATTTAAATTTTGTTTTCATTTTAATCACTTATGTCTTTTTTTACTTACTATGCAAAGGTTCTGAAACCAAGAATTTCATTACTGGTAATGATGTTTGCATTGTTATCAAGTACTGTATATGACAAACTTGAAACTTGAAATAAACTATGCAGTCAGCAATGCGTGGCTATTCACCTACCCCTAGCGGTAAGACTGCCACACTACTTCCAGCCCCAGCTGCTAACAATTACCAAGAGCCTACGATTTTACCAATGGCGACTTTGAATCGGATTCCTGATCACAGCTATCTACTCACTGCACTGTAAAACTACCTAGGAAGTTAACGTTGATGATAGCGTAACTAATAAGCTTCCCCACAGACAAATGAAGCTGATACCATCTGCATTTACTGAATTAGACAGTTTCACTGAAGCAAGCCTCGCTAACTTTGGTCAACTTACCCGAGACATCCAGCCATCCCTGCAGCGGATGCCTGGGGTTTTAAAAGACACAGCCATGCACATTAATCGGCACGTGCCCAATCAGTTAGCTTGGTAGTTTGGGAATGCTTATCTTTTTTTGTAAAACTTACCTGTGTTCGTAATGTCGAGCTCCAAATTTGTGATTCAAGTTCAGGATATGGAACTTGAAGACGCAGAACCACAAGAAACAACGCTTCCGGTAACAAATGGGCGGAAATTTTCAAAATAAGAGACAGAAATAATATTATTAATATTTACTTGATAAAAAGTAAGGGAACCTGATCATTTTGTAGCATTTGCAGAAAGCATTATCTTGTTAATCTAGCAAAAATAACACACCAATTTATAAACAACTGATTGTGGCCTTTTAGCCAATACAAAAGAATCCCATTGCATGTATGGGGCATGGTGTCCCAAAACTCAAACATAAAAATATTTGCTCTTTAAAGATGAGAGTTATATTGTCTAATATGCAAAAATACCATATTTAAATGCAGCAATGGAAGTAAATCCACATTAGTAGTATGTAAATATGTGAATGGTAAAGGATTTAAATATGGCATTGATACTGTATGTTCTTACAGACTTTTAAATTGTGTTGATGTAATAACTACACGTTGAGAGGTAATACTTCACTCCTGATTTAAAATCCTTCGTTTTGACAGGAAAGCAAGGTTTGTATGGTCCAAATGACTGCTATTTGCTAATTGGGTTACACATTAATCTGAAGCTCATTTCAGTTACAAAACAGACCTTGCATTTAACTTTTATTTATTTAGAATAACTTGCCTCAGCAGGACAATAGCTTTTTTATTTAATAAAATGCAAATGGCTTCAATTTTGCAGTGGTAGCTGCACTTTAACCCAACACACACATTGTGTGACAATCTAAATATTTTTTGTAATATGATTTGATAGTCTGAGGAATCCATTCCATGTCAAAGAGGAGGAAATATTTTGGTTTGTCCACCCCTATTTTAATCCAGTTATGAAGTAAAATAAGAAAAGGTAAAAATAAGAAATAAAACTTTTATTGGGAATTGTGCTGCCCTTTGGATAACCGGAAGTTGATGATGTCTTGAGGCTTTCTTTACAATGTCACACATGTATGCGCTGCTGCGAGCTGTATATAATATTTAGTGTTAACGGTATCAGGCTAACTATGCATGTGTAGTTTCAGCGACGTTCTATTTACAGGCGCGCGTGTTAGTGAAGTTGCTCCCTGGCTGAATCTACGGCGCATACCGCAATGTAGTAGAGTGTGAGCGAGTAATATGTCAGTACATTACTCTTATACTGCTGAGAAGGGATTCTGTTGTGCCGTTGCTTATAGCATTTGCTGTTAAAATGAGTCAAGAAGGTCGATTTCTACTTCACTACCGACAAACCGACCATGTAATTTAAACGTTAACACCAAACCTCACATTATGTATTGAGTGACTTAAGTAAAAAAACCGAGTTGTCACTTTTTGAGACACATTGCGCAACAGAGGATTGTCAGATTTCCTGACCCAAACGAGCTGCGTTTAGGATGTTTAGATTTTACATACTGTTTGATTTGGTCCTCCCCTTTTACATCACAATACTGTCGACTCACCTGCATTGGATTCTTCAGTGCCGTGCTTACCTGACTCGAATGGCACTGTGATAAGGAGCTTGGTCAAGCATAGTTCCATATAGAATTTCCCGTTTATACAGTTTGGCTGACTGGTCAGTCTGTAACTCTGGATGTTTAATATCAGAGGGTCTGCTGCTTTACTTTCTGCACCCACATACCATCAAAAGGTTTTGTTTTGTATTTGTATTGTGACATTAGTTTCACTGTTCTCGAAACTTGTTTCAATTTGAATGAATCTTTCGACTATTGCTTTTAATTGCTGCCTTTTAATCCCAATAGTTTATAGCTGTATTTAACTCACGCCATGAATGTTCATTAAATTTACACTACTATTATGCCACACACCTCAATGCATTCCAAAATAACGTAAATTCCCTGCTTGAAATATACAGCAACTGTTAAGTAATGACTCAGATAAGAACTGTAGTACTCTATGGCACCGCATGCGCAGTAGGATCCAGACAATCCTGCTTCACATTGGTCAAACTTTTTTTTGCCAAATTTTTCACAGAAAAAACCAAATCCCTCTTTTGTTTTCATCTTCGGTCTTACTGTCCGAGCAATTGTTCTGCCGAGAATCGCGTTGAGTGAAACTAATTTCACCTTTTTTGTAATGTTATTCCTTTTAATATTATAGTTTTTCTTTTAGAAAGGTGGGTATCTATACTTTTTGTCTCTGGCTGTGAGTTCAAAAAGTTTATTTTAGTTTCTTTTACAGAGCTGAAGTTATTGTTACCGTTATTTCCATTTGCTTTCTTTCTGTCAATCACCTTTTCGGACCAGTGGTGTTGCATATCATGTTCAAATGTGTCAACAAATGGTGAGTACAACCAAACCAGCATACTGAACCGGAAAGTTTTAAGCACTTCCCCGCATCCAAAACTCTTAAAAAGTTCTGTCGGAAAACATGACAACTCAAAATACAATGGGTCAAATTTTTCAATTAAGTTTCGCAGAAACATTTGAATTTGGCGCTCTTATGGTTTTTGTCCAACCAGATAGTTGGAAATAAAAAGATCGTCGCTTAGCTGTCAAATCGTGTCATCCTTGCCGGAGGTCTATTGTTTTCACTACAGTTCTTACCCGAACCATTACTTAAGCATTAGACAATTATCGAGCTGAAAGAACAATTCTGTGACTGACTCCAGCCCCAACCAAAGAGAAACACAAAAATATAAACTGTAAAGACAACCCAATATATGCATGACATTTCATATTTATTTGGAAAACTCATTCAATATTTTGATGTGATCAAAATATCCTCTTTTAAGATTAAAATAATTCAAAGTGTGAGAGATTCACAGGGCCAACTGCACTAACATTTCCAACAACACATTACAGTATTTAAATAAATTACAGATGAAATTTAAACTCCCGAGATTAGGTACTTTTTAAAAGAACCAACCCAAAATGATAAACTCTTTAATAGCGCAACTTATAAAAAATCATTGACACAATAGCATTAATTTTCCATAAATAAGCATTAATAAAATACATAAATTACATACATGGCTTGAACAGGTGAAATACATGAGCAACAATTTCAGATCATATTTTTTCGGATCATTTCAAGTGCTGCTTCCTTTTCTTTCAAAAGCTCCTTGAGGCGCTTGATCTTCTCATGCCGTTTGATTTCCTCTGGGTCCATGGGCGTTGCGATAAACAGGTCGCCACCTGGTGGCTCACCTGCAGTATTACTGCTAGATTCGCTCAACACAGATGGACAGCAGATCTCAACTGATGTTGGTTCCTCAGTCGGCTCTTCATCTTGCTTAACTACCTCTGGGGTGTCCGTCTTGCTGCTTTCACCTGTGATTTCCAGTTTGGAGAAACTAGCCTCGTTCCTTGGAAATGGTGAGGTTTCCATCGTTTCCTGCTCTGGATTTGCAGTTTCTAACCTTCTCTCTGGCACTTTGCTTTTACTTTTTCCTTTTAAGGATTTTGGTCGCCCACCTTTGGATTTTGGAATGTTTCTAGAAACTGTACTCAGATTTTCCATCTTGATATCAGCTTCTTGGGTGGCACTAGGCATAACGGCTGGTCTCACCTCAGTCACTGTGTCTGTAGATGCTGAATCTGGCTCTGAATGTTCTAAACCTGTGGCTGAAGTGTCCCCCTCTGTGGGGCTGATGGCTTTTCCTGGTGTATTTACTCTTTCCATAGTAGTGTCAGTGTCTGCACTATCAGGCCCACGGGTGCTCCCTGAATCTTCAGCTTTGTCCGTGCTTTCTGGAGGCCCCTCTTTCTTCCGTTTTGAGACATGAGGACTGCATTCATCTTTTTCCTTCACAGAAGCCTGCAGAATATGGCAGCATGTTAGATCATGGACCATGCAATCTTTTCTTTTAGACCACATACAATTTTAAGATTTGCTGATCAATAGTGAATGATAACGTCAAATAAATAGGAGTTATGACCTGGAAAAAGTATTACTCATGTGTTGTTATTCCAACATATAGTTATTTGAGAGGGACAGTGATAAGATAGGAACAGATCCATATTGTACTAAAATACGAATCATACCTGAGTTTCCATGTATTTCTTTGTTCTTACTTCAATCCGTGACCCCTGCATCAACTTTCGGATACCATCTAAGGTCCGCTTGTTGATTGAACTGATTCTTGGGCTTTTCTTTGGCACTGCCTTGGTTTCAGTTGAATTAATTTTTTGTAAACAGATCTTGACATCAGATGTGATTCCAAATCTGTGTTTCAGCTGGAGATCGTGTTCACGGAAATCTGTTGGTTCTACCTGATGGTCCAAATTGGCATCAACAGTGTTCTGTAAAAAGAACAAAAATGAATATGTAGCTGTAGTGGGAGTGTATATCAGCCATAGTGAAAGTTGCTTGGACAGGCCAGGTTCTCCCCCAAACCAAAGACTTAAGAGTCCCTTTGCCCCTGTTTCTGAGGAACATGAATATTTTCAGTTCACATACATGCAGGAATTTGGCCGGCCAGCCAGCAGGGGCCGCAAGAGAGACTGAGACTTAAACTTAACTAGCCTATACCCAATACCCATGGAATTCCACATTGACAGAAATTAATTTATTTTCTATGAAACGACCCAAATTTCACAAATTGGCCAAAATTTGCACTAATGAAATTGCAGTTATCAATTCAAGTAGTCAGAACAGAGTAAGGATTCAAAAAATCATTCCAAAGATGGTGGATTCCATTCCCCATTCCATTTTTAAAGGTGATAGTAAAGGAGAAGCTAATAGTGCCAACACAACCAGCACTATACAATGCTTCTCTTAATGGCCAGCCAGAATTTTTCTCAGGTATGCTTGTATGTTATGTTTTGCATCACAAATATTTATTTCATATAATGTTAGCTAATCATCACCTGATGCTAGCTAGCTTGAATTTCGTGTGAGCTAGTTAGCTTTTCTCTGTCCTTTGATATCGGTAAAACAGGGTAGCTTCTGTACCATCTCAGTTGGGCATTTACCTAGCTAAACTAAATGCCACAGTATTTACTTGCTTCCATAACCAAATGCACCAGGCTATTATTTAAGACCAGTGGTTATTGGAGACCGACATTAATTGTTACAGATAAAACTGTACCAAACAAAGAAGCAAGAGCTAAATATCACATATTCTAAATGCTGTTGAAACATTTTATTCTTAGACATTCCCCAAATCCTCCCGACATATACCTATACAGCAGTCATAGCAGAAGTGAAAAGGTAGAAAAAGCGTGGTTTCACTTTGCACTTTGTGTTGTATTGTGGGATGTCTGAACAGAAAGGATGACATTCTCTTGTTTGAATGAAGTTTGAAGTTAAGCACTGTGCCTGGGGACTAAATGAGCTAATGTTATATCATTAAAATGTTCCTGGTTGCAAACACATTAGATGCACTCAAGTAAATTTAGCTTTAACAGTAATGTGCCATGGTACCCAGCAGATTAGCTAGCACTGTGGTCATGGGATTTAAAGATAAAAGCACATTCACATAACCTTGGCTGTAATATCATGACAGCATGATGCATAGAACCAATGTACACATATCTGAAAATACATTTGCTAGCAGAAATTATGCACTGACCTGGGACCAGCAGCAAACTAAATCAGTAAATAATCAAATTCACAGAGAAGGGGCAAGTATAGACATGTAGACAGCATGTTCTGAATTCTGTGAGGTTGCTGGTAATCTTTTGGCCATTAGAGGCATTAACTTGGCCTATTATCCTTTTAATTTGAAAGAATCAAACATAATAGAATTGATTGCAATATACTTGTGTGTGGAATGGTTATGTGTTATAAATTAGAATGCTGACCATTTACAAACCAGGTTGGTTAAAAAACATAATTTTGGCACAAGCGAACAATATTAATATTACGGTACATGCAGTACATGGCTGCTTCTGTGTTCAGCAGTCTCACTGATGTGAACAGTGTAGAGAGAAAACTTGAAAGAAAAATAATTCACCTTTTCAGAGTCTGAAATCCTTGATTCAGCAGGAGTGCTTGAGACAGACTGCTTTTCCATCTCGCATTCCTTATCTTGACAAGCTTCCATGTTCTTCTGAGTTTGTACTTCCTGAGCAGTGACACTTTCTTGATGAATTTCCTTCTCTGGGCTTGTTGCCTTTTCATGATCTTGTTCGTTTTCTGGAACAGTTTTTTCCTCAGGCATTGTTCCCTGGATAGCTTCCTGTTCCTGGTCAATCTGAATTTCACCGCCAGCCGAGTCAGTAGATGATTTGGGTGGAATATACGAGACAAAAATAACATTGGAGTCTTCATCATCCTCAGTGGTAGACTGACTGAGTTCTGACCCTGGTACTGCAAGTGCACTGGTGCTGGGTTGACTCTGGCTCATACACTGATCTTGTATTTCATCATCACATAAATCAATGATGTCATCTGGTCCATCATTAATGACAATGTGCCCTGCATCCTTCCTAGATGGATTTTCAGCAGGAAGTCCAGGGACAGAACTGGGTAGCAGGCTCAGTGAGCTCAGTTTATTTCTCTGGTTAATATTATTGTCGCCCATGGTGTGTTTGGAAGGGCTACCGATGCCCCCAATGACTCTCTGCATCTCAGGCGAATGATCGCTGAATTCAGGAGTTTTCTTTGCCACAAAATATACTTTCCCATTGCACATGACCAAGGCGTTGTCCTTCCCTGGTCCGATTTGTGCAGGATTCTCCTGTGAAGTCACGGTCTTGGATGCACAGCTTTGCCCGATGGTGTTTGCTTTCTCCATCTGCGCCAGAGCTTTGAGGATCTCCGATGTCATTGAGGAGGAATTTTGCGGAACGAGGCATGGACCAGCTGAATCAGACTGCTCCTGCACCACCCACTTCATTGGAGTCACAGGATCTCTGCTTTCCTTTTGTGCAGGCTTCAAAGGTGGGGCTGAACTTGTGCCAGCACCAACCATTGCCAGGGACTTACCACATGGTTTTGGAAATCGATTGAGAGACATAGGTGCAGGGGGGATGGCTGGAGCCTGAGGTGAAGCTCCTAATTTCATAGTGTTCACTGGGGACACATACACGACAGTGGGTAGATTCGTCGCAGAACTAGAGGCACTTGTTGTGCTACTGACAGGGGGTGTCAAAATGCGCTTTTTAATAGCCTGAGGAAGAGCAGAGGCAGGGAGGGTTTTCACCTGGGCATTGGGTGGGATCTGAAGATAATGTCCATTTGGCAGTACTGGTGATTTAACTGTGACTGGCAACTGCTTCTTATTCAAAAGTGTGAGAGTTTTTCCACTGTTCAAGATAGGCGAGGCCATGGGCATACTTTGGGCTACTTTTGTTGCCACAATGGGAACTGGAACCTGAACCTGAATCGGAGTGCTATTGGATAGAGTCACTCTGTCATTGTATTTTCCTGTTCCAGCAACTGGGTTCAACATAACATTGACATCCGATGGTCTTTTTAGTATGTATCTTCCATTGATGGCAGGCTGAAGAATAGGGACGTTACTATGTGAAACTGGAGAGGGGGAGAGGTGGATTGGACGGGCAAACAGTCTTTGTGGTTCACCTTCACCTTTTTTGTAAGTGCTTGGTAAGTTACTGCTTGTCTGCATTCGAACAAACTGTCCATTCACTCTTTGAACCGGTATTAGCTTCATTACGTTCTTTCCATCGGCCCCCACAGCAGGCATTGCTTGATAAAAGACACCTGTCCCACTAAGAGATAAAAAGGGAACATTGTCAACTTACATTCTCATGATGATACATGCCAAATGAAGAAAAGACATTTAAAAGGTTTGCTTTAATATTTTAGGTCTGACTACCACTAAACAAAAAACTGAGTATCAGAATAGTCATGAACAATGATCTGTTATACATCCCTTGAATTAATCATGAAAAGTGTCTTCAGTCTTTCCACATAGCTTTTAAGTTTCTTACAGGAACCATTTTAATTGCCCTTCTTTTTACTTTTTCAGAAGCCTCAATATATTTTTGTATTATGGTGCCCAGAACAGAATAGACAATTACAACTATAGTCTGACCTAAAGTATTGCATAAATGTAAAATAAATTATTTGATTTATAGGTGTTTTGCTATCCCATCATTGTTGGCTTTTTCACTGATATAGCACACTGCATGGATACTTCTAAACTTTGATCAATTATTACTCCCAGATCTTTTTCAATTTTAACACTCTTATTTTGTTCTGCCCATGAACAGTCTTCATTTCCCAAATGCTAGACTTTTTCCATTTAGCAATATTGAATGCCATTTTCCAGGTATCTGCCCACTTCTGAATCCTGTTTAGAATAACCCAAGGTGTTCTAGATCCTCTGTTTTTGTATCATCACAAAATGTACCATTTTTCAATTGACCCAGAAATAAAATTTATGTAGATGAGCAAGATGAAAGGCCTTAACACTGATCTCTGGGGAACACCTTTTCAAACAACACCATGCTTCCTCCGACATGTATTGTTTTCTACCAGTCAACCAAATTCAAACTTGCTCTACGGTAACTCCTAATTTTACATGTGTAATTCCTACTACTCTCATTTTCCCTATGAGATAGTCAAATATATAATATCATAAGCTTTGTTCAAATTAAAACATAAAAAATTATTCAAAAAAGTCCATGAGGTTTGTTAGATATGATCTCCCTTTGCAAGACCCATCCTGGCTATCAAGGTACCATTCAATAAGATAATTCCAATTTGTCCCTGATGAAGCATTCCATTTCTTTTTTTTTTTTTTTTTTTTACATGTAATGCAAATTAAAGTGATAAGCCTGTAATTTCTTGGGTCAGTATGGTCTCCTTTCTTATATGTTTCTTTAACACTACCATGTTTTCTGTCATTTGATATTTTTCCATGGGTATTAGTTTTAAAAAAAAATCTATCAGAGGTTTATAAACAGCTTCCCCAAGTTTCAGCTTGTTTCCTACTTTTGGAATGAATTTACACAGAATTGACACAATTTTTAAATATGCTGTATAATTATTTCAGTTTTCCATAGCTCAGCTCCTTGTCCATGGATTTTTGGGGTTTTCCTCTTTTCCCCCACACAGCCAAACTGTTTATCCCACTGCAGAAACCTGCTCCCTCTGACTCTGGGAGAAAGCTGTGACATGTGATTCCTCCAATGCATGTGACGATTGGCCCTCGCTTCTTTTATGTCATTGGAGGTTTGCAGAGTTAGTGTATGTTTAATTCAT
The DNA here is from genome assembly GCA_022829145.1 of Albula goreensis. NCBI lineage: Eukaryota > Metazoa > Chordata > Actinopteri > Albuliformes > Albulidae > Albula > Albula goreensis. The sequence goes on along the minus strand of CM040752.1, from coordinate 36,750,603 downwards.
TTACCTACAGGCACCCAGATGACCAGAAGGGGTTGCTAGAATACAATGAACTAACAAACTTTTAACCAGCCTACACCCCTAATATCCTCTGTGAGCCTGGGCCAATTGTTGCCTCGCAGGTGTGGACCCCTGGCCATAGGAGGCAAGGATTCACCCAACCTTCGAATGCTTGTGAGCCACCTGGAGGCTCCCATGTCGACAAATTCAACACCTAAGATGACCTTCTTGGTCATCAGTCTTTCCTCCAACTCAACACCCAAGACCTGAAATCTGCTTACATTCTTGCCTTATTTAATGGAGGAAATCTGAGGTAAAGAACTATTATTTCAAATCTCTTAGTACTGGCAAAAATCCATGAATCCCAGGTACATCTTCAGTTTGATTTTTTGTTGGACAATAAAATCTTCAGCTCACATCAGTCTGGGTTTAGGACTGGCCACTGCACCATCACAGGTTCATGGCAGTAACAAATGATATCAACACATCTGACAAAAACAATTGTACAGCCTTATTTATCCATCAGAGGCTTTTGACTCATACACAATGAATTACTGCTAAATAGACTCAAAAATGTCAGGTATAGTCTTAAGACTGAGTTGTTGAAAAATGATTTTGCTGAGAGCAGTAAATAAAGGCTACAAGTCTAAGATTACTAAAGGTGTTCCCCAAGGCTCCATCTTGGGACCTGTTTTTTTTTTTTTTTTTGTAAATGATCTAGGCAAGGGAATCCAGTAAAAAAGTATCATTCATACTTGTGCAAACTCTTTTGCACAAACTGTTAATGAGTTCCAAGTACTTTTCTCATCTTTCAAGTAGCTTTCTAGTCTTTACAGGCTGAAATTGGGTTTAAATGTTAAGAGAAGAAAATTCATGTTTTTTTTTCCCCCCAAAAGGCTCACACTAACTTTTAACTGATAACTTTAGTATATTTACATGGCAATGTAATTTCATTAAAAAGGTGCACACAAGCACCTGGGCATATGGATAGAGAACAAGCTTTCTTATGGAATTCAGATCTCAAATTTAATTATAAAAATTAAGCACAGCCTTTATTTAAGAAGTAAACATTATTTCACTTATTGATGCCATTAAGAAACTGGTTGAAGCTTCTGTTCACTGTTTGACTATGGTAACATTTTGTACATGCATGCAGCCCCCTCTGTTTGGACAAGTTTGATTCATTTTATTGTCTTTGTGTGTCATTATGGGCACATCTCTCACAATTGCATTTTATGTATAGACACACAGGCAAAGACACTGATCAGTTTTTATTTATATAGCAGTTTAAAGCAAAAACCTTGTGTACGACAGTGCTCTTCTCAATGAGAACCCTTTCAGTTACAACCTATACTCAAAGGCTTTGTTCCTATGGCTTTCTATCTCTTGGACAATCTGGTCTTAACAAATCATGGAACAAATTACAACTGGAATTCATATTGAACTGCTATGAGTGATAAAATCTGAGTGATTTTAATGGACCATACTAAATTCCTTTTTTTTTTGTATCCCAAAACAGTGAATCACATTAAAATGAGACATTCATACCACTGCTGAAAACTATTTTAAGACAAATACCCACATTGGTATTATAGGGTGTATCTAGTAGGATCGGACAAAACATTTTTTCTTTCTATAGCAATGTCCACAGATAGAATATATTACAATTTCGTTTGCGAGACTACTAACAGAAAGATGCTGGAAACCTTTGTTAAATAAATAAAATAAATAAATAAATACATAAATAAATAAAGCAACTGCTTTATGGAGTACGTTCTCAGGAGGAAGAAGCTAACATCCAGTTACTGGCTGTCTGATTACTGGCTGGATTTGAAGTGGCCCATGAAAATCTGGGAATATTTTTTTTTATTATTATTAAGAGTGGAGGGGCCCTCAGAGTCAGTGTCTTTGATTTGCAGTTATTTTGCGTTTTCCATTGTCATCTTCCAAGCAAATGTCTGTTTACCAGGTAATCTTACAAAGCCCGTTCTAAAAGTTAGTAAGGGTGAAAACCAACCGTCGCCGACAGTCATTAAGCTTACCAGCTATACAGTGATTTTGACATGGCGCTGCATGCGTGTTTCAACACTTCAAATTAACCAACCGTTTCTAACAGATACCAAACGAAGAATATTCCTAAATTGTATAAATATATGTGTATTTTTCGTTTTCTAAGACGTATTATAAGATAAACCTGGAACGTTTCCAAGTAGTTAACGTTAGCTAGAAAAGGGTAAAGGAGATTTGTTTTGCGTAACTAACGGTTGCTAGGCAGTGGTTAACAACATCGAATGCCACCATAAGTCGTTAGTGGGACGAAATATATAAGGTTGTAACGTAAGCGATCAATTTACCCTACCTATTTAGATAGATACCATTAACCAACTAGGTTGCCTACTTTTACAACCACATTTTATTATCACATGCAGGCATATATTACGATATCTAAATAATGAACTGTTTCTACCAAGAATAACAGAAAAGTACTGAAAAGCAACTGGTAGCTACCGATAGGGGCAAAATCTACTATTGATACTTCAAACTGTAGCGTTTGAGGTTGTGCTTCGCACGAATAGCTTGAGTACAAGTTAGCCACTAGGCTGCGCTTTGCAGTCACTGTAGAGTAACTGAAATTAATAGAATACGAAATGGCATAGGAACAGAAGTTATAGTATAATTTAAAAAATCACATTCGTTGAAATTTGTAACATTATGTCTTAACGGCTAGTTAATTTAATAACTTACCTTTGACTTGCATTGGGAGATGATATTTGTTTGTCATTTTGTTTGAGGGGCAATGAAACTTTCACGAAGTTGTTCATCATTGTATAAGTTGTTGGCTAGGTATTTTAAATGCACTATCACTGTACCTCGTCACGTTACAGAACTGACTACACATTCATTTCCCCAATTGCTGTCATGTAAAATTAACGTGTAGCCTCATGTTCGCTTATGGTTCAAATAATCTACATTGCAGCTATGTGGAGGTGTTATCACGGTAGCAAGCTATGGCAACGGGTAGCATTTCATCCATTTGTTTAACTTCGATGTCCGTTGGACTGTGGTTTCTTCGTTTCCCGTTTGCTTTAGCAAGAGGAATTAGCTGCATGCTAGCCAACTTTAAGCTAGCTTGAAAGTGCAGTTCCTTCGTTTGCCTTTAGAGCTCCCAATCAGCACTATGAACCCGGACAGGAAATATATACTTTTCTCAAGTATATAGTAGGATAAGAGTTACACTGAATATATCACTGGACGTCCACTTCTTTAAAACAGTCCCATTTCGATGTAGCACCTGAAAGACAAAAGATATGTAAGAATGAAATATCCAGCTGTACTGTGACTCTTCATTCCAACAGCGCTTGATACAACATCTCCGTCTGTTTTCTTAGTGACGTATTTTGTCAATCCAGAAGCGCCATGTTAGGGCAGCCCGTTGTCTAAACCGTCTACAATGTTTTATACAGGTTCTTCCTAGATGGAACTATGCACTATTGGATTGGCCACTCAGTACATAAAACGTGTGCAAATATACAAAACATACTAATAATGACACCCACCTCCAACCATTACTATTACGAAATTCATTATTTCACTACCGACACAGTATTCCCATTTCGTGATTCAGGTATTTAATAGTTTACGTAACGAATGTAACGTATTATCTACCCAACAATGAAACGTACTTCCGTTTAAACTGGATGTGATTCAAGACAAAAGTCACTACTTCCGGACCAATGTCACCCGTTTCCTGTTTGAAATAGAGACATCTACAGGACAGTTGTGGAAGTACGTGTACATGAAGAGAAAAACATGAAGAGAAAGCCCATGAAACAGCGCATCCAGAGGAGGTGCCTGACAAAAATCCGAGTTGTCATCGAATGGTCATTGATGTGGCGTAACCGGCGGTGTTATGCCAACTTTATTACATACTGTGATACACTGTTAAACCAGGACACTACCTTATTATGACAGTACACCGCTTTATTTTGTATTTTGTTAAATGTTAGATTCCGAGTGGTCGCCACGTTATACTGCACCGTGTAGTTACGCTGTTAATGATTTGTGCTCAAAGGCAATAGAGACGTCTACAGTTACCCTACCACTTCCATCGAACATGGTGAAATTTAGAACAAGAAGCAAAAAGCGAATTGCAGCTGGAAGTGGAAGGATGGGCATACCTTTTTAAAAGATGTTCTGTAGGTTCTCTCTGCAAGTTAATTTTGACTGAATCATTGTACTGTCTGACAAAGGATGTTTGAGCATGTCATGTTCATAATAGTGAAACCATGGCTTAGGACATGAAAGTTAACTGAAATCATGACTGAGTGTGATTGTGAAATCATTGAGAAATATAAACAACAACAACAACAACAACAATAATAATAATATTAATAATAATAACAGTACACTTCACGCGGCCAAGCACTCGTAGTCAGATATGAAACTGACTGTTTATTAGGCCTCACTGTCCATGTACGTAATGAGGAATATAGTTACAGTCGTATTTTTGAGATCTCAAGAAAAGTGATTTTTAGTAAAATTTCTACATGGAGCTCTGTAGCACCACCATTTGTTTTGATTTGGCTAATTATTTAGATTGTGTTGTAAATGTCAATGCACATTCCAGATTTCATCTTTATTTCTGCCATTTAGTAATAAAATCATAAAATAGATGCACCCGAGTTTATTTTATTGTCAGCTGTGAGATTCTGGGTGCATCCCTGTACTCAGAAAATGTACCAGAAAATGTACCAGTCCTTTCTCCTCAATATTGTTCTCTGTCTCAGTATTGGTGGTAGGTGGTACCACCTACAGGTGCTAGTGGGGAAGGACATGATTGGAGGATACATTTTTGAGTACTGGGATTATTCTCTCCTCTTAGGAGGAAAATTCTGAGAGTGCAGTTCTGCTTTTGAGTTCAGTCCTCGTAAAAGCATTGGTTGTGAGGTGTTTATGTAATATTTAATTGTTAAATAGTTATTATGTCTTGTTTAATTATGCTGGCTAATCTTCGCTGATCACTTGATGAAAACAAATTGCCATGTTAGCTTTTCATTGTTCCTAAACACCTGCTCTGAAAATGATAGCTTGCTATGTTAGCTCTGTTAGCAACAACATTCTTATTAGCCAGTTATGCTTGTTTGCAGATATAGTTCTAAAAGTAGCCTTTTATTAACATGTTACGGGAACAGTTGAACTGTATATTTGTTTTATGTTAACCTCATACGGCAGGAATATATTCTCACAGTGTATCGCTATTTGTTTTTGATAGCTGCTTTTTTTTTTTTAAAACAAACCATTGTATGCTTCATATCATATACATTATATTACGTGCTGTTACTGTGCATTTATTTCAGTTCACAACATCTAATGAAGTTCTTCACGTGCAAATAAAACAGCCAGCCATTATCGGGACTTTCATTGGTCTGTTTACTTGTGTAGTGAAACAAATTGTATTCAGAACACATATCGAAATCCAGTTTTTCACAAGTCGATACCATTGAGCACAATAACAATATTTGATATCAAATCTAGTAAATGTAGGTCATTCAACACATTTGTTGTTTATCAGGAGAAAGATGATTTTATAATGATCAACATCATTATAGGCTATAATAATTATTATATTGCGATTTCAATTTATTATCAGTGTGATCTATTATATCTACTGTAGCGCCACCATGTGACTAGTCAATGCAAAAATTGCCCATGGTTGGTGGAAAGGTATCCTATATCAATGTGACAAGTTTCATAACACTCAGCTAAGTGGTTAGGCTGGAACTCTGAAAAGATTAAAGACTGGAAATCTACTAGGCACATATATTTACCTGATTAGGCCATTAGACACTGTTAGAAGTTTGAAATCCATGTGAAGGAACCCTGATTTTTTCATACATTTCGAGAAGAAATGTTTCCTTGCACACGTTATTACTAACTATGATCAAAGGAAAATAAATTCTGTGCTCAATTACAGTTAATTTGCATGTTTGCTGAATTCCATATACCCGCACATGCCTTCGATATGCGCTGTAATCAATGCCACACAACGTTAGATTTAGATAGTGTTAGATTTGCCAGCATTCCGATTGCCTGATTAATCGTCATGCCAGCCAATCAGACATTTTGGCACAAATCTAATACTGTGCTGTACTGTTGAACGGGCACTCAGCAGGAATGTGGATAAGCAGGCCAGTGAGTGTGTGCGCATATGGACACGCATAAGCAGGCATGCGAATAAACTTTTACTGAGTAAGAAATCGATTTGCTTGGCTTAAAATGAATAATTATTTGGGTTTTTTTTTTTTTTTTTTTTTTTACCAAACCAGTGATTTTCTTATATTTATTTTGACGAGCCACTCCAATTTTGCAAACTCAGTGGCTAACTACTGTCATGATTTAAGTGTTGCAGCTTTCATTAATAATATTCACAAATTAATGGCCGTTTCATAAGAGTGGGTATACCTTACAGGATAACATGGGCCAAAGGACACGTCGTTAAATACGTATGATTTATTTTATGGGCGTTGGGTACAGCCCATCCTCTCTACTCTGCCGTCCTCACTTATTGCTGTCTTTTACCTTTATTAAGTGTCAAAGGAAATCCATGTTGTATGTTAGTTGGTGGATAGTGTAGACTGCTCCAGGGGTAGTGGAAAGCTTAAGTGAGCTGGATATCCTGTTGTCTTCGACATAAAGGCTGTTCATATTTTTCTAATGACTTCATGAAAAATGTCACGACCATACCATACATCATTCCGTGACATGCATGACTCAGTCAAAAAAAATCATCACAAACAAAAAACAACCATGTAAATTGTTGTTTTAATTGTTGTGTTGTTTGGTTGCACATGGCAATAGACCTAAAACCACGGTAAGTGATTTGCATGCATCAACAAGCGTGTCTGATTATCGCAAACATGAGGTTGGATTATACATGAATGGTGCGTCAGTTGTGAAAAATATGTATTTTACACGTCTAGAGTCTGTTATAATTGTGACTAATTTGCTCCAGAAAAAGCAATGCCGTGAAAAGCTAAATGTACATGCTTTCCACACAGGGTTTAGCCATGGACCCAAAGCAAATGAGTAACTGTGCGGAGTTAGTCTTAAATCTTACAAACCACATTCTGAGCGCTAATGAACAAGCATTCCAGTGCCGTGGGAAAGAGCGACATGTCCGCTCATGTGCGTCATTTTAGCAAGATCATTTGAGTTTTTCATAAATAAAATGTGACGATATAACAAAACAAAACAAAGCAATAGCACCACAACACTAATCTAACGAAATCATACACCAGCATTTTCGCTACATTACAATCTTGTTCGGGATTCCAAGTGACGCAAGATCCGGAGATAGAATAGAGTGTATCTGTCGGAGCGCGGGGATCCCAGCAGCGCCACGTCGGCAGAGCACACACACACAGACACACACACACACAGCGATGCTGTGAGCGAGGCAGTGCTGATCCCTGAGTGCAGGCGGGCTGCGTGTAGTAGCCTCAGAAAACATTTTGCACGTTAGAAAAATTGGTAGCCAAGTCTAAACGCACTTTCTTTCGACGGAACCTTTTGCAGGCGTTGTCACGTGCGTGTTTGAGCTGTATTTTTTCAGGGTGAAAATGGTGAAGGTAAGAAGAGCTTTAAACTAAATTTCTCAGCTGTTTCAAACAGCTTCTCTTTCATTCAGTTGTTCAGAATTCCAGATGGGTCGGAAGGTCTTGTCAGGGTGGTTCCCTTGGACAAAATCGCAGTTATTATCGTAAGCCCGTTACAACCAACATCGGGTAGTTGCAAAACTTGCAATACGTGTAATCTTCTACGTAGTTCTGATTGCATGTTTATTTTGTGCGAAATAAAATGTCACATCTTAAAAGTTAAAGTAACTTAGTTTGAAAAATCATCATTATTGTCTGTACAAAATGATAAACATAAAAACTTCACCCAATCCTCTTTTAATTAGCTCAAGAATTTCAGTTATGTAATGCAAGTGCCTCAAAGCAAGCTCAGTTGTGCGGTCTCTCTCCAGTCCGCAGTCTACATTTAATGACGTCTGACAGACAAATCTTGCTTCTTGCTGCTTGTCTCGACACAATCATTACTGATAAACGTCTGGCACACCACTGTTTTTCTTTACCGATTAAATATTTGAAGGTGTATTTCGAAGGTATAACCCAAGTGTACGGAAGGTGGTTATAGTGTATGGCTTCCTTCTGGTGTTTTCTGTCATATTTAAAAATGATTCATTTACTTCTATTCGCTCAGTAAAACCTCTGCTTATTATTTCCAACTACGACTGGAGGTCACATTGATATGAAATCAGGTTAAACTCTTGCTTCAGTGAGCTGTGAGACTTGCACAATGAGTGTGTCTGTATTCTTTGGGTAGAATCTCCTGAGGCTGTTTGTCTGTTTCTGTAGAGGCCTAGCAACAGCACGAGCAACTGAACACAGAGGTTAAAAATAACAGTCAGAAAGCTGAGGGACACCTCATTACGACCCATTATTAGGGACTAATTCACAGAGCACACTGCTGCTTGGCTGACATTACTGTCCATGAGAAATATCTGTTCTTTATAACAGCCTGGGATATACAGATATTTTCAAAAGGCTGGGTTCATTACTATAGGTGAGACCCCTGCTTATAGCCTGTAATTCAGTTTAAATCCACTATGTATCTCTCCAGCCACTTTTATTAAGTACAAAACCAATTAATTAGCTCTAATAAGATCTAATAAGAGACCAGTCATCAAATTATTCAGTAAAATTAGTTAATTATTGTACATTATGCTTAAAGGGTAAGGATACGGTTGATGGAGTAACCTTTAAATGAATGTTTGTTCATTATTGAGCAGAAAGTTTTGGTACCCCAGAACCAGTAAAAGAGGGTTGGATTTGTGACCCAAACATCAGGGATAGAGTGTAAAACACTGCTATACTCTCAGCCCTAGGCACCTTCACAACCCCAAAATTTATGTGTATTTTTAATTTATTGTCTTTATTTGATAAGGACAGAGCACATTAAAAAATATTTATTTATTTAAATGTGCCAGAGTTAGCCAGAAAGCCTAATCTGAAGAGCGGACACACTGCAAAACCTTGAGGGGTTCACTGTCTGCCTCAGCGGTTCTCCATGGTGTGTGTCTGTCTCTCTGTAACCTGCACTTACTGAAGATCAGCCGTTTACTCTGCAGTTATTGCTGCTCACACTGAAGATCTGGATCTAAGCATCTTTATACGTATCACAATGTTAAATATTTGCCTTGTGTATGCAGTAAAACAGTGGAGTGATATAAACTGGGATCATATGATAACAATTGAAAGCATAACAAATATTTGTATAGAAATATTTACAGTGCAGTAATTACAGTAGAAATGTGGGACCTGAGCACCTCCATCAGTGTCTGAATTCTCATTTGTGATTGGTGTTTGGAAGCTGGTGGGCGGGTACACATGACTGCTGTGTTCCAAAGCATACACAGATTAGTCCTGGTCTGCTTTTCTCACCAAACCCAGAGCTGGAGCCCTGACTCCTTATTTACACCCACAATGAGGCTATGTGCAAACACACCTGTACTGCCGCCATTTTCTGTTTGCCTTGTGGAGTCATGGGAAATGGTTTCAATTGTATGTGCTATTTTAAGAAACATTATGAATGTCAGAATAGCTAAGTAGATTTGTAATTATTGTACCGCTGTAAAAGTATTTTATTTGAAATATGGCTTCCCTTTGTTTTATAGTTATTCTGCCATATTTACATTTTATTGTGTTTTCATGCATGTATACAAATTCTGAGTTAAAACCTGCAGATGATGGCGAATTGTTTTACAGAATGTCAGTGATTTATGCATGAGTTTTATTCCAGAACAGGTAACTGGCTTGTTTGCAGGGGTAGCTCAGCCAATCCCAAAGCAGGTTTGCAGTGGTAGCTCAGCCAATCCCAAAGCTGGTTTGCAGTGGTAACTCAGCCAATCCTAAATCAGGGAAGCGTAGAAATAGCAGGTGTCATTGAGCACTAGCTTCACCCTGTGTGGACTAAGCTGTCCGTTTGTATTTGTTTTAAACAACATCAGATCTAGAAATAAAGGACAGTGGGTGTGTGAATATAAGCAGCCGGTAAGTTTCAGTGTTTAAATGTGGGCCGATTATTAGACTCATTATGTTGAATTTTACTTTTTTAGAACGTTAACTCAGAAGTGCAGCAGGGATCCAGCCAAGACCAGCGGGAATGTGCGGAATCAGAAGGAGAACCTGCCGCAGGTAAATACGCACCTTACGGGTGTCTAATCGTCACAGCCTGATCTCGGTGGCCCTTCATTAGATTCTTACCTGTGATGTTTCTCAGTTCAGACTCATCAGAATGCCATGCTCATTGAGTTACATCATTATCAGAGGTCTTAAGTGTATGGAAAGCCCAAACCTACAGCCAGAATGGACAGAATTTGGATGATTGAACAGTGAATCAGTGAAAGATGGGGTGTGAGGATGGGTGTTTATAAAGGGGATTTAAGAGTTTGAATTGACAAACAGCTGGCATGGATGCTGTTGTCATGGTAATTGAAAATATAGACTGATATCTACATAAAAAACAATGCCTATCTTTAAAAAATAAGATCTGTTATTATTTTTCAAATGCAAACAATACAAAGAAAAATACTTTTCCATCCATGATCAGTATTGATTGACAGATGCATGTGCTTAGAGTGGTATGTCTCAGCTCTGTCAATGATAAGCATATCACTCTCCTCTGTTATGTTTCAAAGCTTAGCAAAAGCTATATATTTATATGATGGACAATGATTTCTGAATATTTATTACATTTTTGAAGGATATAAGAGTGACTGCGCTTACAGTCTTTACAGACTGATTTAGGCAAGCCTGTGGTGTGTTTAGACTGGTGTCTTTGTTCCTCAGGCATATTTCAGCCCCAGATCCAGACTGAAAAAACACAATCAGATTTGTGATTTTCTGTTCATGACTGCCATCTGGTGGTCAGCATATTAAATTGCAGAGACATAGACCTACATAATGCATTTTACCTTGCATGATAAAAGCTATTCACTTAAACAATGCAGACTGGTATAATCTAATGCAGTTTGGGGAAGGGGCCTCGACTTTCCCCTTACAGTTTTTCAAATGTTGTATTTATTCAGATGCATCAGGTTCTGTGACTGGCATGTTGAGGGGGCAGGGCTGGGGCGTGGAGTCTGACAGGGGCATTGGGATTGGGTAGAAAGGTTTCCTGCACTGTCTGGCAGCAGTGTGCTCAGGGAGTGAGCTCAGGGGCGCAGGTCTCCTGTGGCCAGTTTCAGAGAGTACCTGCACCAGCTCTCTGGAGCTTATCCATGATCAGCACTACAGTGTGTGACCTGTTTAACTCACCCTGCTGTGTCTGTGCGTGTGTGTCTGTGCGTGTGTGTGTGTGTCTGTGCGTGTGTGTGTGTCTGTGCGTGTGTGTCTGTGCGTGTGTGTCTCTGTGTGCGTGTTTGTGTCTGTGCGCGTGTGTGTGTCTGTGCGTGTGTGTGTGTCTGTGCGTGTGTGTGTGTCTGTGCATGTGTGTGTCTGTGCATGTGCATGTGTGTGTGTGTGTGTGTGTGTGTGTGTGTGTGTGTGTGTGTGTGTGTGTGTGTGTGTGTGCATGTGTGTGTGTGTCTGTGTCTGTGTATCTGCAGATGAGGGGAAGGAGCCTCCTGCGGCCCAGGGCTTAGTCTGGAGGGTGACCGGCGGACTATTCAGCGCCACCAAGGGCGTGGTGGGGGCAACGGTGGGGGGCGTGGCCTGGCTGGGCGGGAAGAGTCTGGAGATGACCAAATCAGCCGTGACCGCGGTCCCATCTGTGGGCGTTGGCCTGGTGAAAGGGGGTGTGTCTGCAGTGGCTGGGGGTGTGTCCTCAGTGGGATCCACTGTGGCCAGCAAAGTTCCATTCATAAAAAAATCCAAGGACAAAGCTGAGTGAAAAACTTCCCCTGCTTCCTGTCACCTTAATGCCTGTGCCTTAATGCAGAAGAGCTGGAGATCTCCCCACTGCCATTCAATGCAATGAAGCAGATCTCTTCTGTGTGTGTGTATGGTGTCTGAGTGTGTGTCTGTGTGTGTGTGTGTGTGTGTGTGTGTGTGTGTGTGTGTGTGTGTGTGTGTGTGTCTGAGTGTGGTGTCTGAGTGTGTGAGTGTGTGTTTGTGTGTGTGTCCTGTCTCTGCCTTTGTAAATCCTCACTCCAATGTGGTGTAACTCCGCCCCAATCCTGGGCTGTGCTTTGCTGATAAACCAATGGGGTGAGGTCATTTCTGATGAGCATCCAGTCTCTGGGGTGGGTGTGTAAAATGTTAAACTGCCTCAGCCAACCAAATCTGCACTCAGAAATCTACTCGCTCCAATCAGATTTCAGGAAAAGTTTACGATGCTATCAGAGAATGAGTGCCTGTAATGGAGACAAGCCTTTGTGTGCCTGTCCCTGTGTTTTTGTGATGTTGTTGTCATACATAAGTGACTTTGAGTTGTGTGGTCATGCTGACTCCGTGGGGTGCCTCCTCGCTTTCCCCCAACGTGTGAGCTATGTCCAACTGCGTAAGACACATTTAAATGAGGTTTCCATGGGGACAGACTGGGATCCAGTCCAGCAGATGCTTGTGTCTGTTTTGGTGAATATTAATCTGTTTCCAATCAAGCCAGAACTCACAAGTGAGAGGTTTCAAATATATCAAGTTTTGTTGTTTGTTTTATTTGTCATATCTGATGAATCACAATTCTGTTCCAAACTCTCCGGTGATAATTTCCATGTGAAACTGGGTGTGAAGGCCATGAGTGAAGGAGGATGTTTTTATGGGAGAAAACAGATTGTGAGGAGAGATTGTTGGTATTTCTGGCAGGGTTTGTGTCAGTGGGCTCTGAAGCAGATGGCCGTTCTGCAGAGCGGCTTGACTCTGCTGTCAATGCAAACGCAATCATAGACTCTATTCATGTAGACTTGCTCAGGGCAAACATATTTGCCTGGCTTATTTTATCTACTTTTGTGTGTGAGAATTCCATGCACCATTCAGAGACTGTTTTTGCGGTGAAGCTGTTTTGAGTTTTGTCTCCGTCCTCGAGCTCTCAGCCCGGCAAGGATGAAGATGTTTATGCAAGTACAATGCATTTGTATTTTGAACATAATAAAAAGTCATGCTTAAAAAAAAAAGTAATGGGATTGTTGTGGCATTTGGGGTAGAGTGTGAATGAAAGACAAATGATCACATTCCTCAAACGATTAGCCTGTTTTTTTGTATTAAAAAAGCTCAATTTCCAGAATTGAATAAGTATTAAAATGCTAAACTTTGCCCTGACCCAGAGTCTGAGCTGCTGTTCCCTTACGCTGCCCATATGAGCCGCTGTTCCCTTACGCTGCTCATATGAGCTGCTGTTCCCTTGCGCTGCCCATATGAGCCACTGTTCCCTTATGCTGCCCATATGAGCCGCTGTTCCCTGCTCATATGAGACGCTGTTCCCTAACGCTGCTCATATGAGCCACTGCTTACACTTCCCATATGAGCTGCTGCTGCTGCTCATATGAGCCACTGTTCCCTTACACTGCCCATATGAGCCGCTGTTCCCTTATGCTGCCCATATGAGCCGCTGTTCCCTTATGCTGCCCATATGAGCCGCTGTTCCCTAATGCTGCTCATATGAGCCACTGTTCCCTTATGAGCCGCTGCCCATATGAGCCGCTGTTCCCTTACGCTGCTCATGAGCTGAGCTGTTCCCTTACGCTGCCCATATGAGCCGCTGTTCCCTTACGCTGCCCATATGAGCCGCTGTTCCCTTACGCTTTCCATATGAGCCGCTGTTCCCTTACGCTTTCCATATGAGCCGCTGTTCCCTTATGCTGTCCATATGAGCCGCTGTTCCCTTATGCTGTCCATATGAGCCGCTGTTCCCTTACGTTGCTCATATGAGCCACTGTTCCCTTACGCTGCTCACATGAGCCACTGTTCCCTTACGCTGCTCAGAGCCCATTCGGTGTGTTGGTTGGTGCAGCAGTGCTGTGGGTGGGGCTGAGCAGTGACACTGAGAAGCTCACTGCAGTGCACCTCATACTCAGCAGGGTCTGTGCTGTGAGGTGGGAGAAACCAGCAGCACTCATAACCTCACATGGATAAAAACATTAAAATACATACAAAGTGTTACTCTTTTTTTCATATAACCTCACGAAAAAGCAGACAAATGCAATTGAGTTCGCTGTTGCAACAAATTTATTTTTGTGTCATCCTGATTAAGCACTAGTAAGACAGTTTACAGGCTAGGGCAGAGAAAGAGAGTACAAATGCTCACATGAAATATTTGTTTTGCTTTAAAATTTCTCTACAGAATCAAACTGAATTTAAAAAGAAAAGTGAAGAAAAAAATAAGCTTGTCTCATTTTATTTGTCATAAAATACAACTACAATAACAATGTACAGCCTCAATAACACAACGGATGTATGTCTACAAAGTACAATACAGGAACATCCTACATGACTCAAACCCCCTCCCTGCCCCCCCCACCCCCCACAGAACTGTACAGGCACTCGTGACCCCCTGGCCCAGTGGGCGTGTCTCTCATACTCAGCACAAAGCACTGGATCTCACACTCATGTCTCATTTTAATAAGGGGCACAGAGCTGAATAGACCATGGGATCTTCTGTTGAGACAGCAGAATTCGTCAGATTTCTCAGGTGGGGATATGATTTCAGACGGACTACGCCCACAGTGTCAGGTACCCCCACCCCACCCCACCCCACCCCACCCCCAAGTTTAGCTCATATTTTTCCAGCAGATCTGCCGCGCCCCTGGGCTGGATGACAGCTAGTCCAGGCAGAATGAATACAACGCTAGTTTATCAATCAAAACGATAATGTATTTTCACACCTAAGTGCTTTTTGGGGGAATATAATCGAGGGAAACACTGAACATGACATATCAGATATTTTGCTTAAGTCTGAGAAATTTTGAGAATTGAAATAATGTAACAAAATTTAAATGGTTTTGTGAGAAAAAACTAGTGCTTGTTTTTTTTTCACCCACATAAATATTAAATGGGAGAATTCAGTACCCCAACCTTGCTGTTACACTACCAAATATTTAATGTGAAAATGTTACTGACAAAAAGGAACTGAGCTTTACACTCGCGGTACACCCAAACCTGACCCAAATGCCAGATACAGATGGCTCATTTGGGAGAAGAGTAGAGGTAGAGCAATGCTCTGACAGCAAACAGACAGTCACAGCCGATGCTGGGAAGCAGTTTGCTCAGGTACTGTACAGTTTGAGTTTCATAAGAAAGGCTGAGTCTCACCGTTCAGATCTGCCACCTCTTAAAACAGGAATGTTTTTTGTTGTTTTTAAGGGTTTGAACACAGCTGTTGTGCTAATTCGAATGCAATTAAAATGATACAATCTATTCAATTATGCACCTGATGCATGTACAACTAGTGGAGGAAAACTTACACATATATTTTTGTTGTCTCAGCTTATTTAGACCAATGTTTTTTCTTTTCTGTTTTTATTAAAAATATTACAAAAATTTTAAGGACTTTGTTCTTCAACATCCTAGGTTTATCTCTCCATTATTCTGCTTCTGTCACATAGAAGTATTTGGTTGAAGTCAAAGTGACTTATGAATATACCTTTTTGCTTACTGATCACAGTATTCTAAAAGTCAATATGGTTTTCAGAATGTTTTTCTTTTATTTTGCTTGTATGTCCACAGATTTAAAAAACCCTCTGTAGAATTGAGGTGAAAATGTTTGGCTAGCTTTAGACAGGGGAACAGGGAAAATGGATGACTCAGAATCCAAACCAGCCGGAAAATGCAGGTGATCTTTGGAGTTTAACCATGACAGAGCTGCCTGGATCGTGTGGTTAACACTGTGAGGTTAACACACTGAAACACATGGTCAAACAACAATTAACACACTGAAGCACACGGTCAGACTGTGATACAGTTCACCCCTAAGCTTTTGTCCTCCACCACATCCTTCTCCCTCCCCCAAACCAAAAAACATGTTTGCAAACTCATGACCGCATGAGTTGAGATATCTTGCGGTCTTACCTGTGTGTGAACAGGTGCGCAGGTTCCTGGATGGAACACCTGAAAACTGTACAGCCTTGTGTCCAACAGGGACGGTCACACTAACAGTGCTGATGGAGCATGTTCCCATGGCTACAGGAGCCAGCAGGACTGATGTGACCACGTTTCCTACTACAGGCATATCCAGCCTCACACAGACCCCCCACAGGCAGCCGCCCCAGTGTCTCGGCCAACAGCTGTGATCCAGACTGTAGTTTCTCCTTCACCTCTACAAGGATGACAGCTAAACTAAGAACCACCTTACAAAGTCAAATACATGCAGTATCAAAATATATATATATATGTATAAACCGTATTTGTATGTACAACAAAAAACACAGAAAGGAAAAAAACACTTCTGCACACATGGCAAGACTGGAAGCCACTGGAAACTCAAAGCCCCTTAAAAAGAGCTGGGGCATTAAGAGTAGTGGAAAGCAACAAAAATACCACTGTGGCTGTGATGAACATGGCTGCTGCATGGCCAGCAGGGGGCGGTGGTGAGAGAGGACACACAGGCTGTGATGTTGTGCTGGGCCAGTAGGGGGCAGCAGTGAGGACATACAGGCTGTGTTGCTAGGAGACAGCACTCAGGTAAGTGACTCACTCTAAGATGTGAGTGATCATCATGATTCACACACAATCCCAGTATGCCAACATTTTGAATGTGTGGCTGTGTGTGTCTGTGCAGGTGTGCATAATGTGTGTGTGAGTGTTTAGGTCAAGTGTATCAGCCTAAGTGAGAGTACATGTGAGTTTAGTTGTGTATGTTGGAGCATGCAGGTGTGCATGTGTGTATATGTGTGTGTGTGTGTGCATACAAGGGCGAAAGAGTGTCACTGTCACAGCTGCACATGGCAGTGGGAGCCGGTGTTGGTGTGTCACTGCGTCTCTGCAGAACAGCAGGGGGCGACACTGCGCTGGGCTGGGAGTGGGGGGTGAAAAAAAGCAGGATGCTACAAACACCCCTGAGTCTTCAGCCCAACCCCAAAGCTTAGCCATTTCCACATTTACACCTTTCAATCTGCCAGTCAGAACAAAAAAAATTTAATTAATTTGAGATCTGAGAGAGATTTTTTTCCTCAGTCAGATGCATATGGGGGCCAAAAGGTTGAATCTTAAGAAATTGTGTGTACAGAACAAGGACAGAATAAGAAATACAGGTAGTTCTTCTGGAAACGAGAGAAACATAGAAAAGTCCAGTTCAGTTTGGCTTCCTGGTGGTTGTGATAGTGAGCTTGGGGAGGTCTTTCCAGCGGATCCTAGCTCCTCTGTGGGAGAAACAGAGACGTTACATTACAGCCGTTTCACAAACGGTCTCATCCAGAGCGATGAGCACAGTTTACTTCAGTGTACACCCTATCTATTTACAGCTGGGTATTTGTAGGTTTAATTCAGATACAGCAGTGCTTAATTTTGGAGGTGAACCTGCAAAGCCACCAAACTGCTGCAGTACACTGCCACCCGTGGCTGACAGCTACTAGTGAGGAGCCCAAACTCACATGTGCACAGACATTTGACCTATGTTCAACATATGGCATCTAGTTAAAGTATATTTATCGCAACGATGGTTTCGTGCTGTTTTGTGCACTACTCTGTGAAAATGGTTTATTTAATTTATTTGATGTCGTAAAATAAGGAAAATAGTATAACCTTAACAATCAAAAATAATCTTTGCCGTACAATGCTCAGTAAGTAAGAGGTTTCCCGCCCATATATCATTTTTGCAGTGAGCTGGGTGTGTGACTGCACTGACCCCGGTGACCCTGGTGACCCCGCCTCACCTCGGCGCTCTGTCGCTGTAACTTGCGGGAGGATCCGTGCTCGTCTTCCCCTCCGGCCTCGCGTTCCGACTCCCGCTCCCTCTTCCCTCCCACTATGGTCAGACGGCCTGCAGCACCCAACACATGCACACTGTCAGCTGCTATTGGACACAGCCCACACACCATGAGCTGCTATTGGACACAGCCCACACACCATGAGCTGCTATTGGACACAGCCCACACACCATGAGCTGCTATTGGACACAGCCCACACACCATGAGCTGCTATTGGACACAGCCCACACACCATGAGCTGCTATTGGGACACAGCTGCCAGCCCACACACCATGAGCTGCTATTGGACACAGCCCACACACCATGAGCTGCTATTGGACACAGCCCATACACCATGAGCTGCTATTGGACACAGCCCACACACCATGAGCTGCTATTGGACACAGCCCACACCATGAGCTGCTATTGGACACAGCCCACACACCATGAGCTGCTATTGGACACAGCCCACACACCATGAGCTGCTATTGGACACAGCCCACACACCATGAGCTGCTATTGGACACAGCCCATACACCATGAGCTGCTATTGGACACAGCCCAAACACCATGAGCTGCTATTGGACAGCACACACTGTAAGACACTTTGGTTTAAAAAGCAGACTTCTAAGAGTAACTGTACAGTGAGTCTGTGTTCCAGTGTTGGGCAGTTTGGAGGTCTCTGCACTCAGGACTGCTGTGTGGGTGAGGGGCAGTATGAGGGGCAGTATCTGGGTGAGGGGCAGTATGAGGGGCAGTATCTGGGTGAGGGGCAGTATGAGGGGCAGTATCTGGGTGAGGGGCAGTATGAGGGGCAGTATCTGGGTGAGGGGGGGAGTATGAGGGGCAGTATCTGGGCAGTATCTGGGTGAGGGGCAGTATGAGGGGCAGTATCTGGGTGAGGGGCAGTATCTGGGTGAGGGGCAGTATGAGGGGCAGTATCTGGGTGAGGGGCAGTATGAGGGGCAGTATGAGGGGCAGTATCTGGTGAGGGGGCAGTATGAGGGGCAGTATCTGGGTGAGGGGTAGTATGAGGGGCAGTATCTAGGTGAGGGGCAGTATCTGGGGAGGGGAGTATGGGCAGTATCTGGGTGAGGGGAGGGGCAGTATCTGGGCGAGGGGCAGTATGAGGGGCAGTATCTGGGTGAGGGGCAGTATGAGGGGCAGTATCTGGGTGAGGGGCAGTATGAGGGGCAGTATCTGGGCGAGGGGCAGTATGAGGGGCAGTACCTGGGTGCTGTGGCACAGCAAACTCATGGGCAGTGGGAGGCTGGTGTAGCCGGTGGCTGGCCACGCCCATCATTCCCGGGGCTGAATCCGGCACAGTATGGAAGCCTGGGGGGGACAGAAAGGACAGGGAAGAAGCTGTGAGCACTTCACTACTTAGCTTACTGAGCTGAGATCCTATGAAATGGTTGGCAAGCTAGCTAGCTATACTAATAGTTATGTTAGAATGGTTTGTTTCAAATTAACATTGCCAGCTAGGTTCCTTTTCCAATTGCCATACAACTATTTAGCTGACTGGTTATCTGATTAAATTAGGTTATTATCCTAACTATGTATGATTTGTTTAATAAAAATTAATATTTTTATCTAGACAGCGTATTGAATAGCAATCTAGTCACTCATACTAATCTGATTAAATAGGCCCTATGTAGCTAGCCAGCCAGTAAGATAGGTAATAAATTAGCTAACTGGCTAGATTAATCAGATAGGAAGTCAACCAGCTAACTTCTATTCTATCTGGTACTATGCAGAACTAGGCCTCTTACACAGCCTGGGCATTTCCTGCTCGGAGCGCAGGGACAGTCTCTCACCATGCTGCTGCTGCTGCTGCACACCACTTGGTCCAGGTTGATTCTCACTGTCAAAGTTCAACAGGATGCTGCCGCTTCCGTTGCCACTGGCAACCGAGCTTCCCGATACTCCACCTGCTACTGCTCCTACAAAGGGGGAATGGGGAGTCAGCTTCATCCCTGTGTGTGTCTGAGGCTTAGTCAATTTGTGTCTGAAGCTCAGCTCAGTGTGTTGAGTGTTTGTGTCAGTGCAGTGTGTGTGAAGCTCAGTGTGGTGTATCTGAAGCTCAGTGTGTTGAGTGTTTGTGTCAGTGCAGTGTGTGTGAAGCTCAGTGTGGTGTGTCTGAAGCTCAGTGTGTTGAGTGTTTGTGTCAGTGCAGTGTGTGTGTGAAGCTCAGTGCGGTTCACTCACCGTGAGTCACTGTGGTCCCAGGGCTGCTGCTGCTGCTGCTGCTGCTGCTCTCCTGGTGAGTACGCCATCATTCCCCCATTCCCATTCCCGTTGTGATTGGTCGGCACAGAGGCCAGTAAGCCTGTCGAGGCAGAGAGGGCGTTAAACACAGGAGCTCAGAAAAGAACAGTAAGCACAAGGGATCAGCAAGCTATGTGCTAAAATAATATGTGCAAGGCATTGAGAAGCTCATGTGTGGCTCACGGCATCGGGACACTCACCCAGTCCTCGGTACCGGGACAGCTGCTGGTAGATCTGCTTCATCCTCTCGATGTTGAGGCGGCTGGCCTCGGCATGGTTGACCATGGGCTTGGGGTAGTGGACGCCGATGATGCACTTGGCGGCTGCTTGCACAGATTCTGGTGCGTTCCAGGGGTCATATATGTACTTGGCAGGGAAACCTCTGAGAACAGGTAAATATCGTCTGCAAGGATAGGGAGAGATTAAACCGCAAGTCTCATCATAAATACCACAGAAGCCAAAGAGCAGAGCTGCTTGTGGTGGAAGGAGAACCAAAAACACAGACTGAGTTTCAGTGTGCTGTCACATTCTTACACCCTGGAATGGCACTGAGAGTCTGGCTGCAAAAGGTGCATCGCAGGATTAAAGTACTGAGAGTACGTGCCAGAGACAAGGGGAAAGTTTGAATGACTGGAGGATATTAGCTGCATGTAAGCGGCTACAGACAAAAGCAACCCTGTACTCCAGTCTCTGCTCTATTTATACCCAAAGACACTGAAGAGGTAGAGGCTAAAGAGAGGAGGATCATTCTGCCACATCCCCTGGTGAAAGGGAGGCGGCTGAATCTGAAGCAGAAAAGTGGATGATCTTGTCTCTTTTAAAATCAACAACCTTTACAATCATTAACCCTTCTCAGTACAATAGCAACACAGTGTAAGAAATGCAAACAAAAAAAAACTCATATACATATTGAGAGAGAGAAAAAAAATCAACTTGTGGCTTTACAAACAAAGGAAACACTGGGAACAGACTTTCTCTTCAGTGTGTATCTATATATCAATATGTGAAAAGTATATTACATGCATCTACAAAGGGAAATGAGTCAGTTGATGGATTAATTATTTTAAAAATCCCTGCAAAGTAAATTTGTTTTGTGTGCAGGTCAGGGGCATCACCAGACCCTCATACGCCCCAGTAATAATTTGTTGAGCATCCACTAGTGCTAAAAGTCTACAACATCCCTGGTGCAGGTGCTTAGATATTGATATATTATAAATAATTAGCTGCTGGTGAGTTTGGCTAAAGAGTACACTGATGTATATGTTTGGTACTGTATATGTCATGACAGAGGTGATTTGAGTATATGATTTGAGGTGCAACAGAAGTAGGTCTGTCCCTTCAAGGAAGTGAATACCTGGTTAAAACAGCACTACGTTAAACAGGTACGTCCCCCAAAGAATCATCACTACTGGAATTGTGCAGGATAGCCACTGACATTCTTACATGGGGGATTTACAGCAGTATTTGTGTGGCCATGGTTAGTGAAGACATGATCATTTCCACACTGGGACAAAAACTGAACTGAACAGAACTGGATTCTATGATGATGGAGCTATGGAAAGGTTGTTCAAATTCGATAATGAGTAAAGAGGTGAGAGCCGTGCATTGCTTCTGGATGTTAACCACAGATGTCGTGTAGCTATGTCAGGCTGACGGTTGATAACAGTAGTCAGATGCTTGGGATATCTGGCTTTAGTAAAAACCTCCAGTTCTTTGTGTGCATGGCTTCCAGAACTCTCCATGGGAGGGAACTCCATAACAGGAGTTTTTAAATGCATTTAAAGGTTTTTGAGACCTCAAGTGACTATATCTGTGGGTGAAAATGGCCCTGATGAGGGCTCACTGGCCAGTCCTGCTGGGTCAGCGCTGACCATCACACACTGGTGTCCACCCGCGCCCGTCGCAAAAGAGCACAGCACGGTGGCAGAGCCAGGAGACTCAGAGAGGACGCTTACACCTTTAGCATTCAGCATGGGAGGAAGCACTTGCACCATGTACAGCATTCAGCAGGGAGTTAGCATTTTACCATGTACAGAATTCAGCATGGAGTTAGCGCTGTGCCATTTAAGGGCAGATCAGACTGAACGAGGTCCGCTCTATGAGGAGGTTGGAGTGTACAAGACAAGCGCAGCCACACAAACCCATCAGAGCAGGGGCTCTCAGCTTTGGGCGTGACGTCACAAGAGCTTGTTTATTTGTTGTTGTTGATGTTGTTTTTTTGGATTTCCAGGACAGGGAAAGGCCACCTACCTACTTGGTCCACCTTACCAGAGCCGGACAGAGGGTGTGCTTGATGTGGAGAGCCGCAGACGGACGCAGTTTAAACCCAAGGTCCTGCCTGCTTTGAAGGCTACGGAGATTCCTACTATAACACGCGTTAGCAGAGCAGAGGCAGTGACCCCAAACCTCCCACCCACTCCTCCCCGGCCCGCCCACCCCTCCCACCGCCCCCTGGCCTCCAGGCCAAACCCCCCCAAGATATGGGCTGGATAAGAGGTTCAGGTCCACTCCCTAACCCCTCCCACTGCCATTGGTCGCTTTTGAGACGACAGTGATCCCAAGCCAAAGCAGAGAAACCTGCTAACCGCGGAACGAGCTATGTGGCGATCTGCTCTTTGCTATTGGTCGACCCCCTCGTTTTGCCAAAAGGGACAGCAACCATTTCGCCAGGACTGCCGTCAGTCAGCCTGGTTTCAGCAGCCCATAACGGAGAGAGAGAGCCTGGAAAGTTCCCGAGAGTGAAGACAGTCCACTGAGGAGAAGAGACAGGTCTCCCCTCTCTAAACCATGGCCGGTTCTTACTCCAAGCCATTAACTTTCCTTTTATTAGGGTGGTCTCCAGCTGAGAAGTTCTTCCTCAAAGTACCGACATGCCGTTCACGTGGAAGGGCCAGCGTTTACTTCAAGCCAGGACTCCTCATTCTCTGGGAGAGGCAGAGACTGCACTGAATGGGCAGAATGCCATAAGGCATTTAGCAAAAAGGGCTCATGGGAAGTGAAGTCCAGCAGCCCCATCAGACATGCAGCAGAACGCTCAGCCCTGGACTTCCCCTTCCATTAGCCACCTCTGCCAAATGCTTTGTGGTGCTTTGCCCATTGAACACAGCCCGGGGTTAGCACTTCCTTACCAAGCGGTTCAGATCCCTTTTGATGAAATGAGACGCTACCAACACCAAAAACAGGCTACCGCAATGTGCCGTGAAAACGCTTCCACCCGATTCACAGTTAACAGGCCCCCAGATGCTTTGGCTGAGAATGGCTTTCGTCTTAAAAGCAATCAACCACAATTTACAAAGGGGAGAGAGAAAGCTGAACTTTTCACCCAATCCCCAAACCCCAAACAAAGACCAAACACATCAACAGAGGAGCCATCAGGCTGTAATCACTGGTACAAAAAATAAATATCACACTCACACACTAAAAACAAAATGGCCTCCCAGCCTGACACATGTCATCAAACCATTCTCACACAACAGACAGACAGAAGGGCTGAATTGAAAAAGTTCAGACTTTATCATACTACAATACTTAACAAAACCAAAAATAAAAAAGATCAACATCAACATCCATTTCCACTGCTGGACTGGCCTGAGAGGTGCACAAGCCCAAGATAATAAATAATAAAAGCTCTGGAGACACTGCAGAAATAAAGTAAGGTGACAAAACAGCATGAGCGAGAAGCAGCTTGGCTTTAGTGTTCAAGTTTCCTTCACAGGCTACAGGTGTGGAGCAGCACTTACCGGCCAGCCGGAGGCCTCCCTCCATCTCTCTCTCCGCCGTTCCCCTTTGGGTCTGCGGCTCTCCTGTGGCGAAGAAAGGCATGGCGCCCCACCCGCCCCCCCCCCCTGTGGTCTGTCCCCAAAGCAGGTCCTGCCAAAAACTGCTCAAGAAGGAGAGTTCCCAAGTACGCCTACCCACTGACCCAATACAGAACCTAACTAAAGCAGATTCACACGTTTTAACAGGCTGAAGGCTGATAGAGTTCATTAAGAGAAACACAAGAAATGAAGAATTGAAAGTAATCAGGTCCCATCTCCAATGTAGACATTAATCTAGCTACATCTTAATTTAAACAAAAAAATTACTACTATTCCACTAACCTCCCTTATTATTATTGTTTTGTTCTTGTTGAAGTAATTTGCTGTATAAATGCTAATAATAAAAAAAAATACAAAAATATTCAAAAATATAAAAAATCTATTTTTGCCATTACAAAAAGATAGGGGCCCTGTCATACACTTAATCTATAAAATTATCAGGAAATGGCAGTATAAAAAGGTATATATAATATCATAAAAAAAGAATACTGTTAACTACATTTACAAAATTAACTTTTGTATTTTTTGGAATATTTGGTTCTATATTTCAGCTCTTAGGCACACTGTCAAGCACTATAAGACTATTATATCTCAGTGATGCCAGCTCTGTCCCTAAATTATAAATTACTAAATAATAATTACACTGCAGAAAATGAACTATAGGTTCCCAACCAACAGGTATCTTATCTTAAAGCACTGACAACCGGAGGCAACCTCACCCAGGAGGCAGAATATTAACCATATATTTCTCAAAGAAATACACAAGAAAAATCAATTATTAAACTGCCCTAAAATGTGAATAGCAATAGGTTCCCGAAAGACCTGTAATGACGGCGCGTGATGGAACACAGGATCGCTTCAGCTCGTTTGGAAGAGATGAGCCTGATTAAACTATTCACACCCCTGTTATAGTGCAAGAAAACAAGGTTTTCTCTTGCTTCTGGAGAAAGGTGTCCCCTCTAGCTGCCTTCCTTGTCAGAAACATGTGGAGTCCCGATCGGTCAGTGTGTGCGTTCGTGTCCCTGCGCAGGATCAGCAGTGATCGCACGCCCGAAGCAGAGTTCCCATGAGTTGATTGGCCAGCAGCAGTGCGGGTGTGAGCGGGGTGGGGGGTTGGGGGTGTCAGTGAGGGGAGAGGAATACGAGGGTACTCACCTGATGAAGTCGCCGTTGGGGTCAGTGCGGCGGCCGAACCCCACCGGGCAGTAGCAGTGGAAGAACTGCTGAAAGAAGGAGCTGCAGGAGAGCCACATCCAGCTGCCGGCGTTCACACTCCAGTCAGCATCCAGCAGCAGCTCCTCAAACACCTGCGCAAAGACCGGAGCACAGTGGGGTCACCCAACAGGCACCAACAGGCACTCTCCACTCCACATACTGTCTAATGCCGATTGCACTGAAGTGCAGCAGATATCCTTAAACACTTGAGCCACTTCACTCTGACTTGTGTGACTCATCAACCAAATTTATTTTTCAACTTTATTTTTGTATTTTATAAAGAAACATAACAATACAACAAAACATAGTGGAACACACAGTTGATCACCTATGCATCCATACAGACATTATACTGATAGAACTACATCAATTCATACAGTAACGGATCAGTAATCATCTGGTGAGGTCCAACAACCAAATGTGCCGTCACTTACCTGAGAGCACCAATCCCAGTGCACAATGCAAATTAATTAAACTATACAGCTGCACTAAAACTGAGCAACTGGAGTGGCCGGATTTAAATCAAGATTCATAATCCCCTCCTCCCAACAGCCCCACCCACCCAGAGCCTTACCTCTCCCCATAGCCCCACCCACTTACCCAGAACCAGACCTGTCTATTCCCACCCACCCAGAGCCTTACCTCTGCCCATTTCCCTGCCCACACACCCAGAGCCCCGCCCCTATCAGAGCCCCGCCCCCACCTTCATGCCCTCCTCCCAGCTGATCCACAGGTCGCCGCGGGTGAGGAAGCAGGCCACGGCGTGCCGGGCCAGGTGGTGGATCCAGCCCTCCTGCCGCAGCTGGGTCATGATGGCATCGATCCAGGGGAACCCAGTTTTGGCCTCGGCCCACTTGGCCAGTGCCTCGGGGTTGCGGTCCCAGGGGATGCGCACGCAGATGGGGTTCCCCTCCATCTTGTCAAAGCGCGGGTTGGTGGTGGCGGCCGTGTAGAAGAACTCGCGCCAGAGCAGCTGGCCATACAGGGAGAGCGGTGGAGAGCTGTTCTTCTTCACCTGGAGAACACAACGTTCACCCAAAGACATAAAACACACAGTTTTACCTGCTACAGACATTAACACAACCCCGAGTGCTCTGCTAAACAAGACAGCTTTCCCCAGATTCAGACAAGTCAGGTCAATAAATCCCAATGCAGAGACACCTACTTATGCAAGCACTTGTCATTTGTTCCACGTTTTTCCAACACCTAAAGTTACAATGGTTAAAAGTGAATATATTAATGCGTATGAGATCCAGCCACACTGATTGATGGGAATAGTGTAGTGTAGAGGTTGTGCCAGTGACATTAAAGTCGCACCTTTCGGTACAGGTCGGTGAGTTTGAAGTAGAACAGGCGGCAGGAGAGGCAGCCGAAGCGGAGGTAGGGGCTGAGGCCAGTGGGGCTCGCCAGCAGCGAGTTGGCGTTCATTCTGGGTCTCTCGAAGTTCGCCACCCACGCCTGCCAGACAGAGGGACAGAGAAAGACAACAGGACAGGGACCATCAGCTCAGTGTCAGCAGAAATCTTTTAAAAACTTAAGTTTCCACACCTGCTTCCAGGTATTATTAATTTTCCTACTGCCTTGTTTTATTACTGTTATATTTTATGTCCATTTTGTCATTTTTTATTTCCTTTTATGACATTGATCACTTCAATGACCTTTATTTTCTTATCATGTGTTGTCTTGCATGTTTGTTTGTCTTTATTATTCCTTTTGTTTTATTCCTGGCACACAGGTTTTCTGTTATGGTGCGGAAGCGAATCCACTCCTTTCCTTTCAGAAGACTCACAGTCTTTGAGTTTATCATTTGCAAAGGACAAAGTGATGTAGGGACAGTGTCCTTTCATTTCCTGTTCATTTGCAGGTCACTGGTCAGTGTTTTGGTGGAGACTCCACTCACCTTCCGTTCCAGGTGTCTCTCTATCCTGGTCAGGGCCTCGGTCTCTCCGCCCGGCCACACTGCTGATGGTAGCCCCTCTGTGTCGAACCCTGCTCACAGAGGAAGCACAGCTACACTCAATGCAAGAGCAAATCCCATAATGCAAAGCTAAACTCAGCACTCATTTCACCAGCAATTCAACACAAACAGTAAGCACGACTCACCCAGCTCCTCCAGTGAGGGTACCCCGTATTTTTCTGCATGGTCATCGGAGACGGGGTGACACAGCGGCCCATGAAGGCGTCGGACAGTGGCTCGACGGGGGGCTCGGGGGGGTCCATGCGGCTGATCAGGGTCTGGAATCGCTTGTAGGTAAGGGGGGGCTGGCCCCCGTTCAGCTCGATCACCCTGGAAACAAAACCAGCAGCAGTGAGGAGCCATCCTATCTGTGACAGCACCCCAGCAGCTCTGTGAAGCGGGACTGTGCTTAGCAGGAGAAAAAACCTGTACCATACCCAGAGGGCCGCAGTGTCTGGCAGGTTTTAGTGGTCTTGTTTCAGTGCTCTCTCTTCAACTGATCAGTGACCTTCACTTTATCAGTCTAGTGCTGAGACACACCAGACCCCAGCGCACACTGCAGCCCTCCAGGTGTTATTGGCGCATTTCCTATGGTGAGGTATTTTGGGGGTGTTTCTTACCTGTCCAGGTCATAGAGAGTGTGTGAGGTCTTGATGCACACCTCTACCCCAGCTTCCATCGCCAGCTTCTTGATGGCAGCATCCCGTTCTTTGCCAAAAGGTTCCGAGTCGTACTCAAAGGTGAGACGTGTTATCTTCCATTCCTGAAGAGGCAGAACACACTCATACTCCCATACTTCAGGAAAGGGAGGAGTTATCAGGCACACTGAAGCAGGAAGGGAGGGGGAGGAGTTATGAGGCACACTGAAGCAGGAAGGGGAGGAGTTATGAGGCACACTGAAGCAGGAAGGGGAGGAGTTATGAGTCAGACCGAGCACGCTGAAGCAGGAAGGGGAGGAGTTATGAGGCACACTGAAGCAGGAAGGGGAGGAGTTATGAGTCAGACTGAAGCAGGAAGGGGAGGAGTGGTAGGACAGATTGTGCAGGAAGGGGTTGAGCTACAAGGCAAATGGCTGGAGGAGCGGGGCTTACCTTGAAGAGGCGGGGGAAGACATTAGCTGGCTGGCCTCGGATGACAAAGAGGCGAGAATTGAGTTTGCGGAGGCTAGCGTCCAGATCTTCCAGGCACTGCAAGAGAAACCTGAGGGAGAGGAGACAGGAAATGACATCACAGCAGAGCCTCAAACAGACAGGAACACAGATGGGTTGGTGAATTCTGACTCTGGGTCCTACAGACCTCCCCAGCCCCAGCACGGCTCATCCATGGTGGGAATGCACCAGGCCTGAAGGGGTCACCCATGAGCGAGGACCTGACCTTGGCTTGGCGCTGCACCGGGGTGGGAAACCCTGGCTTTAGAAACCAGCAGTAATACCATGTATTTGTTCCCTCCCGCCCAACACTGTTTATTTTACTAATTAGCTTCTGTTGTGCAAACAATTTCTTTCCGACCAGAGATATCACATCCCGGGAAGTGGCCAGAGCTGTGGGTCTGAGCTGAGCTGCTTTGACCTGGCTCTAAGTCTGCAAGCCTCACACATGCTTCTGTGGGGTTTATCAAAGGCTTACATGAATTGTACTAAACAGTCATATCCTTGTGATACACAGGCCTGAAATCTTGTTATTCATTTAAACATGCTCATGAAGAAATTACTAATAATGATATTAGTGTGTTGTTCTTTTAACTGATTAATCAATCCACAGAATGTGGCTGATGATCAAAACAAACTACTCCAGTCCCACACATGACACAGTGCTGGAGAGGTACAAAAGTGAAAATGGCTGAAGCCCCACTCACTGGGGGGGGGGGCATGTGAGGGTGGCATGGAGGCCTGAAGGACCCCAAAACAGAAGCGCTGAAGGAGGTGGGGCAGAGGGGAGCTCAGCGCGTCTCCCTCCATCTGTCTGTATTCCTGGCTCTGTGCGTCACATGGACGCTGGTACAGGCCCTCCACCGCCCATCGCCCAGAGCGCCCTGACGCAATTCGCTCTCCGCGCTGTCCGTGTGCCACTGAGAGATGCACTTACTCCTACGAGCGCAGAGTGGGTCTGAACAGGGCTTCTATTATTCCATCCTTCAGGTTGCATTAGTGAAGAGCAGCTTTGTCAGTGTTTATGGTTCACACACACGCAGTGAACACAGATAAGCATGAGGCCATTCCACGTGCTCTACAGCAGGGTATCAGCTCAGACATGCTCTCCATCACTCAGCCAATCACAAACCCTGTTTCTCCTTACTCAGCCAATCATAAACCCTGTTTCTCCTTACTCAGCCAATCACAAACCCCGTTTCTCCTTACTCAGCCAATCACAAACCCTGTTTCTCCTTACTCAGCCAATCATAAACCCTGTTTCTCCTTACTCAGCCAATCATAAACCCCGTTTCTCCTTACTCAGCCAATCATAAACCCCGTTTCTTACTCAGCCAATCATTAACCCCGTTTCTCCTTACTCAGCCAATCGTAAACCCCGTTTCTCCTTACTCAGCCAATCATGATCCCCATTTCCATTGTCTTAGCCAGTCCTGATTAAGTCTCTTCTCACTACCACACTGGCCACACTGGCCATGTATTTAGTTCCAGAAATTTCCAAAGAAGGCCTTAATGACTTCTGGATTTTCAAGCCAACTTCTACCCTCAGTTATTTAAAGATCCCAATCATTTCAGTGATCTGATACTTTTGCCACGTTCCTCTTGATAACCCCCTGAAAAAATGCTGAAGACTGCCCTTACGTTCCTGAATGAAATGTAAAGCGGTCAGATGTGTGTGTGAACTGGCTTCTGCGTCTCTCTCAGAGCTCCTCCATCCCTCATCTCACAAGGTATGGGGAAAACATCACCAAATGACGCAACTGAAAACAGTTGTTGCTCTGGCAACAGCTAATGGGGATTGCAGCAAACCAATACACACACACAAAAACAAACAAAATAAGATGCTAAATTTGTCATAAGAACAGGAACTTCAGGCTGAGAAGATCTTCAAGGAGTGGTTTTGCCATAGGAGTAGGAGGACAAGAACCGGAACACACCACAGAAAAACACACAAGAAACAGATCCAGACAAACAGAAAAACACACAGAAAGACAAAGAAACACAAACTCAGAGAAATGTAAAACAGAGCTGAAAAACACTACAGACTCAGATGATCAGACACCACACAGAGACACAGGTGCACAGAGACACTGGGGAACGCTCTTAGAGGGATACACACAAACACACACTAGTTGTGTTGCCAAACACCCTGTACAAAAGCACAGGACCCATTAAATCCAGGCCTGAGAATGGGAAACCAGGGAAACCACGGACAGGCAGACTCTCAGTGGATAACCTCCACCAGACCCTCATCACAGTGTCATGAAAAACAGCTGCTAATTGGCTGAGGTTGAGGTTATGTCACTGCCTGGGTAAGTGTGTCACAGATTACACAGAGACACTCACACTATGCAGTATTCATTCACGGATAAATCAGACATCAAAAGCTAACAGGCAACCTGCTGAGAGAAGCAGGAACCGCCGCCCCCCTGTCAAAACCCTGAGCACAAATGGGGCTGTGACCGCAAACCGAAGGGCCTCACCAGTGGCCGAAATGTTCAGTACAGGCTTGAAGGCTGGCGCTGACGCACGCTGCCCACTCCAGAATTCCTCCTACCTCCGGTCCCCCTGCAGCATTCACCCATCAATGCCAACCTACCAGAGGCTATGCCGATACCACACCAACGTTTCCTCAATCAGAATTCAAAACACTTCATTTCTGTATTTTTAAATGCCCAAAAAAGCCAGCTTTTAACAAGGTCAGACCACATACAAATAAACACAATGTGGAAAATGTTGATGATGGCAAAACGGTACAATGGTTAAGGAGCTGGGCTTGTAGCTCAGCGGTTACAGTGTAATATAATGGTTAGGAAGCTGGGCTTGTAGCTCAGAGGTTACAGTGTAGTGTAATGGTTAGGGAGCTGGGCTTGTAGCTCAGAGGTTACAGTGTAGTGTAATGGTTAGGGAGCTGGGCTTATAGCTCAGAGGTTACAGTGTAGTATAATGGTTAGGGAGCTGGGCTTGTAGCTCAGAGGTTACAGTGTAGTGTAATGGTTAGGGAGCTGGGCTTATAGCTCAGAGGTTACAGTGTAGTGTGATGTTAGGGAGCTGGGCTTGTAGCTCAGAGGTTACAGTGTAGTATAATGGTTAGGGAGCTGGGCTTGTAGCTCAGAGGTTACAGTGTAGTGTAATGGTTAGGGAGCTGGGCTTGTAGCTCAGAGGTTACAGTGTAGTATAGTGGTTAGGGAGCTGGGCTTGTAGCTCAGAGGTTACAGTGTAGTGTAATGGTCAGGAGCTGGGCTTGTAGCTCAGAGGTTACAGTGTAGTGTAATGGTTAGGGAGCTGGGCTTGTAGCTCAGAGGTTACAGTGTAGTATCATGGTTGGGAGCTGGGCTTGTAGCTCAGAGGTTACAGTGTAGTGTAATGGTTAGGGAGCTGGGCTTGTAGCTCAGAGGTTACAGTGTAGTGTAATGGTTAGGGAGCTGGGCTTATAGCTCAGAGGTTACAGTGTAGTATAATGGTTAGGAGCTGGGCTTGTAGCTCAGAGGTTACAGTGTAGTGTAATGGTTAGGGAGCTGGGCTTGTAGCTCAGAGGTTACAGTGTAGTGTAATGGTTAGGGAGCTGGGCTTGTAGCTCAGAGGTTACAGTGTAGTATCATGGTTAGGGAGCTGGGCTTGTAGCTCAGAGGTTACAGTGTAGTGTAATGGTTAGGGAGCTGGGCTTGTAGCTCAGAGGTTACAGTGTAGTGTAATGGTTAGGAGCTGGGCTTGTAGCTCAGAGGTTACAGTGTAGTATAATGGTTAGGAGCTGGGCTTGTAGCTCAGAGGTTACAGTGTAGTATAATGGTTAGGGAGCTGGGCTTGTAGCTCAGAGGTTACAGTGTAGTGTAATGGTTAGGAGCTGGGCTTATAGCTCAAGAGGTTACAGTGTAGTGTAATGTTGGGAGCTGGGCTTGTAGCTCAGAGGTTACAGTGTAGTATAATGGTTAGGGAGCTGGGCTTGTAGCTCAGAGGTTACAGTGTAGTATAATGGTTAAGGAGCTGGGCTTGTAGCTCAGAGGTTACAGTGTAGTATAATGGTTAGGGAGCTGGGCTTGTAGCTCAGAGGTTACAGTGTAGTGTAATGGTTAGGGAGCTGGGCTTATAGCTCAGAGGTTACAGTGTAGTGTGATGGTTAGGGAGCTGGGCTTGTAGCTCAGAGGTTACAGTGTAGTATAATGGTTAGGGAGCTGGGCTTGTAGCTCAGAGGTTACAGTGTAGTGTAATGGTTAGGGAGCTGGGCTTGTAGCTCAGAGGTTACAGTGTAGTATAGTGGTTAGGGAGCTGGGCTTGTAGCTCAGAGGTTACAGTGTAGTGTAATGGTCAGGGAGCTGGGCTTGTAGCTCAGAGGTTACAGTGTAGTGTAATGGTTAGGGAGCTGGGCTTGTAGCTCAGAGGTTACAGTGTAGTATCATGGTTAGGGAGCTGGGCTTGTAGCTCAGAGGTTACAGTGTAGTGTAATGGTTAGGGAGCTGGGCTTGTAGCTCAGAGGTTACAGTGTAGTGTAATGGTTAGGGAGCTGGGCTTATAGCTCAGAGGTTACAGTGTAGTATAATGGTTAGGGAGCTGGGCTTGTAGCTCAGAGGTTACAGTGTAGTGTAATGGTTAGGGAGCTGGGCTTGTAGCTCAGAGGTTACAGTGTAGTGTAATGGTTAGGGAGCTGGGCTTGTAGCTCAGAGGTTACAGTGTAGTATCATGGTTAGGGAGCTGGGCTTGTAGCTCAGAGGTTACAGTGTAGTGTAATGGTTAGGGAGCTGGGCTTGTAGCTCAGAGGTTACAGTGTAGTGTAATGGTTAGGGAGCTGGGCTTGTAGCTCAGAGGTTACAGTGTAGTATAATGGTTAAGGAGCTGGGCTTGTAGCTCAGAGGTTACAGTGAAGTATAATGGTTAGGGAGCTGGGCTTGTAGCTCAGAGGTTACAGTGTAGTATAATGGTTTGGGAGCTGGGCTTGTAGCTCAGAGGTTACAGTGAAGTATAATGGTTAGGGAGCTGGGCTTGTAGCTCAGAGGTTACAGTGTAGTGTAATGGTTGGGAGCTGGGCTTGTAGCTCAGAGGTTACAGTGTAGTGTAATGGTCAGGGAGCTGGGCTTGTAGCTCAGAGGTTACAGTGTAGTATAATGGTCAGGGAGCTGGGCTTGTAGCTCAGAGGTTACAGTGTAGTATAATGGTTAGGGAGCTGGGTTTGTAGCTCAGAGGTTACAGTGTAGTATAATGGTTAGGGAGCTGGGCTTGTAGCTCAGAGGTTACAGTGTAGTATAATGGTTAGGGAGCTGGGCTTGTAGCTCAGAGGTTACAGTGTAGTGTAATGGTTAGGGAGCTGGGCTTGTAGCTCAGAGGTTACAGTGTAGTATAATGATTAGGGAGCTGAGCTTATGACTCAAATATTGCAGGTTTGACCCCCAAGTAAGACACTGCTGTTGTACTCTTGAGCAAAGGTACTTATCCTGAATACCTCCAGTAAATATCCAGGTGTATAAATGGATTATGTGTTTAAAATACATGTAAGCCGTGTAAGTCAGAGTGGGTAAAAGCACCTGCCAAATGGGGGTAATGAAAATGTGGAGTCTGAGCTGGCTCTCTGGAGCTCCATGGTTACTGGAAGGGGGCTAAGCATGACTGAGAGATATACAGGTAGCTGCAGGCAGGAATGGGAGAATGAGGCTTCATGACACTCCAAATGGGTGGAGCTACCATACGCTTCCAATGGACCAATCACTGGGGCTTGAAGGCAGAGAGTGCTGTGCAAACTCAGAGACCTGACACAGACAGCAGCACAGCTGGGGCCAAAGGCAGGACAGTGTGGATATACATCCAGTACTTTCAGCCTCATTTCTAATGCATTGGTGACCCGTTTTCCATCTACTGAGGTCCACAGACCTAACAAGTAGCAAGCTGGCTGCTATGTTCTCTGCACTCTGCTATTTTATTGCTGGTTTTCCAATACTCTATACATTGTTCTTGGGATTGATAAATGTCAGACATTATCAGTACTGCCAAAATTGTTCTGTGTTACTGATAAGTGAAGCTGAAAAATCTCACTTGCTTTATCAGTAAACTTTTAGTTTATTCTGTTTGATTGACAGGGACAGATACATATAAACTGTAGATTTAACGCAGTGTACCAAAATGTCACTAGCTTGTGCTGCTTTACACTGCTTGTCCCTAGGCTGGACTGGCGAAAACACACACATAAAAACAGTTTTGTGATGCGACACTAGAAGGCTTGGGCGGTGTTTAGTTATTCATGCCTTACAAACATACACCGATGTACACGGTAAAACCGTTTTTTCGTGACAGAACTGCTTTTGTCGGAAACAACGACGTCCTGGTTCGCTCTCTGTTCTGAACTGGCTCGGTAGTTTAATTCAACTGTTTTTTTTTTTTTAAACGCAGCTTAGTTAACAACTCGCGCTACTAGAGTTGCGTTTAAAGTGAAAAGCAGTTATTAAACTACCTTGCTAACCAGACCTTACTTTAATTTTACATGTTAATGTTGTCTTTGTTAAACCGGTCTTCTTGCAGGTCATTCTTGTATTGGTAGGTAACTAGCAGTCACTTTAATTCATTCACCTGTCTATCGAACCTTCGCAGGTAACCGTCACTGTAATTCATTCACCAACTACCAGCTAGCTATAGCTACCCTTATAAACGCTGCTGGTGAACGCTGCGTTCAAAAAAAATTGAAAGAAGCCAGACACATTCTTATGATATTATTCTTGACAATAAAATGTAACACTGTGTGCTTTTACGGTCAGTTTTAGCCCAGTGAAATGTCTAGAAAGGCCTGGAGTGGCCGCTAGAGAGCGACGAGACCAATGAATGGAGCCAGCTTACCCCCGTCTTTAGCTGGGCTAGGAGTCAAATACCCACTCACAGGGCTCATGCTACCTTGGCTTTAACTTCCTGACATTAAAAACCACCTGGCCCCATCTTCGTAATCGTAGACAGCAAATGGCAGCATGTAAGCATCTTATCAGGTCCTGGAAGAAGGTGGATAAAGCCTTCAGCAGGCTGTGGGGCCTTGCAGGACCTGAACTGTTTTCCTAAGCTATACGGCTTTCCTCACTGACAGGCTATTATCATTAACCTGCTCACAAACCACGGCCCTTATGCCATTCACAGCCTGTGGGCCCCATTCACACACTCTCACAGTACTCTCACAGTCCATTTGTGGGGGGATAAGCTGGCTATTTCAGCTGATAAAACCAGCCCTTCTGTACAATAGCAGCTGCAAGGGGCACCTGTCATAGCTGTTGGTGCTCAAAGCGGTGAGGAGGAGGAGGAGGAGAAGAAGGAGGAGGAAGAGGAGGAGGAGAAAGGGAGACCGGTGGCCACTGTGAAGGTTAGACTCAGATCAGCCTCCTTTTCACTCCACGTACTCCTCTCTCACACTCTCTCTTCACTCCTCTTAATGAGCACTCTCTGTCCCACCAAACCCCTGCCTCTTGTCCTAGAGACTCATTCAGGCAACTCCTGCTTCCCCTTCTCACCTCCATAATGTAGGTGTGACAGCGGAGAGGAACTCTTCACGTCCCTACAAGCCTCTCCACTCCAGCGTAGGCTTCTCTGCCAGCACTTAACATCCACTATTTACTTTCGTCCCGGGTGTGTAATTAGACTTGAGTTTGAGCAGCGGGTGCAAGAAAAACAAACCAAAAAGTACATCCAGATCTATCAGGGCCATCTGAGGAATGTGCACTTTCTGTCTCATGGGGTATATCAAACCACAATCTGCCCATTAACCCAAAGAAATGGAATGTCCCTGTTCAGTCAGTACAAAGTACACAGTGTTTTACTTCAGTTACTCTCAATTAGAAAAGGTGATTGCTTTATTTGTACCACTAACATCATTAAATAAAGCACATTAATTAACTTCTATATCATTTAAATTCTCATCTCATCATGTTCATACGTTGGCCAGAAATTTATCCTACATACTATGAGTAACATTCTCCTCCAGAATTTCAAAGAGATTCCTGGGTTTTTTTTAAATCCTAAATCATATATTCTTAAAATTGAAATCATTTTTTTCATAACTGGTAATCAATTTGAATAGAAATAATTGGACTGAAAATTATTTAAATTCAAAATACATTTTAAGTTATTCTGATGTGTTCTTATTTTTTTAAATCGATTTTCTGCATGTTAAAAATGGGTTCAGAACATATGAAAGGCAACATGGTCTTTCATAAGCAATAGATCACAGACTGTCATACAGGTACCAAGGCCCACAAAACCAACACTGTCCAATGTCAAGCTGCAGTACCACCAACAACCTGTAGAGGGCCCTCCTTAACAGTAGACAAGCCTGTGAGAGGGAAATATCAGCAGACAGAAGTAACACAATTGGTCCTGAAGTCCTTAAGGCAGAAAGCATTTCAACTCCAGTTTCCTTTTCATGAATGCGTATCAGTACAGAGCACTGTAGCCATGTATGTACAAATGTGTACAGAGTTATTTGTTTAAACACATTATATAGTATGCAAGCGCGCACGTGCACACACACACACACAAACTGAAAAAAATTGGTGTTTTGTTGAATTTTGTGGGTGTATTTTATATTTATTAATATATACAAATGGTTATTTTCACAGTAATGTATGAGAGCATGGTGATGACAGCGGAGCACCAGTCAGGAGGTCACGTCACCTAACTCACCGAAAGATTACGCTGGAGATGAATGACCAGGGAGGACACTTACACAGCATATGTGCTGCACTTTTAGCTCTGCTTAGGGGTGCTTTACTGAAAGCTGCCTCTCAGCAGGCTAAGTTGGGTGGCAGTGCAGCCTCACCAAGAAAGAAAATCTGTCCATTCACACAATCCCCCCAACCATTCACACACTCTGTCCATTCACTGTAAGCTGGCTATTTCTGCAGATAAAACCCGTCCTTCTGTCGAGGAGCAGCTGCAGAACGCACCTGTCTGTTAGCAGTGCTCTGAGTCTGACACTTCTGCTCAAAGGGAAGTATCAGCTTCTGCAGCGCTTACTGGCTGCCACTAGGGGTACCGTGCCAATGGAAAGCATGAAATTGCACTAAACCACATGGTTGGACCTCAGATCAGCTTGTGTGTTTGTGTGGGTATTCATGAGAGAGAGAACACACCGCCTCTACAGCAAGCTGGAGGCAAAGGGAGTCACAAACACAAACTTCCTAGTTGTACAGATTTATGGTGTAAATCTGAGGGGAGGTGGGGTCAGACCCAAGGTTCACTCATTTTTGGTTCAGTTTCAAAAACATTGTGACTCCCAAGAATAAGTTCCATACTCAAATTGGACACACCCAATAATACTGGCAACTAATAAGGCTGGTCAGTTTTTGTTTTTATTTCTGAAAGAGAAATATGGATAGGCCACCCAGAGGGGAGGCATAATGGAGGAGAGGATAAGGGGCAGGATGGAGCAGCATAGCTGGGATGGAGTGTCAGGATGCAGGGTCCTAGCCTATCCCTGCTCACCTCATAGTCACACTGACTTCCCCACACTCTGGTCAGCTCACGGTCACACCCCCTGCCTGCCCCATATCTCTGTGCTGCCGGCTGTCTGTGGAGACTCAGACAGAGTCTGCTGACTGTCTCCCGCCAAAGCCCGATTACCAGAGACCACAAAGCCCTGCCTGCTCCCAATCCTCACAACACACACACACACACACAGACACAGACACACTCACACACTCACTCACTCACTCACTCACTCACTCACTCACTCACATCACTCACTCACTCACTCACTCACTCACTCACCTCACTCACTCACTCCACTCACTCACTCACTCACACACACTCACACACACACACACACACACACACACACACACACACACACACACACACACACTCACACACACACACACACACACACACACACACACACACACACACACACACACACACACACACACACACACACACACACACACACACTCCCACTCCCACACACACACTCACACTCACACTCACACTCACACACACACACACTCCCACTCCCACACACACACTCTCACACACACTCATACACTCACTCACTCACTCACTCACTCACACTCACTCACTCACACACACACACACACACACAGGGCACACACACACACGAAACACATCACACACATCACACACACAAAATGTAACTATTGTTACCTGATCTCATTATTGCTTAACAGCCTCTCCTGTCCTAACTTTTAAAGGTTAAAGGTCACATACCACCTGTTCCTTAAACCAGGTACACAGAGAAACAAATATTCATCCAGGATTCAAACCTGCGGCTCTTTACTGAGGAGCTCAGCCAGGTCCCAGCCTGGGAAAACAGGCTTGGGGAGAGACATGCAGAGGAATGGAGCTGCTTTTCACTCTCCCCTAAATCTCACAGCCAGGAGCACAGTGAGCCACTTCCAGACCAGCCTGCGGCCCCCCAGCACCAGGGCTGGGGCCCAGTGCTTTAGGTAATGACCCAAGAGAGCAGATGACGAAAACCCCGCGCCTTGCCCCCCTCCCAGGGCAGTCTGGGTCACGGGCGGCGCATTCCACCCGTGCGGGCCTGACAGGCACGTTTCCTGGCCAGCCGCCAGGTCATACATCAGCGTTTATATAAGTGTCCTGCCCCAGATCTTGCTGCGCGTGCGCGGCTGCGGGGGAGGGGTGTTTAGCCCAGTAACCTGGTTTCAGCACAGCCGCAGAGCATGCCGTCTCTGGGAGGGGACTCCAGCTGCTGCTGCTGGCCGAATAACCAGCCAAGATTCTCCAAGAAAAAAAAAAAAAAAAAAAAAACGAAGTGCAACAATGACCTGCAGCTTTGATCACATTTTACTTTAAGTTTCAGACAAAGGGGAAGGAAGGGAGGTGAGAGAGAGAGAGAGAGAGAGAGAGAGAGAGAGAGATGGAGAGAGAGGGAGGAGAGGGAGAAAAGAGCTCATTTAACTCATGCAGGTTTCTGCAGCCAGCAAAGAGGACAAAAATTTGGGAAAAACAGGTGTCAAGACAGAAGTCCAGACCCAATCCAAAAATGAGTCACAGAAGCAGCACAACGTTCGTAACAGATAAACGCTCCTATCAAAGGCTGGCTGTCCCTTTACGCTCCATTTCTATTTGTAGGCCTTGGCCTGGATGAGCAGATAAACAAACATAATGACGCCACAGAAGGACAGCTTCATTATACAGACCTTCCACAGGTTTCCTAGCAACCTTCTCCATCCTCCTAAATCCATCTCTTAAGATAAAAACATCAACACAGGGTTTGAAAAAATGCCAATCTCTATATTTAAATGTATGAGATAACACAACCACAGTCCTTACTGATATTCAGCATTCAGAAAACTGCAGGGGACTATGGCAACCATTACCTAGCATCAGGTATGAACTCCATCACACCGTTACAGCATGCTGGTGGAGTGCAATCAGCACTGGCTATCCTTTCACAAACAAGCAGCACTCATAATGCAGCAGTGCATTGTTGGATATGGTGAGTTTCTTTCTGCAGGCGATGGGTTGTCCTGAGTGACTTTAAAAACACAACAACATAAGACAGGGATGTGCACACCTTTGTGCTTTTGTTGCCTTATGATAGCTGGGAATATCTAAAAAAAAAAAAAAAAAAAAAAAATTAAATTGCCCCCTTTTTGGTAGAGCCACTGCCCCTCCTGCACAGTACCAGTAACGCTGCGGAGGAAACTCCTGCACAGTACCAGCAACGCTGCAGAGAATTCTGACCTGGGATCAGGATTCATCTCAGGCTCAGAGACCTGGGATCAGGATTCATCTCAGGCTCAGAGACCTGGGATCAGGA
This sequence comes from Albula goreensis, assembly GCA_022829145.1. NCBI lineage: Eukaryota > Metazoa > Chordata > Actinopteri > Albuliformes > Albulidae > Albula > Albula goreensis. Next base: position 36,710,543 of record CM040752.1, on the reverse strand, counting down.
TTCATCTCAGGCTCAGAGACCTGGGATCAGGATTCATCTCAGGCTCAGAGACCTGGGATCAGGATTCATCTCAGGCTCAGAGACCTGGGATCAGGATTCATCTCAGGCTCAGAGACCTGGGATCAGGATTCATCTCAGGAGGGAGCTATGAGTGATTCACAAATAATTCAATGATTAACTTATCAGCCGGTAACAGTGGAGTCTACTGTGATGAAGCATAAGGAGAACAGCCAAGCTAACTGAACGCAATTGTGCAACTGTAAAAAGTGAAAAGCATTCAGGGGAAAACAATGATGCTCATGTTGAAAGAGAAACACTGCAGGTAGTTAATTTCATGCAGATAGACCTGTTTTAGCATCAAACTGACCCTAAACTTTCACCTCTGTGCACCACAAACTGAGATATTTTTGCCAGCAGGACAGCATCAGTATGGTGGGGCAGCACAGTCCAGGGGAAGTACCCCTGAGTGTGTAGTGAAAGAGCGCTCTTTATTGGGCTTTACTGCTGCTCCCTCATGGTGGAGCATCTCTGTCACGTGCTGCTACAGGTGCCTCTGCCTGCAGCTCACACCTTCCCCCATGCTGGCACCAGAGTGGGCCGGCGCTCCCTGTGACTCACCCTGGAGCTCTGACTCATCTTCACTCTGCATTTCTCACACAGTAAGATGGGTCAAACAGGAGCAGCTCCTGGGCTGAAGACAGGAGCAGTGTTGCCTGTAGCATGTCCACTAATGTTAAAGACAGGAGCAGTGTCACCTATAGCATGCCCGCTAATGCTAAAGATGGGAGCAGTGTAACCTATAGCACATCTGCTAATGCTAAAGACAGAAGCAGTGTAACCTATAGCATATCCGCCAATGCTAAAGATGAGAGCAGTGTAACCTATAGCATGCCCGCTAATGCTAAAGACAGGAGCAGTGTAACCTAAAGCATATCCACTAATGCTAAAGACAGGAGCAGTGTAACCTATAGCATGTCTGCTAATGCTAAAGACAGAAGCAGTGTAACTTATAGCACATCTGCTAATGCTAAAGACAGAAGCAGTGTAAAACCCCTAGCATGTCCGCTAATGCTAAAGACAGGAACAGTTTAGCCTATAGCATGTCTGCTCTTGCTGGAGACAGGAGCAGTGTAAACTGTAGCATACCCGCTAATGCTAAAGACAGACACAATGAAACAAACAGCACTGCTAAAAACATAAGTAGCATCACTGCTAAAGACAGTAACAGTGCGTTAGGAGTATATTAAACGTCTCAGGGGCTGACAGCCAGAGTAGGGCACTCAGGCCCTTACACCTTAGTGTGTGGGAAACCACACAAAATCAGTGTACTGTACTGTTGTTTTAGCAATCAAGAGCTCAATGGTAAAATGTCTGGGATCAGATGCCAAAGACTGAGGAAAAATCAATGCCAAACGGGGCCATCAGGCACTGCATTTAGAAGCTCAGTATTTCTGCTAAAGTTAGAATGTTTCCTGGACAGGGTCAGGCTCCCTGGGAAGGGGTGCATTGTGGGAAGCCCTGCACTCAAGGTTGGAGGTGCGCAGCCATGCAGTGGCTGAGCCGCCATTTCCTGGACGGCCGCAGCTGCGAGGGGCTAGGCCGCACTAGCGAGCCCACTGAAAGTGGGTCATCGCCATAACAACCGGTGACTCACGGAAATCTGATACGGTGGCACACTAACCTACATTCCTTCCATGGTGCCGTTTTCTGACGCAGTTTTTTTTGGTAAATTTTCTTTTTTTTTTTGTTTTTTTGGTCAAAAGCAGTCATTCTGTGAGGTAAACATTATAAAGTTGTGTTAAAAAAAAGGAAAACAAAGGAAAGCCTGACAGAAATAATGCAGATCTTTGACTGGTAATACAGAGGAAGTGATGGCTGTAAGGAGGCCCCTGATATTTCCCAGAACAATATTCTATTAGTCTTTCATAGATTATTTTTACATAACGAGTATGACTGACATTTACAGTCCTTACGATTACAGTGTACCATTCTAGATAATATGTTAAATTTCTTCATGTAGCGTAGTCACCATTCATATGTGCCTTACTTTAGGCTGTTTAAGCCTGGTGTATCTCTGTGAGGTCTCAGAGGTGGGGGGCATAGCCATCCTTACGATGTTACGAGGCACAGAGATGATGGTGCACAAAATAAACGCTGTTTGATGTCTATCCATCTGTGGAGGGCCAGTGAAAACGCCCCGGGGCAGACTGATGTGTGGGAAACAGCAAACCAAAGCCAGCTCCTAAAAACAGCCTAAAGGCAACGCTGTGAGCTTGCCCTGCTTTTACCCTGCATGTGCAATGCTCTGCAATGCGAAACCTGCCTGGAGCTAACATCTGTTTAAGAAAAACATACTACAAACCACTTTACTGCATGCAACAAGTCTGGGCAATTTTTACCATGGAATGACTGCGGTTAACTCCATTTGAAAGTACAAGTCCAATAAATATGAATATGGCATTCATCTTTAGAATAGAGCAGCGAACCAAACTGACCCTGTGCTGCTGGATGTGTTCCAGGTGTGTTTTTTTTCCAGATTAAAAATTTGTTTCTTTAAAAATTACAGAACATTTGATGTATTATGGTTAGGGAGCTGGGCTTGTAGCTCAGAGGTTACAGTGTAGTGTAATGGTTAGGGAGCTGGGCTTGTAGCTCAGAGGTTACAGTGTAGTATAATGGTTAGGGAGCTGGGCTTGTAGCTCAGAGGTTACAGTGTAGTATAATGGTTAGGAGCTGGGCTTGTAGCTCAGAGGTTACAGTGTAGTATAATGGTTAGGAGCTGGGCTTGTAGCTCAGAGGTTACAGTGTAGTATAATGGTTAGGAGCTGGGCTTGTAGCTCAGAGGTTACAGTGTAGTGTAATGGTTAGGAGCTGGGCTTGTAGCTCAGAGGTTACAGTGTAGTGTAATGGTTAGGGAGCTGGGCTTGTAGCTCAGAGGTTACAGTGTAGTGTAATGGTTAGGGAGCTGGGTCATTTTTATGGCCAGGTAGGGCACTGCTGTTTTGTCCTTGAGCAAGGATTCCCTAAATTGCTTCAATACATCACACCTTCAGCCATATAAATTAACAAGGTGATTGAAATGCAAGTTCAGCTATTTTTTCCCCCATCTTTTCCGCAAATTTGACTTTTCCTGTTTATTCCCTCTGAAAGTAGTTCAATGTTAAGTGCAGGGTGAAAGCCTTTTGTAAAACACTGAAGATCTATTTTACTGACCCAACAGAGTTAGAGCACCACAGGAGGCCAAGCTTTGGATGGACACAAGCACCATGCAGAGCTCAAACCATGCAGGTACAGGCACTTAGGGTTTAAAATTAGCAATGCCACTGCGCCTGAGTGACCAAACAACTGAGAGCAAGTCTGCGATTCAAAATAGCCAATCACATTCACAGAGGCAGAAACATGGGCTTAAGAACAGCATCTCAGCCAATAAAAATTGTAGGGGTAAAATCCTGGAATACCTTACAGCCAATCAGAAACAAAGAGACCAAAATCTGGCCTTTGCCACAGCCAATCACACAGGTGGGGGCCAGCACTCTCACAGCTTAACCTGAGCGGCTGAGTGGTTGTGCAGGCATCCGTTTGCTCTCCTCTGGCCTCTCAGCGGGTCACCTGGACTAAAACAAGTCAGCACACCTAAGCCGTGCGCTGATTCTCACGCCTCATACCTGGACCTCGCAGGGGGCCACTAGGAGCCACACCTGGGCCTTGCTGCTCTCCCACACAGAGATATTCTTCACCTGCGAGCACCATTAGTGCGTACCCGGCACAGACAGGACACACCGTGGGCTGGGACAGAAATAGTAGCTCTGAGAAAGACCACACACCAGAAACCACTAAATCACAGAGCTCTCTCTGACCATCCCAGCAGGGAGCCGACCGGAGGGGCATTAAGACCCTGTTGTAAGAGGTCATTCACCCTAATATAGCTTTACATTAGGCCAACCCAACGGGGGTCTCCACCGCTCCACCTGCTAATGCCGCTGAGACGGTCCAGAGCACCAGCCTACATGAGCTGGCTATGGACAGAGCAATGATAACCAGCGCTCAGTGAATCAGACACACACTGCACCGGGCATGCAGTCCATTCCACAAAAGAGTGAGGAGGTCCAGCTTTTCAACTGAAAATGGACACTGAACAGAAAGAAACGTAATTTTATGCAATGACACGTACTGATGACACGTACTGTGCTTCTTTCCTCAGTCTCCTGGCAACCAGATTCACTCGCCAGTTAGGAGTTAAAAACAGAGATGGTTTGGGATTGATTTTGGACTGGTTTGTGATTTAAAAATGTATACATCAATAAAAACATGTAAATCCGGTCTATGGAATACTTAAAATGCAAATTTAAATGCATGTGACACAAGCACAGGAACGATACATTTGAATATCATTAGATTATTGTGACTGTGACATAAAATTAAAAAGAAATGCAAACACAAGACCAAAATAAATACCAGAAAAATGAAAATCTACTCTTACAGTGAAGCAAGGAACTATAAACTGTTTAATTTAACCCATTGATAATAAATCAGAATGTGAGAAAAACAATCCACACGTAGATCCCACCCGGATCTTTGTGTAGGCCAGTTTTTATGAATGGAAGCTGAAAAACGCTTCATTCAGAACAATAGCTTTGGACTGCTAGTCATGGCCTAAAATTGGATAAGTGCTTTTGCAGGGATTCAGAGTGGAATTAGTGAAGGTTCCCAGATTACATGCTGAGATTAGTTCTCAATGCGTCAACACAACATTTCAGGGAAATTACAGGAAATTATTCAGAAATACTGTAAGCTTTATTTGAAAGGGATGAACTAATTTCAGCCACAAGTGTTATTTAAAGGAATACACTCATTACCACCACAGATTCATCTCTGTTTCCTAACAGCAGCACCAGAGCGAAGCATGGAAATCCAGAGCAGGGCACCGCAGCGGAATAAGGGCCCGTCAGGACGCAGGATGGAAAGGCTCATTTAGAAGCCAGCAGGGAAAGGCTGGGTGGTTAGTGCTGTAGTTTAACACGTCATACACACACTCACACACACACCCACACACCTCTTAAATTTAAGTACAGGCACTGTGTCTCTCTTTCCCCCTGTCTCTCTCCCAGCTGCAACAGTGCCCTCACTCCAAAACACCAAATTATCGCCTCCTCGGGGTTGCCATGGAGACAGGAGCACATTCCTCTCCAGAGTGCAGCCTTGACTGCCACGGCACAGCGGCGCAATCATCCTGAGAGCGCGGGCCTTGGGCGATACAAAAAAGCCCCCTGCTGTCAAGAAAACAGCAGCCCCCCAACCCCCCCGCCCATGGGCTCTTTAAAGGGCCGGAGTCAGGGAGGGAAACGTGAGAGGAGGGCTGCTTCACCCAGCTGTGTGCTCATACTTAGCTCCAGTGAGCTCCCCCTACTGATCATCTGACACACTGCAAAGCTCCTGTAACACGAACCATTTTATTTACCCAGAATGCACCCTTGTGCCCATGTGAACCAGTCACTAACTAGATGCTGAAAAGTTTGCTGCTGATTCATTCATGGAATGAAAACTGCCAGGACTCATTCACAGACGATAGTCCACACAGACTGAACGCTTTTGCGCTAGCCCTGATTAGCAGCAGTGTATTGCTCGTGCTCAGGTAATGTTTACCCAGAATGCACCATGAACACTTGCCATGCGCCATGTGACAGAAGGAGCAGCTGTTTGTGTGGCCTGCTCAGAGTGCAGATCAGCTTTGGCGCTCTCAGCCTGGTCCCCTTCCCTGCCCCAGCTGCCCTTAAGCACAGAGTGCGGGGACAGCTAAGCCCTAAACTCCATCAGCAGGCCCCTGCAGGCTAAAGAGCTAGGCTGGGGGAAGAGGATTGTCTGATGGGTTTATCTGGCTGTCCTCTGAGCCACAAGGCCACAAACGTGAATGCCATGGCCCAGGTGTGCTGGGCCTGGGCACGAGCACAGAGAAGCTTCACTCTAAGAGCAGTACACCATCAGACAAAAAAACGGACAAAACCAATCAGACAAAACAACCGACAAAACCCATCAGACAAAACAACCAAAAAAACCCATCAGACAGACAAACAGAAAACCCATCAGACAAAACAACCGACAAAACCAATCAGACAGAATAACTGACAAAACCCATCAGACAAAACAACCAAAAAAACCCATCAGATAGACAAACCAGAAAAACCCATCAGACAAAACAACTGACAAAACCCATCAGACAAACAATAGACAAATACCACTTCAGCTCTCTCAATGGATGACTGACAACTTCCCTTTACCGCTCACTCTAAAAACTGCAATCTCCTCCCAACACCCCCTCTAATTACTGCCAACACCACCAGATTGTTCGGCAGTTCCTAAGAACTCGCCTCTTCAGCAGCTGAAGAGTACCTGACTCTGCCTCACAGGAGTGGCCTTCTCTCACAGTAAGGGGTTCGATTTGTCTGCAATCGGCAGTCTGTAGCACTGATCCCAGCACAGTCTCCACTGGTGTGATTTTCACACTCATTTCACCAGAACCATGTCAAACTGTACTCCATCCAGTAGGAGGTCAGGAAAGCCATTACATATGAATAAATCAAAGTGTGTCCAGCTGGGCCATTCGCACCCAGCACTTGGTACTTTCTTTCCTGAGGCATTAAGTAGCACCGCCGTGTCCCCACTTTGATTTCCCTGGGCAGGGAGAGCGCGAGTTCTCCTCCTCCGGCCCCTCCACAGCACTGCTGTGCAGCAGCTGCAGGTTCCTCTGCCTCCTGCTCCCACCTCACCACTTTGTTTAGGGTGACGAAAAGTACGGCAAGGTGAATGACCGCTGGCTGCACTTGGTGACATCGCTGGGCTCATTTCCTGTTGTGCCAGGCTCTATTAAAGCGCAATCTGATTGGGCTTATTGCCAGACTGATGGGTCTGCACTCAGGGTGTGACTAAGCCAGGCTCCCCCTGCCCTTTCACAGCGTTACCAAAGCACACAACACATGCAGGGGAGAGCAGGACACATCTCTACACTTCATATAAATTACAACTTCAACACAATACTCATTACAGATCTGGTTACATTGCAGTAGTAACACAAATCAAATACTGTCTGTGTTTTTTTAATATAAAATAAATAAAATAAAATTGCAGGTTCAAATATGACTTTTTTTTGTTTAGTGCATGTGGAAATTGTTGAATGCCAAATTCCAAGAATAACAGAGAGAAAGATTCCAGGACAGCTCTTTCTTGATCAGATTTTCTGCTGTTACTCACAGTGCACAGGGTCTGAGTGCAGACCTGCTGTTACTCACAGTGCACAGGGTCTGAGTGCAGACCTGCTGTTACTCACAGTGCACAGGGTCTGAGTGCAGACCTGCTGTTACTCACAGTGCACAGGGTCTGAGTGCAGACCTGCTGTTACTCACAGTGCACAGGGTCTGAGTGCAGACCTGCTGTTACTCACAGTGCACAGGGTCTGAGTGCAGACCTGCTGTTACTCACAGTGCACAGGGCCTGACAGTGCTGTTACACAGTGGACAGGGTCTGAGTGCAGACCTGCTGTTACTCACAGTGCACAGGGTCTGAGTGCAGACCTGCTGTTACTCACAGTCACAGTGCACAGGGTCTGAGTGCAGACCTGCTGTTACAGTCACAGTGGACAGGGGGTCTGAGTGGACAGGGTCTGAGTGCAGACCTGCTGTTACTCACAGTGCACAGGGTCTGAGTGCAGACCTGCTGTTACTCACAGTGGACAGGGTCTGAGTGCAGACCTGCTGTTACTCACAGTGCACAGGGTCTGAGTGCAGACCTGCTGTTACTCACAGTGGACAGGGTCTGAGTGCAGACCTGCTGTTACTCACAGTGGACAGGGTCTGAGTGCAGACCTGCTGTTACTCACAGTGGACAGGGTCTGAGTGCAGACCTGCTGTTACTCACAGTGACAGGGTCTGAGTGCAGACCTGCTGTTACTCACAGTGACAGGGTCTGAGTGCAGTGCTGTTACTCACAGTGACAGGGTCTGAGTGCAGACCTGCTGTTACTCACAGTGCACAGGGTGAGACAGGGCACTGACAGGGCCTGAGTGCAGACCTGCTGTTACTCACAGTGCACAGGGTCTGCAGAGTGCAGACCTGAGTGCAGACCTGCTGTTACTCACAGTGGACAGGGTCTGAGTGCAGACCTGCTGTTACTACTGCACACTGTGGACAGGGTCTGAGTGCAGACCTGCAGTGGACAGGGTCTTGCAGACTGTTACTCACAGTGGACAGGGTCTGAGTGCAGAGACCAGTGGACAGGGCTGTTACTGTTACTCACAGTGGACAGGGACAGACCTGCTGTTACTCACAGTGCACAGGGTCTGAGTGCAGACCTGCTGTTACTCACAGTGCACAGGGTCTGAGTGCAGACCTGCTGTTACTCACAGTGACAGGGTCTGAGTGCAGACCTGCTGTTACTCACAGTGGACAGGGTCTGAGTGCAGACACAGGGGGTCTCACACAAAGGAAAGCAGGCCAATAAACCAGCCTTAAGAGCCGTTCACTGTCTGCACTACCCACTACCTTTGTTTGCTTACTGCCTTTCGCGGAACAGGTATACACCTGAATTTGCTGAATGTGTTCAATTGATATTTAAAATAAGGATGGTTCATTGTTAATTAAGACAGGTCTTGAGCAGAACTCACCTCCATCTGTTGACCCCGAGGTTGGAGGAGCCGGCGAACCATGGATCCAGGAAGTACACGCAGCGCACGGTGCCCGCCCCCCGCACCGCCTCCCTGAGAGCCGGGTTATCATGGAGACGCAGACCCTTCCGAAACCAGTGGATGGAATTTGGGGCCATACTCAACTGCAAAAACACATCAAAATGTACATGCCACAATAAAAAAATGTGAACAAAAATATGAGCCAAGGAGAAATCATTTTTAATGACTGTGTCGAGTGACTGACAGTTTAAAACACAAAACTCAGATTAAACTCCTGTGACCTCATTCCACTTCCTATCTGAGACTGGATGATGCATTCTCAGAAATCAATTCCTTAAAAAATGGAAATGCGTGTGCGTTGTGTCTGATGGAGGGAATTTTCAGAGCATTTATACCATCACACAAATTCCACTGGACCGCATTCATTTCAAAGCAGATACTTAATACCAGAAAAACAGAAATGTAGAAATATGTTCACACCAAACCTGGAGACAATGAATTTCACTTAGTATACTTATACTATCCACGTGGACAGATGCATACAACAAATTTCATTTTACAAAGAGAAATTTCTGAATCAGTCAAATGACAGTCACTGATGTTCTTCCGGGCATCACTTATGCCGATGCTGGTCGCAAACATGCGCCCAAACATGCGCACGCACGCGGCCCCTTGCACGGATAGGGGGATTATCACTCCAGTCCTGGCAGGGCTGCCGTATGGGTGAACTGCAGCACTTAAATATGCAATCTAAGTCAACGATTGGCTAACGAAGCCAGTCACTTTGTTTCTGAGGCCTGAACTGCTTGCAGATTTAAATGAATCCACAAAAACCTGACCAATTGTTCCTTTATGTGTCGCTAGATGGAGCACTGTGGCAAAGCAAAGCTTGGTGACAGTTTACCGCAGCAAACAAAAATTTGGACACACCTTGGTAAACAGTATTGAATTGGACATTGTTTAAAAATGACCATATCAGCGGTGGGTAGACTTGTAGTTCATTTTATCTCTCAAATTTTCTATAAAAAACGTTTCATTTCCTACGCAGGGGTTGCATGTGATTAACATGATTCATATTCCGGTAATACTGCCTGTTTGATGTATCTTCAGGACTGGCATAAATTCAGCAAACACAAAATCTATATTTAACACGTCCCTTAGAGGAGATCAAGTGACTGTGGGCATGGATAAAGTGATATGATAACACTTTCCAACAAGTCAGTTACAGCATGTTTTAATGAGCAAAACGTTCAGCGGCTACTCATGAGGAAAGCAGTACCTCCCTGGGACAGCCTTCGTTTTTAATTAAACCGATGTCATGACATAAGTAACTTTGTAATTGTCCTAAAATGGTTGTCAGTTGCAGTCGGGTATCAACGAGCAAGGCAAGTGTGATTCCCATGTTGGTGCCTTTCGGAGTAATCTTATCAGAGGCGCTGTCGCTTATCTGCTGTTCTTTAAAAACCGCATCATTAAGAGTTTTTTTAAAAAAAATAGATGTTAACTCATTTGTTTACTATCATCGTTTTATAAGATTAGTCTCTGCAGTAAGTCAACCATCAAATGAATTATGTTTTCCTCCCATTTTCATACATGACTGTAAGAAGACTGAAACATTACTTTCTGAGGCCATTTAAAGAAAACCAACCAACTACCACATACAAACAGAACATATAATGAATCGCAGTATAATCTACAGTTAAATTAAGTCTCTAGTTAACTTCTCAATTTCCCACCGCCATGCGCAATTGCGCATTATGAGATATTACTTTTAATTGAGCAACAAGTGCAGCAGCGTCAAGTGCTGAAACTGTAGTGAGGTACAGTCTAGAAAAAGCTTCTCCACTATGTTACAATCAAGGCTTCAATATAGAACAACTTTGGGTTAAGCATAAGAATCGGCTGTAATGTCAAACAAAATACTACCCTGATGGTTCCATCTAACCCACGAATAACCATGCTTACTTCTTAATATCAGTGACAATCTTCTATTCATAAACTAGCTCGTGCATAGAATTAAGCAAGTATTAGTATAGGACACAACACGTTTGAACATAGTCTATTAGTCCATAAATTCCAGCATACTGTAAGAAAAGCGCAACTGCGTTTATGATCCGCAAAATAATTCCCGTGCTGTAACTGCACTCCTCAGCTGTCCTTAAATCAGTGCCAGTGCGCACACTTCATATATTGTTAATCGTTAAATTAGTACACACGTACCTGTGTAACTGTTTCACAGTAAACCACCAGTCTGAAAATAGTAATGTTGTGTTTAACTTTTGGTGTTGCACTAATCATCTACAATAAATCGTGATAGTTGCGAAATATAGTTTTAAAAATGAATGATAAAAACTTTTAGTTTGTGCCACAGCCATTGGTAATTTGCGTCCTACGTGAAGACCAAAACATTCCATTCATAAACTGCTTCCTGCTTATAACAGAAAATAGGTCATCCAAAACATTTATCCATTCTCACATTTACCAATCACTATCGGTACAAATGACTAGACAACGATCTTAAACACATCTTCTCGACAGCCAAGAACTATTTTATTTGTCTAGATGTCACTTGAAAGAAGAAACTGTCTGATATTTAAGTTCACATAAAAATCAACATCCATAGGCAAAAGCGGGTCACCAGCACTTACGTTATGTAACCTGCAACTATTGCCATTGTTTTTCACACCTTAATTCCATGAATGGAAGCATAAAACACGACAAATATCGACAGCTTACCTCTTAAGAAGTCGCTGGGGGTGATATTTATGTCATTCCGCGAGATATTGTCATTTTCCCGCAATTTCGGCTGTTAAAGGGACGCCAGCACCGTCTATGCACTAACTATTGCCCTCTCAGTCTTGACTTTTTTTTCGCCGGTTTCATAAGAGTTTGCTCTACTGCGCCTGCTCAAGCTTCTTCACCCAGTTTAAACGCTCGGGCATGAAACGCACCGTGCTCTCAGCTAGAGGCGAATGATTTGTCGGTCCTGATCACATGGTTAGCGCACAGTCACGTTTATGCGGCATGGAAGCATACACCTATTATTTGCTATCCAGCACATTTTATAGTTACTAATTTATCAAATCATCACTTCGAAACGGTGTCTCGTCTAGTGTTTTAGAGGATTTGAAGATACATTTATATATGTTACACTTATCATTGGCTTGGCGAAACTCCGCCTCGTTCTGCTATTGAAGATGTCATTGGTTGCCCACGCAGAACCCCGGATAAACACGGGTGTTGGCATTTCTGCTTTGTTTTCGACGTGCGTATACTGATCCACAGTTAGGATGGGGGGCGTAGCAAGCGGCATCTTCTCAGTGCTGCCGCGAACCGTTCAGGTCCGAGTTTTGGTACTGTCAGTACAGACCGATGAGCTGAAATTCGTGTAAGACAGGCTTGTCTGCAGAATGTTTAGCAACGTTATTATTTGTTCAGATTTGCAAGAGAAGCGCTGCTTTTTATCAGTGAGTTGGGACGAACAGCTTCTAGGCTTGAATTTTAAGCACGCCCAAGAAGACACATTTATAATTACAAATATGTAATCATATGACAAGTTACTTTAAAACATGTCGTTTCTAATGAAATAAAATGAACAGAAGTGACAAAAATAGTTAGGTAGGAGCAGATAACAAGCATTAATTCTATAATATTGTTTGTTACAGTAACTGTTGGTTGTGATTTTTATTGAAAAAGCTGTTTCCATTATCGGTTCAGTAAAACAGACCCAGTGCCTCGAACCCATTCCCCGAAGCCTCCATGTTTACTCATTCACTTATTTTCCGGCGGGAAGGTAGTATGATTTATCCTTTGAGGAAAAATGATTCCATGTATAAAACATCACTGCATATAGTCTCTTCTTATTAATAAGACTACTGTAATAAAGTATTCAAGTCTGAAGCAGACACGTGTTCATATATATATTTTTTCAAAGATAATTTTTTGGGGATTAATGCAGCGGGGGGCTCAGGCCCTGCCTTTGCGTGCACCATATTTATTCTTTAAATAAAATAGTTTTCTCTCTTAAGCTTTTCTTTTAAACATATTTCCACAAATTCGTACTACTGAGTTGTGGTGCGTTTGCCAGGGTATTAGAGGTCTGTGTGCCTTGTCATCACGCTGTTGGCAAATAAGGCAGTATTTCTGCCATTTACAAAGAAACCACAAACACGCATAACAATAACATATTCTTAGAAAAAAAGGAAAAAAAAACTACTTTTGCCCCCAGATATTTTTTTCTGTAATGTAGTGATGATTATGACAGAAGTTCAAAAATCACCACCACACTGAAAAAGACACAGTGGATGTTTGCCATGGGAAGAAAATGTGTGTCATTGTGAAACACTTTCAACATGTGCTACAGCTGCCCTCACAAACATGCTCATTCTCAGAACAGGAAGCCTGTAACTTACCTGCAACTGAGGCATTAAAAAACCCACTGGTGTCTGCATTGTCAGGTGTTGTCTTTGACCAATCAGAGAGCAGTGCACAGACACAGGCTGTTTGGTTCTTTGATCCAAACAGTCTTCCAGTCATTGTCATGTAACACAATGAACACATAGTTTAATTTGCAGCAGGGATTTTATTATCATGACTTTAGGTACATGATTATGAAATGGAGCCGTCAGCTGTCTAAAAATTTGTTGTAAGTGAAATTAAGATGAAAGTGCTAGTGACATTCTGCAGTTGTACTGCTCTAGAGATCTCCTTTGTTTTGGGTCCATATTCACAAGGCACCTTGGACCAGGAGAGCTGATCCGAGATCAGCTTTGCATTTTTGCTCCATGGATGAGGCTAGCATACGGACAGGGAAAACCTGCTCTTACATCAACTCTGTAATGCTTTAATGAATGCAGTCTGTGATGCTGAACCCTTGGTCTGTGCCCGCTGGGGAAGTGGGACAGTGCACGGGTGGGTGGGTGACCCTAGAGGCAGAAGAAGCGTAGATGTTCAGTGGAGGGCAGCAGCTTGGTTGACATTCACACTGGCTTGACTTGAAGCTTCCCCCAAAATTGTGTGCAAACTTGTAAAATTGTGTAAGATGCTCAGGATATAAGATTTGTCAAATGCTTGAAGTGTAAATTAAAATAAGGCAGTCAGTGACAGCAGCTCAGCTTGGAACTGCAAATTATACCTGATTATGAAGATTGTAAGACGAAGCTGAAGAAAGAGTTTGACTCTTCATGAAGTTTTCAGAAGTCTAATCACATCTTATTGATTGCTGTGTGATGGGCATGGTGCGCGGAGGATCGCCGCTGAGTGCTGCACAACGCACTGACAGATGCATTCTTTCACGAATGTCAGTGGGACTGAAAATAAACGAACTCAAGATGTCGGACTGATTTCTGCTGGCGTGGGCAGACAGATGGTGCCACAGTTTCTGTGGCAGAGACGTGCGCGGGCAACTGTCATTTCCTCGCCCCACGCATTTTCATCGAAACTGCCTTTTAGAGGGATTATCAAAACGAGCATATGACAGATGACTGATTGATGCTCTCTGTCGTGAGTAACAGGATACATTCACCCCCAGCCATAATTAGGCTTTTTATACAGAGTACCGAGGCCACTGTCATTTCTGCTGCGTACTTACGTCTGCGCGGATTGATATATTTTACAATTGAGTCACTTCCATAACCACAAATCCATAAATATGAACAGTACATATAGATGTGACACACTACGACAAACCATAACTCATGTTCCCTCATGAAGGTCAGAATCTGTGGTAATATATTTCTGAAAGTGCAATTCTTTTATTGTCAGTGAGCAGAAACACTGCATGGGCCTTTGGACTGGTGCTGGTCTCATGGTCAGAGGGGTGTGAGCTGAGCCCCCTGCTGGCTGAGCCCGGCTGAGCCCTGCTGGGACACACACGAATCATACTGAAAACCCAGCTCCTCACTGGGACCGACCTGGCCAATACATCTGGCTCATAGCATCATTAAAAATGCACGACTAGCCAAAGAAAATCGATCAAATCATCATTTATTTACAGTTTGATTAACAAAAATACACATTTACTGTCCCATATTTTTATGAAAAAAAAATAAAAAAACTATGACTAAAATAAGTGCTACAAAATATATTCTGTGGTATTGATCATTGAATCACACAGCACAGGGGTAAAGCGGCTACAGGAAAATCCTGGCATTTCCTGCCCTGCGTGAACACCACAGCGTAACGCCGTGTGGCCGGTGTGAGGTTGTGCGTCAGTGCCCTTTTGTCAGGAGCTCATTGGCTGAGGTCCTGCAGTGGGACATGGGCCCACTCTGATCAGAGCGACAGAGGCGTGAGTCAGAGCACGGGACAGCCCTGTCCCTCCGTTTGGGCACCAGCTGATGGTGAATCAGCAGATCGCCTCACTACTGCTCTACATTAAGACACAGTATCAGTCACTCAGCTCTGACTGCATAATCTTACATAATACAGGAACGGGGCCAGTGCTTAAGATATGCCCTGTGTGTAATTTTAACATGATTTATGTCCGGCACAAATATGTAATATTTCACATTCATCATTTCTCTCGTTACACCTTTAAACACAAGCCATGTCCTGTGCTATAGACTGAAATATTATATCAATTTTTAATAGCAAAATGTAAATGACTAAATACTTTTAAGTGCATCACAAGATGATTATGTAGATATAAATAGATGAAATTTTTAAAAAACGTTTCATTGTCTTTCACATGAACAACACCTAATTTAGAGACTAAATCTGCAAAGCAGTCTGTCTAAACACACACCAACACAGTCACTTAAAATAATCTCAAACGTCACAAATTATCCAGCACACAGCTACCTGTTCACATCACAGTGTCAAAACAAGCTTCCACAGATAATTAGAAAAATTATGAGAATGAAACATTTTAAATGAATACTGGAATCTGATCATGGATAAAATCA
The DNA here is from genome assembly GCA_022829145.1 of Albula goreensis. Lineage (NCBI taxonomy): Eukaryota > Metazoa > Chordata > Actinopteri > Albuliformes > Albulidae > Albula > Albula goreensis. The sequence continues at coordinate 36,694,964 of CM040752.1, read as the reverse complement.
TGTTTACATGGTAGCTTGTAAAAAGAGGAGGCCAACACAAGACACAAGAGCACAGATTTCACTTCAGTCAGAAGAGCCCTGACGGTTTCTCAGCTCAGTTTGTCAGCTCAGTGTGTGAGCTCAGTGTCTGAACTCAGTGCGTAAACTCTGAACTGAACTTCTACCTTTATTTTCTACCAAGTATGTATGAATAATGATGAACACTTGTACAGATTACAGTCTAGTACAAGGGTCTGAGACAGGCTTTTAACACAGAGTTAATAGTGTAGTATAATATAGTTCGGGAGTTGGAATTATAACTCAGAGGCTACAGTGAAGTATAGTGATTAGGGAGCTGGAAATAGAGGTTATAATATATTTGTAGATTAACTATAAATCATGTCCTTCACTTGGCTCATCATCAGTTGATTCCAGGGTTTTTCCCTGCAGTGAATCTCTATCATTGGGAGTGATTCAGCACTGTGAATCTCCATCACAGGGGCAGATTGGGAGTGATTCAGCACTGTGAATCTCCATCACAGGGGCAGATTGGGAGTGATTCAGCACTGTGAATCTCCATCACAGGGGCAGATTGGGAGTGATTCAGTACTATGAATCTCCATCACAGGGGTAGATCAGGAGTGATTCAGTAAAGTGAATCTCCATCACCAGTGATTCAGTAAAGTGAATCTCTACCATGGGAGGGGGGAGTGCAAGAAGAGGGGAAGACAAAAACACTACCTCTATATCAAGCTACACCAATTAAACCAAAGCCATGACTCCAGTCATTCTGCCCAATAAAGTGGCAGGGTGTGGAGAGCTGTGCTGCTCCTGGCCTGGATGTGGGGTGCCTGGAGGGGCAGGGCCTGGATGTGGGGTGCTGGAGGGGGGCAGGGCCTGGATGTGGGGTGCTGGAGGGGCAGGGCCTGGATGTGGGGTGCCCAGAGGAGCAGGGCCTGGATGTGGGGTGTGGGGGTGCCCAGAGGAGCAGGGCCTGGGTGTGGGGTGCTGGAGGAGCAGGGCCTGGATGTGGGGTGCTGGAGGGGCAGGGCCTGGATGTGGGGTGCAGGGCCTGGATGTGGGGTGCTGGAGGGGCAGGGCCTGGGTGTGGGGTGCTGGAGGGGCAGGGCCTGGATGTGGGGTGCCCAGAGGGCAGGGCCTGGATGTGGGGTGCCTGGAGGGGCAGGGCCTGGATGTGGGGTGCCTGGAGGGGAGGAGCTGGAGGGCAGGGCCTGGGATGTGGGGTGCCTGGAGGGCCTGGGTGTGGGGGCAGGGCCTGGAGGGCCTGGGTGTGGGGTGCCCAGAGGAGCAGGGCCTGGATGTGGGGTGCCCAGAGGAGCAGGGCCTGGATGTGGGGTGCTGGAGGGGGGGTGCTGGAGGGGCAGGGCCTGGATGTGGGGTGCCCAGAGGAGCAGGGCCTGGAGGAGCAGGGCCTGGATGTGGGGTGCTGGAGGGGCAGGGCCTGGATGTGGGGTGCCCAGAGGAGGGCCAGGGCCTGGGTGTGGAGGGCAGGGGGGTGCTGGAGGGCCTGGGTGTGGGGGGCAGGGCCTGGATGTGGGGTGCCTGGAGGGGCAGGGCCTGGGTGTGAGGCAGGGCCTGGGTGGGAGGAGCAGGGCCTGGATGTGGGGTGCTGGAGGGGCAGGGCCTGGATGTGGGGTGCTGGAGGGGCAGGGCCTGGGTGCCTGGAGAGGGCAGGGCCTGGATGTGGGGTGCCTGGAGGGGCAGGGCCTGGATGTGGGGTGCCTGGAGGGGCAGGGCCTGGATGTGGGGTGCCAGAGGGGCAGGGCCTGGATGTGGGGTGCCTGGAGGGGCAGGGCCTGGATGTGGGGTGCCCAGAGGAGCAGGGCCTGGATGTGGGGTGCTGGAGGGGCAGGGCCTGGATGTGGGGTGCCTGGAGGGGCAGGGCCTGGATGTGGGGTGCTGGAGGGGCAGGGCCTGCCCAGAGGCAGGGCCTGGATGTGGGGTGCCCAGAGGAGCAGGGCCTGGATGTGGGGTGCTGGAAGGGCAGGGCCTGGATGTGGGGTGCTGGAGGGGCAGGGCCTGGATGTGGGGTGTCAGGGCCTGGCCGGAGGGGCAGGGCCTGGATGTGGGGTGTTCATGGGGAGTCTGGAGGGGCACCTGGATGTGGGGGTGCCCAGAGGAGCAGGGCCTGGATGTGGGGGTGCTGGAGGGGCAGGGCCTGGGGTGCCCCAGCCTCCAGAGGAGCCCATGTGGGGTGTCCTAGAGGCAGCGTTCAGCAGCAGCCCCCCTCACTGGCCTTCATGGGGGAGTCCACCTGGATCCGGCCTCCTTCCAGCTCCCACCGGGGGACGCTGTTCTGGGCCAACATCAGCATCTTCTGCACAAGGAAACTGAGAGACAACAACACAGCACAGTTACAACAAACATCACACACACTGCAGGGTCAGCCACCGCACACAGCGCAGGTACAACTCTACACACACTGCAGCACAACTACACACATGCTGCAGCACAACTACACACACGGTCACATTCCCCTCCACTGCCCTTACATGTTTATGCCCCTGTTAAATTCAGCCATGTCTGACTGAGCTTTTAGAAATGCACATAAAGTGTAATAAGGTGTGCAGAAAGCAGCAGAACTTCCCCTTGAAGCTTCCTTCCAGCTTCACACTTCTCAGATCTTTGTTCCTGTATCTCCTCAAAATCAGAAGTTTAATGTGAATATATTTCTCTGTACAATAATGTAATGTTTAAATAATGTTATGTAAATAATGTTATGCAGCTGATACATCAGGCTCTTATTTTTACTCCTTACATGTACCTCTGCCTTTCTGTACACAGACTGCACCAAACTGCCACTGACTCCCCTGAACACAGACAGGCTTGTTTACCCAACACACATTTTGCAGAGAAAGGTCTGCCTTCAATACTATTTGATAGGCATCAATTTACCAAATATGGTGTTTTATGCTTAACGTGTAAACTCAAGACCTATTTACTACTAAGAGTCCCACGTTTTTTTCCTCAGTGAATTAGTGGTATCTGTACATAGTTACATTCTGCACTACTCTTTCTGTCCTCTGAAGCTCAGCTCATACTCAGCGCATGAGTGTGCACACAACCTTTGACATCACAATCAAAGGCAGGAAGCTTGTGCTTCAGTTTCACTGAGCAGGAAAATCCAAGGGCCAAATTTGTGTATCTTTATTAATTCACAAGGTGCAGTACCTCTGTCATGCAGTGAGGGGTGGTAGTTAAAAATTCCCTCAGAGAAATGTCTTTCTTAAAAGAAACAAGAACAAAATCCCTGATAACAGCTGGCCAAGGAGATCGCAGAATTAGAGAATTACTTAAATCAAACAAGAAAACAAAGGGAAACATCATTCTGCTGGGCTGGAGATCTCTAAACGCAGGGTTTGTGTTTATACATCATATACAACACATCTCATTTTGAACAAATACAAACAAGAAACAAAAGCAGAATAACCATTACATATATATACACACACACACACACTCACAACAATATATGAATACATACAGACTGAACGTATGCCAGTGAATATGGCATTAGTATAAACACCATTAAAGACTATAACATTCAGTATAGACACTGAATGGTAGAAGCGTAACTTACTTTAATGATTCATCGATGTTCTTGTTTTCTTTGACTGAAGTCTCCATCCATCCGATGAAGCCGTTGGCCTTGCTAAACTGCTCTATGGTCTCAATGGGAATCTGCCATGGCACCAGGTCACACTGGCACAGAGCACAGACAGACAGGTCACACTGGCACAGAGCACAGAGAGACAGGTCACACTGGCACAGAGCACAGAGAGACAGGTCCCACTGGCACAGAGAGACAGGTCACACTGGCACAGAGCACAGAGCACAGAGAGACAGGTCACACTGGCACAGAGCACAGAGAGACAGGTCCCACTGGCACAGAGAGACAGGTCACACTAGCACAGAGCACAGAGAGACAGGTCACACTAGCACAGAGCACAGAGAGACAGGTCACACTGGCACAGAGCCCAGAGAGACAGGGGCAGAGGCAGTGGCAGTGCAGGGGCAGCGCAGGGGCAGCACAGGGCCCGGGGCAGGGGCAGGGGCAGGGGCAGCGCAGGGGCGGCACAGGGCAGGGGCAGGGGCTGGGGCAGGGGCAGCGCAGGGCCAGGGGCAGGGGCAGAGGCAGGGGCAGTGCAGGGGAGCACAGGGGCAGGGCAGGGGCAGGGCAGGGGCAGTGCAGGGCAGCACAGGGGCAGCAGGGCCAGGGCAGGGGCAGGGGCAGCACAGGGGCAGGGGCACAGGGCCAGGGGCAGGGCAGGGGCAGCGCAGGGGCAGGGGCAGGGGCAGCGTAGGGCCAGGGGCAGGGGCAGCGCAGGGCCAGGGGCAGGGGCAGCGCAGGGGCAGGGGCAGGGGCAGCGCAGGGGCAGGGGCAGGGCAAGGGGCAGGGGCAGGGGCAGGGGCAGCACAGGGCCAGGGGCAGGGGCTGCACCTTGTTGGCCAGCAGGATACAGGGTAGGGGGCCCCCGGGAGCATGGCCTTGCTGTCCAGGTCCTCCTTCCAGCTGCGGACGCTGCGGAAGCTGGAGGAGTCGGTGACGTCAAACATGATGATGCAGCCTGACGCCTCTTTGTAGTAGATCCGTGTCATGGAAGTGAAGCGCTCCTGGCCTGACATTTCCACGGGCGTCACGGGAGAACAAAGGCAAAAACGGGTGGGTCAGGTGACTCACACTCTCTCTTTATGACACTCCAAAACTTAGAGCCCACACTCAGAGCCACGAAGGACTGCGTGTACGAAGGGTTTCATTACAAGTCACTGCTGCCTTAATTAGTTCATTTGCTAATTTAGCCAAACACTGTTTTTGTGACTCTGTGATAACCCTCAGTGTGAAGGACTGGCCCTTCCCAGAAACTGGAACATTGTGTAAATTCACGACAATGTGGTTCCATTTGTCAATCTGAAACCAACTTGGTCTTCAACAGCTGTGATTGGTTCATTGAAACCCAGGTGCAGCTGATGTTAAATTAGCTCAGTAGGTATTAAGGAGAGAGGACGTTAAGTCACTAGCAATTACTTGGTGTGTTTGAATTTTTTAAATAAATGAGGAATTCTAAGTCTTCTTTTTTGATTTTTAACTTTTTTACACACATGATATATGAGCAAACTTATCTTGACAATACAAATAACTCATTTCATATACCAGTCCTTCATTTTTTCACAATCACCAAACAGTGTTCCACTGTCTTTATCGAGCATGTTACTGAGACTGCCGTGGTTTGGGTTTGCTTTGTGCCCTGACCTAGAGGGCTTGCAATTACATAAGAAACCATGAATTCTGCATTTTTACCAGAATATTCTAGTGTCAGGCTACCCTTCTGTGAGGTCACGCAGACAGATTCCTTTCCTGAACACGTAAGTAAATCTACAGTGAAATGCTTTTAGAATAGTTTTATGTTTAGGATTGTACAAGTCACAGCTGGGACCTAAACTCCAATGAAATGTCCTGGTTGGAGCTGCATATGAAAGAAAATCCTCAAGTCTGATTTGATGCAATTTTGGAAACAAAAGGGGAATAAAATTCAAAGCAGATTTAAGACACTGATAAACAGCAGAAGGGAATGTCTGGCTGAAGTCAGTTTTGCTCAAGGTGATCACGTCAGATACTGAATGCAAGATCACATACTTTTGCACACGAGGATATTTGACTTTAGGCCATTTTGTTGAATAAATAATCCACTATTTCCATGTTTTGTTCCATTAATTGGGCAGGCTTTTTCAATTTTAAAACTTTCACAAAATTGCATTAAGATTTCAGTCTACGCTCACACTGATCATTCACAGAGGAGGACAGACCAGCGCTCACACTGATCATTCACAGTGGAGGACAGGCCAGCGCTCACACTGATCATTCACAGAGGAGGACAGACCAGCGCTCACACTGATCATTCACAGAGGAGGACAGACCAGCGCTCACACTGATCATTCACAGGGGCAGAGGCTGGAGGACAGACCAGCGCTCACACTGATCATTCACAGAGGAGGACAGACCAGCGCTCACACTGATCACTCACAGGGGCAGAGGCTGGAGGACAGACCAGCGCTCACACTGATCATTCACAGAGGAGGACAGACCAGCGCTCACACTGATCATTCACAGAGGAGGACAGACCAGCGCTCACACTGATCATTCACAGGGGCAGAGGCTGGAGGACAGACCAGCGCTCACACTGATCATTCACAGAGGAGGACAGACCAGCGCTCACACTGATCATTCACAGAGGAGGACAGACCAGCGCTCACACTGATCATTCACAGGGGCAGAGGCTGGAGGACAGACCAGCGCTCACACTGATCATTCACAGGGGCAGAGGCCGGGAGGACAGACCAGCGACCTCACACTGATCATTCACAGTGGAGGACAGACCAGCGCTCACACTGATCATTCACAGAGGAGGACAGACCAGCGCTCACACTGATCATTCACAGAGGAAGACAGACCAGCACTCACACTGATCATTCACAGTGGAGGACAGACCAGCGCTCACACTGATCATTCACAGAGGAGGACAGACCAGCGCTCACACTGATCATTCACAGTGGAGGACAGACCAGCGCTCACACTGATCATTCACAGAGGAGGACAGACCAGCGCTCACACTGATCATTCACAGAGGAGGACAGACCAGCGCTCACACTGGCCTGCATGCCATTCAGCCCCAGATGGGCACATGAGGAACAGACAGGAAGTCACTTTACGGTGCTGTCCTCACTTCACACACAGCCGAAGAGGTCACCATAATCAAATATTTATGATCTGGAATGTTTTTAACAGTCACAGCATGGAGTTCTGAGAGTGTGTGTGTGTGTGTTGGGGGTGGGATTAGCGGTGCAACCCTGGTCTTTGATCTTAGCATAACTCTAAACCACACCAAGTTGCTCAATCTTGCTTTTCAATGTCCCAGTTGCGGACAAAAGGACCTCTGTGACTAGCTAAACTGATGAATATATGGCTACAGAGCTAACATACAGTAAATGTAAAAAAAAAACACATTATATCACTCCTACTATAATGATTAACTCTCATTTATGTATGTCACTGGCTCCAGTTGTTGGATTTCTTCATCTGCTCTCAAAACTGACATGCTACAATATTGTTCTGATCAAGTAAATCTGAGTTTTCCAGCTTCCCACCAAAAACATTTAAATATGTGTACCAGAAAAACACTCAGGTTTTTAAAGCAAGTTGAAGTTTTTAGCACTAATGTAAAGCATTACACAGTAACTGATGTGGACTTTGGCTTCTGTGAACAGGAATATACAACTCTTTATTATGACCTGATAACATGTTTGTTTACTTTTACTTTTTTCTCAAGTCCTGCGGATAGGAATTGAACCTAAAATGAGTACTACCGCTTAACTTTAATATGCTTCCCTGTTTGGTTAGTCTGGAGTGTTGATATAAACTCACCTGCTATGTCCCACAGCTGCAGCCGGACTGTTTCCGTGTCTGACCATGCCAGAACTTTCAATGCGAAGTCCACTAACAGATCCAAACGATAGCAACAAGGCGAGCGTCAGCTGATCATAGTCTTATGCAAGTATCTCTCATGTTTCAAACGGAAATGACATTTTTTGTGGTTCTTAAAGAACATAATTCAAATAAATGTATATAAACTAACAATTAAGCCGATCTCACTTGCAGTCTTGTTCATTCATTTAACTATATGAAAATGTATCTACAGTTTTGTGCGTATAACTCATTTACATAGTTTCTTATAATTTAAATCGCCAACTCCAGATATTAATGCGTGACATATTGCTTTGAGGTAAGATTCCAGCCTGCTCCCGTGAAAGAACTGCTCTTTCAATGATAAGTAATTTAAGTGATAAGTGGTAAGTATATTACGCTGAGGCTATAAAAACAGCACATGAATAAAGTTAAGCGGACAGGGTGTAGCTGCAGCAAGTAAAGACACTGTAAAGAGTGCAATGTCAAAATAACTAAAAAAAGGTCCAATCTTACCTCCCACTGTAATCTTGTAATGTTTGCTAAATTTATCGTTTACATAACGATGCACCAAAGATGTCTTTCCAACGTGGCCATTGCCAATAACCAGTACTTTGAAGAGGTAGTCGCGACTCTCCATGATTCTCTAAATAAACACTCAGCTGTCATCACCTAAACTGCTGTGCCGGTTAACATAATTCATCAAAAATAAAAGCATCCACATCGTACGTCTTGCATTAGATTCATTTGAAGGCCTGGGGGCAAAACACTGTGATACCGTCGTTGGCAAGTAATTCCGCTAAGTAGCAAGACAGATTAATACATTTCTGTCTAAGGGGCTTCATAAATTTGAAGCAATGTATTCACTAACTTAAACGTTCCGTTACACTAGCGATCACTTGTTATTTCTGGATGGCATTGGCTACAGTCGCAGCTCGTTTTTCTCATTTGTTCATAGTTTACAAAAGTACCGGGCTACAATGTTACTTCGAAGACGCACTCCAACAAGTTCTGAAACTTTAAGCCAACTTACTGTTTTGACAGTGCGACTAACTTTATCACGTGGTGATTCTGCTTTTTCTACGCACAAGGCACTATGGGAAATGAAGTTTAAACGTTTAAACACGATAGGTACCTTGGGTGAAGCCTGTTTTGTTCTGATTAACGAGTTAATGTAATATCAATTTTCTCAATACTTAGCACACATTGGAACAAAAATATATAAAGTCTAACTATCATGTTAGTTACCCGCCGATTTTTAAAATCCAACACGTTAGATTTTTTTCAGGCAAAGCACGCTGTGCATTGTTTTGGGTCCATTGTAGTGCGGCGGCAGATACTCATTGATTTCTATGGATCTCAGAAAATAAAACACAAGGATTTTATTTTTTATTTATTTCTTGAGGAGGTTTATTTCAAACGTATTGCAAATTGCGGAGCTGACCATGAACCTAGAACTGCTAGGTAATAATCTGGTTTGATTAATTCCATGAAATTTCCTAGTTAACGTAACGTTAAGTCTCGCAGCAACCAGCTAGCTAGCATTCTGTCTCCCGGTAGGCAGCTGGGGAGAGTAAGCAGCGCTATCCCGATACTACTGCTGCTCAGAACAGCGAGCCCCCGGGTCATTACACTTTCATTCGCCTTTTCCGGCCATAGCTGCTTGCTAGCTTTCTGTAATTAATGATCAGGCGACCTGACTTAGCTGATGAACGTCTGTAGAAGCCAAAACACGATTTTCCTGAACTCACAGTGCAATTCTTTTCTTTTCAGAGTCTTTCGGCCAAAATTACCCAGAGGTAAGTGCACTACGAGCTCATTGACCACACTGTTACCAGGCTGATAGCTAGTTAGCTTGTTTCGTTCAGGTGTTCAGATTCAAATGGACTATTATATTAACGTTGAACTGTGACATAGACTGATGCGAGCCATCCTCACTGTAACATTGTTTATGGCAGTATGTATTTATTGGTCTTGAAAAAGTTTGCGAAGGGTGATATAGCAAGCTAGCGATCCGTTTTCACTCTTTCATCTAGTTGGCTACTTGATGTGTTTTGTTCTGTAAGTTCTGTAATGTTGCATCTCGAATTAACAAGCTTACAGTGGCCCACAGCGTCAACTGTGTGCATGGTACCGCTCTTTATTCTTGGACCATGTATTTGCAGTAAGGCAGGTTAGCTCGGTAACAGCGCCAGCTAAATTACTAAGTGCAAAAAAAAAGTTCTGACGCCGCTACAACCTTGGAGTCATCTCACTCACGCTTTACTGCAGTTAGTGCATAGCATTGTGCAGGCAGTGGTCTATAATGGCATTGAGGTTCTGTGTGTTTTGAAGGAGGCCGATGGCACCCTGGACTGCATCAGCATGGCTCTCACCTGTACTTTCAACCGCTGGGGAACCCTGCTGGCTGTGGGCTGCAACGACGGACGCATCGTTATCTGGGATTTCCTGACCCGCGGCATCGCTAAAATTATCAGTGCACACATACACCCAGTCTGTTCACTATGGTGAGGTTCTGAGTACCATCTGGGCTCCGTCCTTTGAAAAGTAAAACTGCGACCATGGAGGTAATTCTTGTTTGTTTACCGCATTGTTTTCAGCTGGAGTAGAGACGGTCATAAGCTGGCCAGCGCGTCCACAGACAACATCGTGTCCCTGTGGGATGTTCTCACGGGAGACTGTGACCAGCGCTTCCGCTTCCCCTCACCCATCCTCAAAGTGCAGTACCACCCGCGGGACCTGTGAGCACCCACCCCGCCTCTGTTCACCTCTTACACCCTGAGCCGCAGGAGAAGTGTTACTCCTCACCTTTAAATCACTTAATGTGGAGCCAAAGTACATCAGTGACATGCTTGAGGAATGTAAACCTAGCGGGCATCTCAGATCATCTGACACTGGTCAGATAGTACTTTCAAGAGTTAATCCAAACATAGTGCGGCAGCTTTCTGTGACAATGCATGCCATAGCTGGAATGAACTTCCAGAAACGATCAGAAGTGCCCCAACAGAAGCAATTTTTAAATCAAGTCTTAAAACCCACCTGTTCTCCAAGGCACTTGAGACCTGAGTAATGCTGTTTTCATATTTTTACATTATTTCACTCCTTAACTTATTTTAATCTACCATGTTTTATCTCAAAAATATCAATTTTATTTTCCTTTTATAATCCATACTCAATTTTTAAACTCTTTTTAAATCTATTGCTGAAATGTATTTTGAATTTATTGCTTCTGTTTTTTCTGTATTTTCCATGTAAAGCGCTTTGAATTACGTCTGTGTGAAATGCGCTATGTAAATAAAGTTGCGTGCCTGCCTCTGCCATGTGGTCATGTAGACCCATGAGACCGTACAGACAGGAATGGCCGCTGTGCATCTCCCTGGTGGGGTCTACACTGAGACTTTGGCTGAGATGTTCCTCTGTCTTTCTCTGAAGAGCTGGCAGATTCGTTTAATACGCTGTGGGAACTTCAACAAATAATTATGGCACCTGACCAAACACAGCTGTTCCTTTAACCCAGTTTCTGACAGTTTTCCCAGAGTTTTTACATATTAAGAGGATCACTGTCATGAAGGAGATTTCTGAGTGCTTTCCCTGTCATGTTCCTGTAGAAACAGAGTTCTGGTGTGTCCGATGAAGTCGGCGCCGGTGCTGCTCACTCTGTCTGACTCCAAGCATGTGGTTCTGCCAGTGGATGACGACTCGGATCTGAACGTGGTCGCGGCCTTTGACCGGCGTGGAGAGTACATCTATACCGGCAATGCCAAGGGGAAGGTCAGGGGTCACCAACTGCCATTTAAATATGAACTACCAACACATCTGAAACTGAAAACCTGATCTGAATGTGAGCTGGGACTAAAGGATGTTCTACATTATGGGTGGAGAGGGCTCTGTCATTTTATTTTTTTCTGGTTTTTCCTCCCCAGATTTTGGTGTTGAAAACAGACACCCAGGTCCTGGTGGCTTCTTTCCGTGTGACAACAGGAACCAGCAACACCACGGCCATCAAGTCAATAGAGTTTGCACGAAAGGGCAGGTCAGAGACTTCTTACATTGGTAGTTCAATGTAGCAAAATATATGTAGCTGGGTTCAGTGTGAGAGGCCGAGCTGCGCTCAGTGTGAGGCCGGGCGCCAATGTGAGGGGCCTGCTGCGCTCAGTGTGAGGCCGAGCTGGCCAATGTGAGGGGGCCAAGCTGCGCTCAGTGTGAGAGGCCGAGCTGCGCTCAGTGTGAGAGGCCGAGCTGCGCTCAGTGTGAGGGGCCGAGCTGCGCTCAGTGTGAGGGGCCGAGCTGCGCTCAGTGTGAGAGGCCGAGCTGCGCTCAGTGTGAGAGGCCGAGCTGCGCTCAGTGTGAGAGGCCGAGCTGCGCTCAGTGTGAGCAGTAGGTCGGTAGTCTTGCCATGCGTGTGTGTCCTCACTGCCTTTCTCTTTGGTCTCCAGCTGTTTCCTCATTAACACTGCAGACCGCATCATCCGCGTGTACGACGGGAGGGAGATCCTCACCTGCGGCCGCGATGGCGAGCCTGAGCCCATGCAGAAGCTGCAGGACCTGGTCAACAGGTGAGTGCACCTGTGCAGGTGAACAGGTGAATGCGTGTGGATGAAGTGAACAGGTGTGTGTGTTTGTGCTGGTGATCAGGTGTGTGCGACATGGTTAAAGTTGCCATCTGGTTAAGACCTTGTTCCTCATTGAGTGTCACTGTTTTTATCGCGGTTTCCTCCACGTGCAGGACCCCCTGGAAGAGGTGCTGTTTCTCTGGAGACGGGGAGTACATCGTGGCGGGCTCGGCCCGTCAGCATGCCCTGTACATCTGGGAGAAGAGCATCGGCAACCTGGTGAAGATCCTGCATGGCACCCGTGGAGAACTGCTGCTGGATGTGGCGGTGAGGAGGAAACTCCATGCCCTTTGCTCCATCCCTCCATCCATCCCTCCATCCCTCAGTCTACCTCTCCCACTGCCACTCTGCCTCTCTCAGTCTCTCTCAGCTTCTGTCCCTCCCCTCTTCCTCTCCTCCAGTGGTGTAAGCCGTGTAAGACACGCTGAAGCCTGCTGTCTTGATGTTGTCTTTGGTGAAAGGGCATTGAAGGTCCCTCACTCCCGGTTTTGTAAATAGCATCAATACAAATTTATACCATGCTCTCAAACAGCTTTCACTTTCACTGTGATTAATGTTTAACTCATCTGGGGAAACTAAAGTACACTGAAGGAGCTGCTCCTGTGTTCTTCTTTTCTCTGATTGTTTGGATTGTGTTAGTCAGAGAAGCTTAAGCATGTCTTCTCTGTGACGCGGTGGCATAGCTCCCCAGTCAAAATGAGAGACCTGCTGATGCTCTGTTTGGCCTTTATCAGGCGCTCTCTATTGCTCTCATTTTTCCTTTTTCCCAGAAAAAAGTCATACAAAAATTATAATTCATCCGATTGCAGTAAAAATAAAGATATAAAAAAATAATAAAAATACATTGGCAAGATAACTTTATCACTCGTAATAAGAACGATGCTGATGAAGAGAGTGATAATGATGGTGAATCATAATAGTGGTGAACTTTATATTTTAAATCTCTTTCACTCTCTACTCCTCCTTCCTCTTTTTCTTACTGACTTCCTCTTTCACTCCCTTCCTTCCTTTCCCTTTGCCATATTCATCTCACTACCCTGTCTTCACTTGTCCTTCACTGGCAGTCCAACTATAGCAGCCCAGCCAAAGCAGAGCATACACTAAACATGCAAATTATGAAGCAAAAAATATAACTCCAATCATGCTGACATACTAAAAATTGAGCATAAAAACATAATGACATCAGACGATATTTTCTGATTCCCCCGCAGTGGCACCCGGTCCGGCCCATCATAGCCTCCATCTCCAGTGGTGTGGTGTCCATCTGGGCTCAGAACCAAGTGGTGAGTCCAAGAGTGTCCGCCGTGTGGGGCCCTGCGTGTGTCCGCCCTGCGGGGCCCTGTGTGTGTGTCCGCCCTGCGGGGCCCTGTGTGTGTGTCCGCCCTGCGGGGCCCTGTGTGTGTGTCCGCCCTGCGGGGCCCTGTGTGTGTTCGCCATGCGGGGCCCTGTGTGTGTCTGCCGTGCGGGGCCCTGTGTGTGTGTCCGCCCTGCGGGGCCCTGTGTGTGTCCGCCCTGCGGGGCCCTGTGTGTGTGTCCGCCCTGCGGGGCCCTGTGTGTGTGTCCGCCCTGCGGGGCCCTGTGTGTGTGTTTTAATCATGTCCCAGCAGGCAGGTGGATGGTGTTCCAGTGAATGTTTCAGAGCGGTCCTGTTTCTTTCCCAACTTCCCCAGGAAAACTGGAGTGCCTTTGCCCCAGACTTCAAGGAGCTGGATGAGAACGTGGAGTACGAGGAGAGGGAGTCGGAATTCGACATCGAGGATGAGGACAAGAGCGAACCTGAGCAGACAGGTACGTTACAACACATTAC